>JASFXZ010000010.1:15510060-15924996 GCA_032209605.1 Mactromeris polynyma | reverse complement strand
TACAGTAGTTAACGCATCATTACCTTAATAAGTAGCTAACTGTGATGTACACTCAACAAAATTCCTAATCGGTCAGTTTATATTGTATTATTATTTTTCTAATAATGCATGTATTCACACAAAATTTCACATACCGATATTTGAACAGGTAATGCAGCGAATTATTGATTTTTTTAACCGGCTCGCTATGAAATTAATCGTATTAGGCGTATTGACGTTTATAGCACGTTTTTGCACGTGCGGGGCATGAACACATATTTGCACGTGTTCGTGTACACTTTTGTCATTGCTGATGAAAATCATTTTTGAAAAACACAAAACATGGTGAGAATGACTGAAGAAGAACGCGCCCGAGCCGTCGGAATGATACAGGCCGGAACTCATTTACGACAGGTGGGTTTTATTTTTTGAAATTTCATAAGAATATTGACATTGTTTGTTTGTAGCCATAATATTGGTGGTTATTTCCGTTTTGTGTTTTTCAAAAAGGATTTTCATCAGCAATGACAAAAGTGTTTGAATTGCTGAACCTCGTCATTATACATATCGTATTACTGCGGTCTATGCATAAATCATGAAGTGTTATATGAAGAAATGGTAATTTAGTTGATTATGTTGGTATGTTACAATGTTACATGTCACTTATTGTTATACTTATTAACGCGGTATAATGTCATATGTATACGTATTGTGGTATTGCTATGTGGGTTATTCGATCGATTGAACTTTCTTGTCATTTCATATACATAACATACATCTCTGCCACCATTGGTTTTGATATGTTAATCTTAATGAACATCTCATGTACCACAGAAAACCAATATCTTTCTCAAGCATATAAGAATTGATGTACAAGATGCCTGCTTTTTATACCGTGAAAAATATCTAGTCCTGAATTTATTTGTCCAAATCTCTGTTGAGAGCACTATATGCAACATGTTTTCTAAAACATGAAGATATTTGATCAATTTCTGATGATTATAATTTGTTCGTTCGCTTAGTCGAAACTTCGTGAAAGTTCAATCACCTCCGTTGGCATTTTGTCATACTAGCACAATGGGAAAACCCCAATTACGTGTGTGCTATTTATAGCACTGGGTAAAACCCGTCGTTTATACTACTTTTTTCGACTTGACTACCCGTTACGCAGTATATTAGCTGAATGAGAGTGTTAAACTGGGGGGACATCCTTATTGCATATTAGAGTCGTTTATTTCGAGATACTATAAGACTACGTGTGCGCATGTAATACAACAATACATAACAAGCCGTCTACAGATAAGACGGAACATCTTTATACTTCACCACTGCATGTGGTCAAAGATAACTTAATTTGTATTATTTACTTTTTTTTAAAAACCTCACACCTTTAAAATGACCAATTATATTACAAGGCAACATGCATTTTGTCGACAATACGTGTTCATCTATGTTTGTTTACGAACGTTTTCAACTTGTCAACATAAAAATAGTGACAACGTGTGATATTCTGGTCATGAAATCAAACAATATCTTCTTCCTAACGAACGATAGGAAACATCGGGTTCGTAGAATACGGTGTATGGTGCGTCTATTACACGTATGTTTCCCTCGACGTAGCACATCAAAGAACGTGAAAAAGTGCTGCATGTAATGTTGTATTTTCTAAGTTGTCAAATTCAAGTTCTAAATTCAACAGCTTTCTTCAATATCCAACATAGGACAAAGTTTCGACTTCTGTAACTTTACATGGCGGCACATTGTTCTGATTAGTGACGGCCATAACATTAGTAATTATGATATTAAGGGTCACGGCCATTATGACGTCCAATAACTCGTATAAAACGTCACAGGCGATTATTTCTTGTTCAGGTGAAATATACAGGAACATACACACGCGATAAACTACGTGACATGAGCCTCTATCATAAAATGCACCAATCAAGTATAGCAAAACATGCAAAACAAATTTTATTTCTGTTTTATACATATATACATTATACAATTAGACAATGTTACAGACATGTAAATATCCTCATGTAAATATTCGGTAAACAACGTAATCACCGGAAATATGGAAGTAAATCAAGGTCTTTCTCTACCTATAGCGTGTGGACGTTAGCCAGGCAAATATCCTCTACGTGTACTAGATACAACAAGATACAATTCTTTATTTTAGGTCGGTATAGATACAAACATTTTATAACATTAGCTATGAATAGCTATTGACCGACTAAGCTACTAGGCTCATAAATCAAACGTAACTTAGTGTCACGTTGGTGCTATATTTGCACTCTTTTTGTTATACAACAATGAACTTAAATATATTTTATAAATGAAGGCAATGAATGTATCATGTGTTATTTTTAGGCATTAATAACCAATTATGATATCACTGAGGAGTATATCATAACAGTCAAACATCTGTAAGCACATTATTTACATATGTTGACACAGAAAGGCACTTTTATCTAATAACTGATAAAACTTAAAAACAATAAGTCTAACATAGAGTAGTGGTATACATTTAAATTACGATATAATTGTGGTAGTTAGTAATACGAGTATGTACAATGCATATTAATGAGACTTTAATAAATAAATAAATAACAGAACACTTCTACTAAAAGAATAGGACTGATGTACTATCATCTATGCGATACCACATTGTCAAACAAGAAAGCTACAGAATAACTGTAAGCCTATTCTGGTTGCCCATTGCTAACTATTTAAACAAATAATAAACTCAATAAATAACTATAGTGAAGAAAAATATATAAATGTACATACATAGATACTGAAATATTGATATAATTGCATTGCGTAGTGGCTACATATTTGAACATGGAAAATGAATGCCATACAAATGAAAGACATCGGTTTAAATACTTGTTTATACATACATACATAATAATAACAATAATTGCTTGCTGGTTTTGTGAAATGTTATTTCACTCGTCCTTTAAAATCAAATGTGAAAACACAAAATATCACTATTTGCGACTATTTGCCAGGCAAGATCATGACACATAAACTTTTGAAATCGGCATTATCATCCATATTACACAATATACTGAGTTTTATTTCCGAGAACATAATGAATAAATATTCTGTATTCAGAAATCAAGGCATCGTGCCCATGATTCACAAGTTACAAATATTTATGTATATAAATACATAAATTATGATACATCATCAATACAAAGTAGGAGACAATTATAGACACTTTCATTTATCAACTACTGTATACTCAAACATGCACACTTTACATATAAATACCTTACTGTAACAAACGTATATCTCAGTACATGATATAATCCATCACATTTAA
This sequence comes from Mactromeris polynyma, assembly GCA_032209605.1. Classification (NCBI taxonomy): domain Eukaryota; kingdom Metazoa; phylum Mollusca; class Bivalvia; order Venerida; family Mactridae; genus Mactromeris; species Mactromeris polynyma. Next base: position 15,921,686 of record JASFXZ010000010.1, on the reverse strand, counting down.
TGCTATGCAGGAATGTTTTTTTCCAAGTAAAACTAATTGGAAGAATACAAAAACATAAGCAACACATTGTACTAACATATTAAGTAGATATATCAACAAATAAATGGACATGTAGTCAAATATATAAACGCAAAAACAAATATACGAATCCTAAAAAGTGCAAACATCGTTTGATAAGTTTTGAATGAACGAGAGACATAATTGAGTACGAGGATATGATGTGGAACGTCTCGCGAAAAACAACATAGAAACCAATGCATAAATTAAATCAGAGACGCTTGACAACATATTTAATAGCAAGAGAGAAAATACTGATTTAGTACATTAAAGGTATGAAAAGAAATATCTTGAACAAAGATAGTTGGCGCAATTTGAAGGTTAAGATTTGTTGTGCAACATAAACAAATGCCGAGATGTTACGATTGCTGGTCACTCCAGATCCAAAATGGATTTCGGTAAATTCACCGAAATTCAGTGGATTTCGGTAAGGTAACGCACCCTTTATCGAAAGGTTAACCAATCCGCGACAAGAATACAAACGTCGTTCGGTTGAAGAGAATTGCCTTGGTGGTTAACGTAAGATTTGATTGATATACACAACAGTGGTATGTAAATAGCAAAACCATGTTAGTATGGCTGCGCCGAAAAAGTAGATTGAATTGATCAATTAATATTTCCAGGCAGCATCAATGTCAAGGTTATGATAATTCGATACTGTTCGGTGAGTACTGTTGGTCACACGTGACAATACACTTACCAACATGCTCTAACTATAACAATACACAGGATGTTTACAATGTGTGGACAATCAATGACATATTCATTTATTTAATATATTTAGACAAATGAGCAACGCGAGTATTATAATAATATGAGCTTGTCCCCACCACCGTCATCTATCCAGACTTGGCATGCTTTTTGAAAACGATAAGCGCCAAAGATCTTCCTCATGTTCCTTATCATTGTGGACACAATAAACAAACTTTGATTGTCGTTTAACATTTTTGGTATCAACATGATTGTTTGTTTCACAGAAATAAGTGTACAGCATTGATTAATTATAATAATATGTTAAAAAAATGATGAAGTAATGCAGGAAATGCCACATACAAAGGTAACATCAAACCATACAACACAAGGAAATATAAAAAAAATCATACATGTAAAAATGTGAATGGGACACAAAACAATAATGAAACATTACCCCACCCACTTTCTATCTTTTAAGCTCCTTAAAATACTTTAAAACCATTATATTATAAAAAAACATCATCGGAATTTGCTTCTTTGCATATTTCTACAAGAGCTTTCAGATATCAAGTAGAATTGTTATAAGATCCTAAATAAGTGTTATCATCAAGAAACAACAATTTAATGTAATAAAACAGTTTAAACATTTATGTCGTGTCATTGTAGCCTACTTGTGTATTCAACATATTATACATTCACCTCCCTCAACATGATCATGGTCAATCCTTATAACGATATGCAAAAGCTTTACTCGAGCGCGTCGAGTTATATATATAGTAGGTCGTGATTTATACTTAAAGCGAATCATGTTGACTTCAGTTTTACTACAAAGGCCAGGTTTTACAGATATCACATTATTTTCCCTCGTAGCATAATTTCTTAATTTTTAACTGCGTTTTAAATCTATAGGTATTTTATTCGTTACTATTAAACAAATATACAGCTTGATGTCACTGATCGTTTTGTCTTACTTTCTACATATTAACTATGGTGAAATTATAGAATTGTATTTTCACTGTACAAAATATACGAAGTGAAAGTATATTTGATGCTTATCCATGCCAGTATGCCAGGGTAGAGACAGGTAGAAGTATTTTGAAGGCAACGTCGACATATACAGTGCTTATTTTTATGCCACCCTGATATTTTAATTTTCTTAAAACATGCAAAGGCCACGCAAACATAATTTCAGAGTCACAAAGATAACGTTAGAGACACCAACATAACGTCAGAGACACCAACATAACGTCAGGGACACCACCGTATCGCCAGAGACACCAAAATAACGCCAGAGACACTAACATAACGTCAGGGACACCAGCATAACGTCAGAGACACCACCGTATCGCCAGGGACACCAATATAACGTCAGGGACACCACCATAACGTCAGAGACACTAACATAACGTCAGGGACACCAGTATAACGTCAGGGACACCAACATAACGTCAGGGACACCAGCATAACGTCAGGGACACCAACATAACGTCAGGGACACCAACATAACGCCAGGGACACCAACATAACGCCAGAGACACCACCATAACGTCAGAGACACCACCATAACGTCAGGGACACCAACATAACGTCAGGGACACTACCATAACGTCAGGGACACCAACATAACTTCAGAGACACCATCATAACACCAGAGGCACCACCATAACGCCAGAGACACCACCATAACTCCAGAGACGCCAACATAACGCCAGAGACACCACCATAACTCCAGAGACGCCAACATAACGCCAGAGACACCACCATAACGTCAGAGACACCACCATAACGCCAGAGACACCACCATAACTCCAGAGACGCCAACATAACGCCAGAGACACCAACATAACGTCAGAGACACCACCATAACGCCAGAGACACCACCATAACGCCAGAGATGCCAACATAACGCCAGAGACACCAACATAACGCCAGAGACGCCAACATAACGCCAGAGACACCCACATAACTCCAGGGACACCCACATAACGCCAGAGACACCAACATAACGCCAGAGACGCCAACATAACGCCAGAGACACCCACATAACGCCAGGGACACCCACATAACGCCAGAGACACCCACATAACGCCAGGGACACCCACATAACGCCAGAGACACCAACATAACGCCAGGGACACCAACATAACGTCAGGGACACCCACATAACGTCAGGGACACCCACATAACGTCAGGGACACTAACATAACGTCAGGGACACCAACATAACGTCAGGGACACCCACATAACGTCAGGGACACCCACATAACGTCAGGGACACCGAACATCATTTTAATAATATAGCAATAAAGAGTTACTCCCTCCAGTGCAGTTCCCGGTCTCTAATCTTATCTCATACTGATCCCTTTTAGAAAACTAACGAACGTATATGCTCGAATGGAAATACCTGAGTATGTTCCTTCAAATAGTGATTACAAAGATGGAGACGGCAAGTTCTTCGCGACAAGCAAATCCAAATATTCCTTAACATTTCTTTTCTCACAGTCTTTATAACAACCCTCTGTGCTTAACAGTGATACTTCTTGCATGTAGGCAATAGCAACTCGCAGGTCGTTTCGCTCGTTCAGTCTGCCAAAAGCCAATTTATAAAACATTTTGCGACGTACGTCATGTGGCTCTTCGAGGCGATCCAATATTGCCCTTGCTCTTTCTCCATTTATTGGGTCAATATCATTGATATCACACACCTCTAAATAAAAGTTAATACCCAATAAAGAATGTGACATTTCTAACATCGAAATAGTATTCCACATTATTCTTTCTTCCTCATCGAAATCGACGGAAAGTTCAAGTCCTTTCTCAAAATCAACGTAAGCTCGATTGAGAAAATCTGATGAGCGATTCTTGTAGAACAATCTATTATTTTTTAGTTGTGAGTTCAATTGCACAGTTGCTGTCGCTAAACACGGACTACATGTTTCACAAGCAATTCTAGCCAACCTTTCGTGTTTTTCTGCTGTTTCCGCCTCTCCTTGAATTGCCCAGTTTAATGCCATTGAGGAATGAAACACGGCGTCTAAGGTAGTTCTGTCAGTATCTCTTGGAATGGTTTCACGCATGCGCAACATTGTATTAGTCCGCTCTCCGGTGTCGGAAAACTGTTTCGCAAGAAGAAAAAAAAGCACAACAAGCTTTTCTGAGATAAGTTGCCGCATACCATTGTTGGTGCAGCTTAACAGTTTACTATTAAACTCCGATATCATATTTTCGAAGTGGGCTCTGGGGCCCGACATAAATGCATTGTCGTCTGCACATAGTTTTAAATTAACGTAGAATTGCTGAATAATCGCGGCGTGCGGCAAACGTCTTTTATTGATCACATTCGTGAGTTTATTACTCAAAGAACGTAAAGTAAGGCACAATTTGGGATATCCGGCGTCAGCTAAGACCATTGCTAAGTCAAAAATCGACACTGTTCTGAAAACTTCTTGTAGGAATATAACTAACTTATCCCTGTATGAACCCCTGAATGTAGCATACCTAGTCAGCATACCATCAAATGTCCTATCGTCTATAAAATCAAATCGGCGAAGGCAGCTCATGATTTTGTTAAAATCTACGTTCGGTGTTGATGGTTCGTCTATCAAATTGACGAATGCCGATAGTATAGTGTTCAAACCCGCACACTCGCCACTGGTGGACGAACACGCAGAAGGAAGAGTTACCCTGCTCATTGAGTTATCCATGACACTTTCATACATAACCATCATTAATCATCCGTCAAACAATCTTCAACTTAAAAGTTGAAAATTGGTACCCATCAGAATGGAACACATTCTTTCCGCACTGTATCATACTACACGTTTTAATACATTACGCTTAACAGCCAACTCAACTCTAAACTTTGATACTTCCAAATCAATACTATACACACGTCAAATGTTCGGTAAAATAAACTACATGTCATCAACAGTAACGCATTGCATAGCACATAACATCACACTGGATGCATACACTCATGGTGTGTCTGTATTTTACTTTTTCTCCAGTAGAATGTTTGTAAACCTTAGCACGACTGACAATTTAACAATTGGTTTATATTGTTATTACAAACAGTTTTGAATATTCCCTTCTAATCCATCACTTGCATTTTTATCCAAACTACAAGCCACATATTATAATGAAACATATACACACATAACACTTGTTTTGTACACACACGATAAACAACACGTGTTTACTTAGAATTTCATAGAACTTCTATGTAGCTGAAGACGTTCACTAAAGACTGCTGTCACTGACTGCTGTCACGTAGTATTGTCTAGTCAATGTCTGTCAACTGTTGAGGTATGAAAACACGCGGCAGCAAAATTGGTTAAATATCGACGATAAGTCCAAACGGTAAACCGAAACATGACTAGGTTATTCCAATTGTTAACAAGTTATATTTTTATCCATGATCATAAGTCACTTATAGAGGTTGTAGTAGATACTTTCCGGTCTCGTGCGTTTGTATCACAACATACACTTCGCTACATTTCATACGTCTCAGTAGCGTGTAATGAATACACTTTCACTGTACATCGACACTCTTGTTACGCTCCTGTTATTTCAAAATTCGTTTCGGAAAGATGAAGTGTATTACAGCGCTGTTCGACAAGTTACGCAGTTTGTTTTATTTTATTATCCATCAATCAAACTCGATAAAGTCATGATTTATTTATATAACAACACAAACAGAGAGAACTGTATTTTAATATGTCTGTTGTAAAACGATATAAATACGCGTAACTACCGCCCGACCATCGAGAACTGATTAGAGTGTTCTGCTCTTTTTAACATTTAAATTACTTATACATATACATTGTACAATAGATATCAAGATGATTTATAACATACAATACTATTTATTACTCCACGAGGATAAGACTGCTTGTTTACTTCGTAATGGAACATTTACTATATGTTAACGTTATTGTGCGCGTTATGGTTATTAATAACTTTTAAGGATAAGTTACTGCCCACTACGTGGAAATGAATGACCATAAATGTGACGTAAGCAAGCTGTTAAATCGATTTAAACGCCCAGTATTTGTACGAACGGTATCAAGGCTTTAAATCGCTGTATAATTATTATTTCTATTTATGTTTTTATAGATAAATGATAAGTTCTCCTTTCCTCATATGCAGTTCCTTGAATTCATATAATATTCGTGTTCTAGTTCCGTGACCCGTGGTCACTTGCTGTCTTAGCTTGTCCTGTGGTGTATTCCATCTATTCAATCCCTTTTTTCATTGCTGTTCACTTAAATGCTCCATTGTTATTTTGACAGTCAGCCAGACACTTCCTTACTTTCACATTCCCATAGATATTTGCCCTTCACCTCCTCAATCCCAAATGTTTCATGGGCTGTTTCCCTGAGATTTGTGTTGAGATGCATTGTCTTGTGTATGTGGCGTTCCCTGTAACAACTTTATCTTTCCGTTGTATTACAAACTGTTCGCCCCTTTACTTAACATTCAGTCCAAAAGAACTTATTATGTCCGTTTCATATTTCAATTCAATTACTCTTTGTGTAGCATTTGATATACCCTAGCCAAAATGTTGTTGTTACCTATTACATGTACATGTAGTACTGAATTTGTGCCCCTTTGTCCTTTCAAGTTTGAATAGTAAGGTTTTCACACAACCGTACGTGTGGTGTACCATAGAGGAATTCATATATTGAAACTGTTCAGACTAACATGTTGTTTTGTGTAATGTGATATCAATGCTTTCAACAAGGTATATGTAACCTTACGATACATTTTTATTCTTTAAGTAAGCGTTTATCATTGGGCGTTAAATTTCTATGGAAATTTGTAGATTTATGTAATGCATATCGATACCCGTAAAATGTGAAGTAAACTTCGTACATGTATTTAAAGTCTCATTATTGTGAACTCCATATGGTCACTTCGTTTTCATATTGCCATATGGGGCAAATATTGCTTACTGTCAGTACATGGTGACGTCACATATGATTTTTTCTGGAAATGACGTCACATATAGTAGAGGTTGGAAATCGTACAGCGGCGCTCATTATTATAGTAAAATATAAATGGTATTGTGTAACAAAGTAAATGATTATTAAAACAATTATGTTGAATTTATTATTATTGTGCGCCTATTTGCAAAACGCACACTTTAATGTAGAATAATTATAATTATACAAAATTAACTGAAGTAATGGCTGGGATGGGACCCGGGGGTCTGTGTGGGGAGGCACTGTCTCATGTACGTGGCGTTCCCTGTAGCTACTTATTCTCTCTCTTTTATGTAAGGGAACTGCATATAAGAAATAAACCATTGTAGAATGAATTAACAATTACATTGTGCTATTAATAAAACTACACAGTAGTCTCTCTACTGATTTTGATAACTTTATGAACTCTATATATTGAACATATTATGGTTACATCATTGTGTGAAGATTTAAATACTTGTTTATAATTATATATTTCAAATAATTATACGTAATATAAATAAACACAGTCATAAATTTACCAATTATTAAATGATTTTACAACATTTTGCTCGTGACGCATACTGACATTAACTGAATCCACCTCATGTTATATATTTATTGAACTGAAACAAAATCATGTATAAAGCTCTCAGAAGAGCAGTTAGTGAATCCAGACCTATTATAGTCTGTGTTATTTTCTCGATCAACTACCGACCATACACCGCTGGTGTGTTTACAATGTTGTGCAGTGTACTCCGGAGTTTGTCAATGTATTAGTCAATAAGTACGCGGTCCTTGAATGAATTGATTGAAGTATGATCGAGTTTCCTATTGTATGTTTATAATGATCGTCAATAAATACATTGTTCAATGATTCAGCACACTGCTGTAGTGGTGAACTATTTAAAAATAGAGTATGATAAAAAATACAATAATAACCGCATTGATATCGGTACCGTTTTAATTTATCGTTAGCTGGCTGTAAACCAAAACAGTACATGGGTTGTTTAAATCCACGTAGAAACTCGGTTTGAAACTATATAATTTGGATTATTGTTGTATTGTATGGGTCAAGAGTAAACAATCAAATATCACTAAACTTACAATTCTTCTAAAAAGAGCTGCCAAAATAATTGTATGTAAACCAAAACGAACACCGTTCGCGTATCTCTTTGATAACCTCCAATGGTTAACTTTTAATAGCAGACTGAAATATCACACTGGAGTTCTAATATATAAATCATTAAATGAAATGGCTCCGGAGTATATAAAAGAAATTATACCGTTTTGTAATAATCGCTCATACAGCTAAAGATCTGTCAAGAAAAATGAATTACAACAACATATTTTCCATATCTGTTATCATGCCAGAAAGCATCACATTCACCAGTTTCTGTCTGTTAAATATATTTTATTTGTCACAATGTCATTCCTTACCAAATATGTACAAAAGTATTTTTATATGCATTAATTACATGAAATAAGTAATGACACTCGTTGAGGAACAGATAACAGTGAGTGTCGAGTTTGATAGATTGTTGATATCTAGCGGACCAGTTTTTCTTGATCCAGTTTTCGGCGACTGGATAATGTCATCCTCGGGACTCAGGCTATTTATAACATACATAGTACATTATACTATATGTTATGAATAGCCAGGGTATCGAGGATGGATAATTTGAGCATGAGGCAGACCTACCCGAACAGTGTGTGAAGTCTTCGCGCTGTGTACATGCATGATAATGTTAATTTATCAAGGTTAATCAACTTGAGAGTCTTCGAAATTATATCAAATTTGACTGATTTGAGAGATAAAGGTTCAATAAATTAGCACATAATTAGAAAGACAGAAACAAGCATGTCCATTTAACGATATACAGGCTGTTAAAAAAGTTCGTTCACAGAGTTTGATTGTAATATTTTTCTAGACATCTTTCCATCTATGTCGCTGTGGACCAATAGTTTGCTTCTGCCTGAGAGTTTTAACAAAACAGATATTCATGAAATAAACATTATCTTTAATTATCTAAAATGAAGACAGTTTACGCTGCATTATTCATATCTTATCTACATTACATTCAAACTGTTAGATCAAACTTATTTAACACCCTGTATTCATATTTTTTCGATCAATCGGAACACACCAGGGCCTTTAGTGTATTCCAATCGTGTTACTTCCGACTGACATTCCGTTAATCATTTAAGTAAACGAAAAACGATAAACAAGACAAAACTCAATCTATATAATATAATAGTATTTGTATTGCACATGATAACAACAAAACATAAATGTATTTCATAAATGAACATAACCTAACATTACAACATCGACTATATTACTACATTTACAACCAATTATAGTTATTTCACAATTCCCAACATTTTGAGCCTTTCGCTGGTACCATGGTGTACTGTGCCAGGCGACAAATAACGCCCGTATCATATACGTAGTATGCACTTTATCTCAGTTCAACTTATGAATATATTTGAACATTGTATTTAAATGTTCGTCTTATTATAAATCAGAACGTTAAAACACTAATGCATCCATGGACAGAAATGATAAATGGCGATACAATCCGAAATTCGAGACGTTGTTCCTTTTAATTTCAACGACAGTTTTAACTGATTGACTGATAAATGCACACACTTCCTGAAATACTGCTCACACCTAGCACCAGGTTAATCAACTTGAGTCTTCGAATTTGACTGATTTGAGAGATAATGGTTCAGTAAATAAGTACATATTTACATATTTAGCAAGACAGAAACACGGATGAAGTATAAAGTCGCATTGAATGCTGTCTTGTATTTAAAATGTTCACCACACAAATCAAAGGACACGAAGTACCAAATACCGTATCGTTGTATGGACGTACGGTGAACACATTGCGGTGATCACTGGTACATCTAGCTGTTATTCACTTCCGGAATCCACCATATGTATAGTATGTGGGTAATTCTCGTCCATCAATTGTATATCTCTCCGTCTTTGTTCATATTCTATCATAGATTTAGCATATTGTGGGAAGTCAGCATCCCACACCAACACACATCCACACTCATCTCCTGTAGATAATAAACAACAGTATTACACCGAGTAGTTTACAGTGGTCGTTATAACAACATGTACGTGTATTATCATATATTACAATAATGCTACTGCTATTTCTTTGATCTATTATATTCTATCTATTGCCTGTGCCATTCTATTCAGTTTCAGTATATCCTCTTTCTATTCAGTTTTATATTTATTCTAACATTTAATATTCGTTTTGCTCAATCATGCTTAATTGTACTGTGTTGTACTGTATTGAACAGTATTGTATTGTGTTCTGTACTGTGTTGTACTGTACTGTACTGTATTGTTTGTGTTGTAATGTATTTTGTATTGTACTGTATTATACAGCACTGTATTGTACTGTATTGTACTGTGTTGTACATCACTGTATTGTACTGTATTGTACGGTACTGTATTGTACTGTGTTGTACATCACTGTATTGTACTGTATTGTGTGGTACTGTATTGTACTGTGTTGTACATCACTGTATTGTACTGTATTGTACAGTACTGTATTGTACTGTATTGTACTGTGTTGTACATCACTGTATTGTACTGTATTGTAATGTATTGTACAGTACTGTATTGTACTGTATTGTACTGTATTGTACAGTACTGTATTGTACTGTATAATACTGTGTTGTACATCACTGTATTGAACTGTATTGTACGGTACTGTTTTGTACTGTGTTGTACATCACTGTATTGTACTGTATTGTACTGTGTTGTACATCACTGTATTGTACTGTATTGTACGGTACTGTATTGTACTGTGTTGTACATCACTGTATTGTACTGTATTGTACAGTACTGTATTGTACTGTGTTGTACATCACTGTATTGTACTATGTTCTTTATTTCGAGGTGGTCCTATTATTCAGTAGGTGGTCTTAAAGTGAGATTTTATTGTATAAGTAGTTTTACAAAGCTTTCATAATACAATACACGTACTTTTAATACTTGTAATTATAAAAGTCTACATGGCGGAAAACTTAATGCTGCAACAATGACCTTTGTATTCCAGATTAACCAAGAATGTATACATATAGGTCGTGTAGGGATTTGTGGATAATCTCTAACCCGGTCACACTATCGAGGCAATACGTACTATTCTTATACTGGTAACATAATCATTCTAATACAATGTTACCCATTTCATGGATTAATGGAGTCAGATTATTAATTGGTATCGCTTATGAGGAATAAAGATGTACTAACTGAGGATATTTGATCAACGACAATTGTATAAGTGAGTAGTAAATAAAGAATTTTACTTTTAGTACAGTCCTTGGACTTATTTGTGTGAATTTTTGTCCAGAGCATTTCTTTGTATATTCGTGTAGAGGGATGCATGAAGTTCAATTTAACGAGGGTGGACAGTTGACATCATGTCAGTTTCCATGGAAACCAAGATGGTGGCCAAGATGGCGGCCATTTCATGAACCCTTGACATTATACAAATAAATACTCTGGATAAAAAATTCACACAAATAAGTCCAGGGACTAGACTATTTAAAGTGCGTCGGTAACCCAAATGGAACGACAAAACCAAACTGGAGCAAAACCGGCTCACCGATGTTTTTAAGATAATTTTAATTTAATTTCAATGTACTTTACAAAGCAGTGACATTGACAAGAATACACAATCACACAATACAATTATACTCTTGTGGTATACTCTCATGCAGCTTACGTTTCCTATGTCCTACTTTATTTACATTAATTTATAGATACTGTTGTTTTTTTCAGTACAATGTGTATACTTATATAGGTTCATTAGATTTTATTATTATATGTAAAATTAACGCTATTTAGATAGTATCACATTTTGTATTTACATGCACATTGTACTAGAACTGTTGAAACTATATACATGGTATTCTGAAAGTATTATTGTGGCCATTGGCCACATATATTGTAAATGTTTATTAATTTTGTATACTCATAGACTGTAAAGTCTAATGTATTGAGAAGTAAACATTTGTACTTTTGTATCAAATTTGCAGTTATCTTATAATTGTATAAAGTATAGAAAGAAAATGAAAAAAATGGCTCACCGATTATAAATACAGCTTTTTTGCTGCAAGGAATTTCCCATTTTAAAGACAAATTTCGACATTTTAAACTATCAAGAAAAACACAATGATAAGTCGTTTCAATGAGGAGTTATTTTAAAATACAGTTCAGGAAAGCATATATTGCTATAGTAGCGAATGCAAGACCTAACCAGCCTACTTTGTATATCTGCTTTATCGGTTTGTACACCAAATATTCGTTACTTTGGTATGGGAGACTTATGGTGTAGATAATAAAGCCCAAACGTTCAGTAAATGAAGTGCAAACGCATTTAGAAATGAAATGATTCAATATCAACTTACTGTAGAAAAGTACAAATTTACTTAGGTAATTATGTTTTTATCTCATCTTTTGGAACGTTGAGGGTATCCACAGCGACAGGGATATATGACAACACTAGACGTTCACACATTCACAATACCTACATGACATGAGAGGAAATTCCAAACACATTGTTTGAATCCAACACAAAGAAAACATTCTGCATTATTTGTATGAAATCGGACATAGAATATAATTTATTATGTTCATTTTCAGATTCTGATCAGTCAATATTGAACATTTCCAATGACTCTACCATACAGAAAAATCCCAAGTTTCAAAGAAATCGTGACACATTGTAATTTTTATGCCAGTTATATCATAAAATTTAGGGAAATTTTATTACTGCACCATTTGACAAATCTGGTGTCCTATCAAAAGTTTATCCTGAAAATATTCCAGTATATGTAAAGAAACAAATCAACAAATATGTTTTAAATAATAGTAATGATGAGAAATGTCCCTATGTTTGTAAGTTATAGTAAAAGTCTACGAATAATTCAACTAAGATCTGTGGAATTTATATATATTACCTTATTTAAATAAAGATAGTATTGTTATTATTATCATAACACCAACAACCGTATCACTAAAACAACATATATTATACTCGAACTAACGAAGACCATTATTACATCAATGGCGAACATAAATTGGCAAAATCAATAAACCAGCAACAACAACAACAGCAACATAATCATGCATAAGGCACAACGACAATGGAAAGCACACACTAATAACAACAGAAACATCCATAAAAGCCACCACCATAACGTAAACGACATTAACAAACGGCGCAACAATGTAAGGCATGATCACCAAGTGTTGTATGTTGTAGGACTATTAAGGCATGATCACCAAGTGTTGTATATTGTAGTACTGGTGCAACTATGTAAGGCATGGTCACCAAGTGTTGTATATAGTAGGACTGGTGCAACAATGTAAGGCATGATCACCAAGTGTTGTATATTGTAGGACTGGTGCAACAATGTAAGGCATGGTCACCAAGTGTTGTATATAGTAGGACTGGTGCAACAATGTAAGGCATGATCACCAAGTGTTGTATATTGTAGGACTGGCGCAACAATGTAAGGCATGCTCACCAAGTGTTGTATATTGTAGGACTGGTGCAACAATGTAAGGCATGATCACCAAGTGTTGTATATTGTAGGACTGGTGCAACAATGTAAGGCATGATCACCAAGTGTTGTATATTGTAGGACTGATGCAACAATGTAAGGCATGATCACCAAGTGTTGTATATTGTAGGACTGGTGCAACAATGTAAGGCATGATCACCAAGTGTTGTATATAGTAGGACTGGTGCAACAATGTAAGGCATGATCACCAAGTGTTGTATATTGTAGGACTGGTGCAACAATGTAAGGCATGGTCACCAAGTGTTGTATATTGTAGGACTGGTACAACAATGTAAGGCATGATCACCAAGTGCTGTATATTGTAGGACTGGCGCAACAATGTTAGGCATGGTCACCAAGTGTTGTATATAGTAGGACTGGTGTAACAATGTAAGGCATGGTCACCAAGTGTTGTATATAGTAGGACTGGCGCAACAATGTAAGGCATGCTCACCAAGTGCTGTATATTGTAGGACTGGCGCAACAATGTAAGGCATGGTCACCAAGTGTTGTATATTGTAGGACTGGTGCAACAATGTAAGGCATGATCACCAAGTGTTGTATATGGTAGGACTGGTGCAACAATGTAAGGCATGATCACCAAGTGTTGTATATTGTAGGACTATGTGGAGAATACTGTTTCTTACAACACTCCTGTTGACGGTGGACAGAGGATCCATGCAATCTGTCCATACACAATGTTCATACATAGAAGACAATTTGTTTACTTGTGACTATACTGCAATGACGTCATCCAGTGACAGACCCATAGATTACAGTAATTTCAGTCCAGAACCACAACGTATAGAAGTCATTGTAAATACCATGGTTCCTTTCTTTGGTAAGACAAACCCTTTTTAAACATTATATACACAGAAACATAATAACAAGACAGTAAGAATGTTGAAATTGCAACTAACTGTACATGTATGTACATAATGACGATGTCAAGATGAATATATAACGGCTCAATCAGCAACCATATACCTGTATATAATACTCATTTGTATTTTGTATTTTGAATACTTCGGACAACATTTGTATCCGGATATCGTATGTATGTGTGGAGCATGGGAGGTTGTCCCCAAGTTGCGAGGCAATGCGGCTGAAACCAGCTAACACAAGTATCGACATTTTTTGCTGAATTATTAAACTTAATTTTATCAAATATTTATCAAATGTATTATATTTTATCTACATGTATTTTATACAGGAGACACACAGGTCTTTACTCCAAGTTTTGCTGACATTGACGTATCTTTATTCAACGAGAACTATCCAGCAACTTTGGTCCTCGATTGTGAGGGATCCAGTGTTCTATTGTTTGAAGGAGCATTCTTGAATATGAGTCATGTCCAACATTTAACGGTAAGACATTACATAGTGTTATCAGCAGGGACTCGGTCACGTTCACGGATCTATCATAGTGAACATTGTCAATTCCGGCAATGATTGGCGATTGTTAGCGATCTTCACTCCTGTGCAATAACTTTCACAAAGGTGACAGTCTCTGAGATTTTTGGCCCAAATGCACTGAGCCTCGTTTCTGAGAAAAACGCACTATTTTCACATTATGACGTCATGTTTTCACATTAATTGCAACAGTTAATTTAAACATTTCAGAAAAGATTTATGATTCAGCGGCGAGTAGAAGCATAACAAATATCAGTAAAAATTCAGACGGCCTAATAATTAGGAAAAGAATTATAAACATATATTTGTAAAATGTTATTGTATCTGAAAACATTATTTGCTGTATTACATTTGTTAAACTCGGAAATTGTTGTAGTCTTGATGACCATACCAAACATATTATACATGTTTACCCTTCTGGTTAAACATGTAACAACTACATAAGATGTTCCCGGTTAACAATCACGCATCGTCGCCAGAAGTTGCAGCAATTATTTCATATTTTAGATACGAAATTGTGACATCCTTGACCTACCAAACAATGTTTTCGCCGGCTTCGAAAATCTGGATTACTTCAACTTAGAGGGAGGCAACATTGACGCGATGGATGTAAATGCATTTGTTGGTCTAAACATTGAACAATTGTCTTCAGATGATCACACAATACCACGAAATTTGGGAAAGTTTGAAATTCAGTACACAAAGTTTCCTGACTCTGTGATACCTCCAGGATTACTGTACAACATGAAGAACTTGACGTCAGTCATTCTGAGGGTATAACTGTGTGTACTTGTACTGTCTGGTCTCCAGACACACTTAGTATTCTTACACTCTCTTGTTTGAATTTATGTTTAAGTTTAAGTGTTGTACTCATATTTACGAATCTTATACATGTATTTATAGATAAACTTTACGAATTATATGAAGTCGGAATTCTAATCACCGTTAGTTAAATGTATAAATATAAACAACTAAGCTGCATTTAAAGATGTATCTGGCTCATGTGAACATAAAATGTTTAAATTTGCTTTACCAGTATTGTTGTTACATTAGCTAAAACATCTCTAATAAGCAATGTAAAACCGATTGAAAAAATCTATTTTTTATCATATTTACTTACAGTCAAAACCGATAAAATAGCCCGGATGTTAAAAAAACTGGAAGTTTCTTAAATTTTACGATGTACAAACATCTTTCTTCAACAAATACGGATTAATACATTATGAGTTCATTCTTTATAAATGCATGTTTAGTGATGTTTTAACCTATAGGAACTATATTGTTCATGTTTGGTTAATTAAACAAATGAACAAAAACTGAGCATAGTATAACTTTAAGTGTTGTACATGCATTTATAGATAAACTTTGCGAATTATATGAAGTCGGAATTCTAATCACCGTTAGTTAAATATATAAATATAAACAACTAAGATGCATTTAATTACCGAAATAGGACACAGATATATAATGAAATATGTTCATAGGCGAAGGTGTGTTATTACAGGGCAATTAGTTTAAGCACGAAGTCGATGGATTTGTTCACTTGTTATTCCAATGTTGCAACGTACTGTATTTATTACAGGGGAATGGTATAAGTACGCTATCAGTAGACGTGTTTCGATACAGCACGAAACTGAAGCACATAGATTTAAGTGACAATGACTTTACGAGTATTCCTGACAGTATATTTGACAACCTGAATGCATTGACTGAAGTACGGGTGGAGAACATTCAGTGGTATTGTACGTGTTCCAATGCCTGGTTTGTGCCGTTTGTGAGGGATAGAAACATCACGTTATATGGGGATTTTATCTGCTCCAATAGTAATGGTAAGATTTTGTTTTTACTTCGTTTCGTCAGCAGTGATGAGGTAAATCGTCCGATTTCGCAACAACATTTGTTATCAATTGTTATAATAACATGGTATGAGTCAGAATTGAACGTGTTAAAAGATTGAAATATTAGGTTATAGGTAAGAACAGTCTGGTATCCATGGAACACTGAGTTGGTCAACAGATCGACTTACATAACTGAACTACTGTTGAAAACGGTGTTAAATTCAAACACAACAACATTAAATCTCAAAGAAATTAGAATATTGCACACGTAAGGAATGGAAGCACGAAACACGTAAGGAATGGTAGCACGTCAGTAACTTGTGTTACAATGCGGGTACTCTGCGCCTATTCTAAAGATTCTACCTCATCGGCAGCCATCAATACTCTTCAAATTTTGGGGTCGAACCGACAGAATTTTCAGTCATCTGTACGGTAAATGAACTACGGAGACCACGTGATACTCCCCGGTGGATACTTATATGTTAATAATTTAAAAGATGTTGCTTGAAATGATTGTGAAATGACAGTATTTTCAATTTGTCTTACAGGTGATACAGTGTTTGGTTATTACTATACCAACTGTGCGTCTACAGATCCTTGTGAGGGCACTGTTGGTAAATATAAGACAACTTACATACACGTGTACAACATAACTGCCCCGTATAATATGTCTATACACATGTACCTCAGTATGATACATGAATTTATCACTCATTCCATGTGACGTACTGAATGAATGCAAATCATGAATTTATCACTCATTCCATGTGACGTACTGAATGAATGCAAATCATGAATTTATCACTCATTCCATGTGACGTACTGAATGAATGCAAATCATGAAGTTATCACTCATTCCATGTGACGTACTGAATGAATGTAAATCATGAAGTTATCACTCATTCCATGTGACGTACTGAATGAATGTAAATCATGAAGTTATCACTCATTCCATGTGACGTACTGAATGAATGTAAATCATGAAGTTATCACTCATTCCATGTGACGTACTGAATGAATGTAAATCATGAAGTTATCACTCATTCCATGTGACGTACTGAATGAATGCAAATCATGAAGTTATCACTCATTCCATGTGACGTACTGAATGAATGTAAATCATGAAGTTATCACTCATTCCATGTGACGTACTGAATGAATGCAAATCATGAAGTTATCACTCATTCCATGTGACGTACTGAATGAATGTAAATCATGAATGTATCACTCATTCCATGTGACGTACTGAATGAATGTAAATCATGAAGTTATCACTCATTCCATGTGACGTACTGAATGAATGTAAATCATGAAGTTATCACTCATTCCATGTGACGTACTGAATGAATGCAAATCATAAATTTATAACATAATTTTTTTTAAATTTAAGCAATTAAATTATGATACTGAATATTACAGATATGGTTTTTCCTAGTCCATAAAATTAATACTATAAGGTTATATCACTCTAATACTCATCATCAAGAATCTTAACTAAACTGTTTCCATGAGTTTCTGTATCACATGGGACAACTAAATGCAAAATATTACAAAGTTTTACCCTGCTGTTTTAAAGATTTTCAAGTTTTAAGATTAAACCGACTTGTTTTGAGGGGTCACAAATTACACTCGTGTTCTTCATGCATACACTTATGTTTTAGTTCAAAATTAGTCTACTTTATCATTTGTTTTTCTTAAAAGGAAAGTGCTAGTGATATCATAAGAAAAAATAATCGAAAATTATAATATGCTCTGTAAAAAATATAGGTGGTATTTCATATGCATACACCCTCCTGTAAATAAGGGATTTTTTTAAGTCACAATAAGAAATACCAATTTCAAGGTAGCATAATCATACCTAAATACGTGAGTACTCTAACAAAATGGACATCAAAATTATCCTCAACACCTCTGTAACAAATTGAAAAACTTTTACTGTCCAGTTTTGCTTTGATAACATCTTGTAATGTACATGTATTCAATTTTATAGTGCAGAACTATCAAACTTTCGACAAATATGGCATTTTTTTAGAAACCAATTGATATAATTCATATTTTATAATTTTGTATCAGTTTTCTTGACAAAACAGTCTGTAAAACAAGACATGTTATGAAAAAAACAAGAAAAATATGTGGGCCTAGCGGGGATTTGAACCCAGGACCTTTCGCTGGATTGATATTGACCAAGGTGTTCCACATAATTCGAAATTTACATTCTCATTAGGGTGGCCTTACCTTAACACTCTGACCTACTCTACATGTATACATAAATGTGACTCAAAGCCATGTTCATCTATATGAAACCAGGAAGATGTAATTAATTCAGACTTTATCTGTTTCAGGATTTGTAATTGGCCGTCAATGTGAAACAATCTTTGCTATGATAATTTCGTTACTGGCAGTAACTGCTTGCATCATGGCTGTCGTGGCCCTGGTAATCATTGTACAGTCAACATCGGCGTACAAAGCCAAGGACCGGAAAAAGCGTCAAGCAGTTGGACACTGGAACCAAGTGTTAGACAGAATAATCTCTCATTCGAAAAAACTATAACTAAATCGGAGCGCTCGTACATGTTTGGTGTGAACACATATGTTACATATTTCAAATAAAGCTGAAAACCGATGACCACAATACGTTCCAAGTAACCACCATTTCTGAATTACAATTTGTTTTTTAAATGTTCCAATACTGTATGAAATGGAAATATGCCAAGTCTTCACCGGATTACAAAATAATTTTGTTGTACATTTTGGAGGCTATTTAATAGAGTTTTGGTTCACGACCCCATGAAACACATCACCACATTAAATACCTCGAGATGTATGTTGAAACTGGCAACAATGAGGTGTTTTCATTATTGTTCCTCTACCACACAATGAGAAATAAATGTTGCAGGTCATCGATTTGATACTATGTATTAAAACATTTGATAAACTATGGATATAAAGGTATGTAAAACAGAACTACAAAAAGCGTTATGACAAGACACTCTGTTACAATGAATATATATAAATTTCAAATCATGGGAACAATGAAGAAAATTGGTAGATTGAAGTGTTTGTTGCTATTTCTGTAAGGATTAGTGCATGCTGTGTATGCTAATTATATGTACATGTATGAGTTGGCAAGTAAATGTTTACAATCTGCATTTTCAATTTTTTGTTGAGTTGCTATATTCTTTGTACACGTGTTTGTCAGTTTTAGTTTAAACTTTTTGTCATCGATTGTGAAACAGGTTTACTATTTATATTCATCACTATTGATGACCACTTCCTGGGTTGCAGACTGGACCTTATTAAGGGATTGAGAAGTTTGTGTCTGTAGTCAGCCGCTATACTGCTCGACCATGACGTCTTCAACAGTTGGAATGATTTATGTAGTGCTAGTATTCGTTTTCTATGTACAATATAACGCCATGCAGCCTTCGATTTAAACCTCAATACTTTACTGACAGTTCCTTGGCTTTATACCGCTGTATGGTTATCATTTCTCTTTGTGTTTTCAAAAAATGTTAACTTTCCCTTCCCCTGTTCAATACATTCACTTTACAAAGTGTTCATGTTATTTTCTGCCCAGTTTCGGCCAATTGTTGTCAGCTGTCGCTGTTGCTCCACGGATCTTTTTCCATCCATTAATAAACCTTTTTGTCCTCTTTGATTCTCATAGTTATCTCTTATGGTCGGCCAGGCCATTCCTTGTGCCCCTGTTCCCTTATGTATGTACACTTGAGCCTCCTGAAAGCCTTATGTTTTTTGGATTGTTGTTTCCCAGAGGTCTGTGTGGGGAGGCACTGTCTTATGCATGTGGCGTTAATGTAGCAACTTATTATCTCTCTTGTTTTTTTTATAATATTATGTCCAGTACGTAGCTAAATCTCTATGTATGCTTTCTTATAATGCATCAAACTAGTGATGTACTACATATCACAATGAAAAAAATGCTTTTCATGTATTTTAAAACCTATGGTGTTTGGTATACATGTAGCTCAACCCTGTACATGTTAAAATAAATTTTGATACCTTACATTTTGTTGTTATTATATATTTGTTACTCACATAATTTATTAAAATGTTGTAGAGCGATGTTTATTGTCCACACCTCGCCCACTCAACATAAACCTGTATTTATATCTTATCAGTTTGATACTCATGTCGCCAGTATAAGCAAAGGAATCAGTTTAGTCTCAGTATCACTTCTATCTTTGTTCAACTTATATAGTCCACGTAGTAAGAGATGGCTTGCTATAGACAATGTAGAGTGATGACAACAAGAGGTGATACGATCATACTGTAGGTGACATATCGCACATAATTCAACAAATGATCTCAGATATTTAGATGGGGTAAATATGTCACACCCCTGGTGTTCTGTTTAGGGAAAGAAACTACGGATTCATTATAATTTATTCAAACAGAGCAGCATACAATGCAGGTTTATTTAACTTAATACATTTCATATGGAGCGTGGTTTGTTTGTATGCATCAGTTATAAACAACAGAAATACCCCATGGATTATTAATGATAATTTTCGAAGCTGAAGTCTCTTAGATGCTTATTTATAAAATATACCCGCTGTATCTAACCAAACTTTATCGTAAGACCTGGGTGCCTTTATATGCCATTTCCATGACTCAGATCCAAGCATGTTTAGTTTATGTGTGTGTAACTACGGGTATGTTGGACATGGTACAGAATGGACAAAGCATACAATGGGAAGTTCAACTTACTGTCATTGTTTGATGATTTTGTTATTTCTTTGAAGCCTTGTCCACCACTGAATACTGCACCTTTCCTGGTGGAACCTTAAACAAACAGAATCGTTGATCTGTCATAAATAAAATACACATGCCTCTACTAACTCACATTCCACATGAATATTTTGTTGAGATTTACAGAACTGTGAAATCTCAGAGCATGTTAAAATGAACCAAGAGAGTCAACAAATCATTTTGTAAGTGAACTTTTACTATGCACATTTAATTCACGTTTGTCTGTCTGTTTCCTTACCTAACCATGCCGGAGAATCGATATATTACAACTCCAGACAAATATGCTGCTGGTTTGACATAACATAGATCGAACACATGAGCAAAACGATCAGAAGTCTATTTTTCATCTTCGTTTACCTCTAGATGGTTAATCAAAATCAAATGGTTGCATAACAATTACATACAATTAACATAGAAGTATGTAGGTTATGCTATATCAAGCTTTCAACTGACACTTTACTGAACTTTTTGTCAAGTCATTCTAGTACAGTGCTTGGCCACGTTGAAACCACACCTTGTGTATTTACGAGATAGGCCTCATACTAACCAGAGTAGCTACCTGACATGGGAACCAGCATGTTTTGATGGTAATGAGCT
The DNA here is from genome assembly GCA_032209605.1 of Mactromeris polynyma. Taxonomy (NCBI): domain Eukaryota; kingdom Metazoa; phylum Mollusca; class Bivalvia; order Venerida; family Mactridae; genus Mactromeris; species Mactromeris polynyma. The sequence goes on along the minus strand of JASFXZ010000010.1, from coordinate 15,899,755 downwards.
TTCCAATAAATATTTGTATATTTGATATTATTGAACATTTATAAATGTATCTACAAGTAAATTTCATAAGTCTATCTGCACGAACAAGTTAAGAAGAGAAAGTATATTTATAAAGTGCGACATTTTTCAGTGTGCCATGCAGCTTCTATATGTATCTCAAGTGTTAATCTCTAGTGGTTTCCCTATATCCCTTCTAGATTTTGTAAGAAGGGTTAGCTGTTGAACTTGTGTCTTGGTAGAGTCATCTATACTAGGCTTTTATTTGTTTATCTCTTATTAGAGACAAACAACTTGATGATGTGTGTATGTGGTAGCACATACTAATATTGAGGTTTGCCCGTATTTCGTGACAGCCAATACTTTCGCATTAGTAACATCTAAGCAACCAATTGTTTTTGCTAACGATGTTTTTTCCAGGGGTACCAAATTTACTTTTAGATCCATTGGTGTTCTGTCAGACTAGAACTCCTGTCTTGGTTTTATGCATATTCACCGTGGCCACCGTCTACGCTGCATATACGGAAACTACGCCTATAATACGGTGTATGTGTATGCTCTATTTTCGGCATTTCATGTAGATTTTGTAAACAAACGATGGTATGTGGTAAGAAAATCTATTTGTTCTTATTGAAAATTTACGAGTTCAGAGTAGCAATATAAACAACACGAACGACAAATGACTGAAGTTGGTCAGTAATACTTAAATATCTTCTATCAGTCGAGAAACTGACGGATCGTTTCTTTACATAATCTACAGAAAATACCGGAACTGGAGCTTACAATATATCGTATAATAGACGTAGTCGCCGTATTTGCGGCGTAGACGGTAGCCACGGTGATATTGTTGTTAGGGGAATCCATTTTTATAGCAATCTGGAGCAGATCTATCATAGGAACATGTTCGTAAGAGTTACTGTATAATGGATTGAATCTACCCAATTTCATTTTGATTTATGATCTGGAGGTAAAATGATTAACCATTTTTCTCAATTGTTTGGTCTGTCTGACACTGTACTGTAAGAGTATCTGTCAGGTTTTACAACAGTACCACCGGTGTAGTGACAGATTGATTCCCTGGCGTTATGGTTGATCACTCTGTGGACTTAATAAATATAGGTGAAAGTTTACCCCTTTCTCTTATCTGTACCAAACTTCTCACAGCACGGAGATATCTGTGTGTTACAGCTAACACATTCAATGTTTTCACGTGTACAATGCCAATATGTCCACCATGTGTACCAATCCACAAACACGAGTTATCCACAATCATTGATGTTACACGAGATGCCGTCTTGTCAATACTGAATCAAGTTTACAACTGTATTAAGATTTATTCAAACTTTTAGTTATTCCATGAATCTTGTGCATGTGGGCAGTTTTTGTGTGAATTTTCAAATGAGGATAAGAACTATTGATATTGTTAACTATCATTATTGTTATGAGTATACCAACACTGAATGACAATAAAAGCTAAACTTTATATCATTATACTTATAGATATTCAATAACAGTTAAAATATTTTTTTTGAAAAGTAAACATTAAGAAAGAATATTTATTTATGACAATGATCAATCTGTTACCATGGTTTTCTGTATAACTGCAGTCTTATAATTATCTAAATGTTTTAATACTATATCATACATTATTTGCATAAAAGAAGTCCACAGTGATATATTTATAACAAAATAACGAACCAGAATTTATCACTTCCTCAAAATTAAGATACAAAGTTTTCTTGAAATGCACTCTCATCTATTTGTCTTACCCGAACTTTTCAGCCACGTCAAAACAAACTTGAACTTTTTCTTTAGAGGCGTCCCATATTTCCACGATCGTTGCCGTCTTCTTAGTAAATATTATCTGTCCTTTCAATACGGCCATTGTGTATATTGGAGCTGATGATGGGACTCTAAAATTGGAACATGTATCACAATGAGACCGCGGAACCAGCAAGCTGACGTTAAACATGTATAACAATGAGACCGCGGAACCAGCAAGCTGACGTTAAACATGTATAACAATGAGACCGCGGAACCAGCAAGCTGACGTTAAACAGCTTCCATTCTGTGTTTGTACTTCTTGTTCGTATCACTGATTGAAATACCACAGTGTAATTTGTTGTGTGGGGACTAACACAGTGTAATTAGTTGTGTGAGGACTAGCACAGTGTAATTGGTTGTGTGGGGACTAGCACAGTGTAATTTGTTGTGTGGGGACTAGCACAGTGTAATTTGTTGTGTGGGGACTAGCACAGTGTAATTGGTTGTGTGAGGACTAGCACAGTGTAATTGGTTGTGTGGGGACTAGCACAGTGTAATTTGTTGTGTGGGGACTAACACAGTGTAATTTGTTGTGTGGGGACTAACACAGTGTAATTAGTTGTGTGAGGACTAGCACAGTGTAATTGGTTGTGTGGGGACTAGCACAGTGTAATTTGTTGTGTGGGGACTAGCACAGTGTAATTTGTTGTGTGGGGACTAGCACAGTGTAATTGGTTGTGTGAGGACTAGCACAGTGTAATTGGTTGTGTGGGGACTAGCACAGTGTAATTTGTTGTGTGGGGACTAACACAGTGTAACTGGTTGTGTGGGGACTAACACAGTGTAACTGGTTGTGTGGGGACTAACACAGTGTAACTGGTTGTGTGGGGACTAACACAGTGTAACTGGTTGTGTGGGGACTAACACAGTGTAACTGGTTGTGTGGGGACTAACACAGTGTAACTGGTTGTGTGGGGACTAACACAGTTCAACTGGTTGTGTGGGGACTAGCACAGTGTAACTGGTTGTGTGGGGACTAACACAGTGTAACTGGTTGTGTGGGGACTAACACAGTGTAACTGGTTGTGTGGGGACTAACACAGTGTAACTGGTTGTGTGGGGACTAACACAGTGTAACTGGTTGTGTGGGGACTAACACAGTGTAACTGGTTGTGTGGGGACTAACACAGTGTAACTGGTTGTGTGGGGACTAACACAGTGTAACTGGTTGTGTGGGGACTAACACAGTGTAACTGGTTGTGTGGGGACTAACACAGTGTAACTGGTTGTGTGGGGACTAACACAGTGTAACTGGTTGTGTGGGGACTAACACAGTGTAACTGGTTGTGTGGGGACTAACACAGTGTAACTGGTTGTGTGGGGACTAACACAGTGTAACTGGTTGTGTGGGGACTAACACAGTGTAACTGGTTGTGTGGGGACTAACACAGTGTAACTGGTTGTGTGGGGACTAACACAGTGTAACTGGTTGTGTGGGGACTAACACAGTGTAACTGGTTGTGTGGGGACTAACACAGTGTAACTGGTTGTGTGGGGACTAACACAGTGTAACTGGTTGTGTGGGGACTAACAGTGTTTCAGTGAAACACACGATCAGTCCACTCAGATATACTTTTCACCATGGATATGACGTATATTGGACGGTTTGTTTTGATAGGCAGAAATAGTTTGTATTGCTGCACATTTTCAAACATTATAAATAGTGCTGACCGTTAATGGCACAAGTTTAAGGTATATATCATAACAATTACCAACACATAGTCTTACAACAACAACAACAACAACAACAACAACAACTAATAACAACAACTTTGTAAACGTTCAACAATCAATTATCACCAAATTGATATAAACTGAAAGTAGACATTCTATGCACATTACAGATTTGGTTCTTCACCAACATGTTCTCTCACAAACATATATTCTATATAGTATTTCATGCAGTGAAAAGCAATTCCATACCGAGACTCTGCAGTGTTTATGATTTTGTCGATGGCAATCATTTTCGTAGTGTTGAGTACCACGATCTGTGTTCCACAAGAAAGGAAGACGCGCTTCCCTAACATTGTCATACAGAGAACTGGTTCATGTTCTTGTCCTGGGTATAAACACACCGGGTCCATGTCCGCTTGCTGGAAACCATGCAACAACAATTCACAATATGGATCAATATAATGTATGTATTACAATGCTTTCTCTATGTATGGCAAATTCGAAATTTGCTCATTTCACTCATGGTACCCAATATGTATATTTTCCATTTCCCAAATGCTGCTCAATGGAGACAGTTTTGACCAGAATCATGTATGGGAAAAGTGAAAGTAGTTCAGAATCATGTATGGGAAAAGTGAAAGTAGTTCAGAATCATGTATGGGAAAAGTGAAAGTAGTTCAGAATATGTATGGGAAAAGTAGAAGTAGTTCAGAATCATGTATGGGAAAAGTGAAAGTAGTTCAGAATCATGTACTAGTATGGGAAAAATGAAAGTAGTTCAGAATCATGTATGGGAAAAGTGAAAGTAGTTCAGAATCATGTATGGGAAAAGTGAAAGTAGTTCAGAGTCATGTATGGGAAAAGTGAAAGAAGTTCAGAATCATGTATGGGAAAAGTGAAAGTAGTTCAGAATCATGTATGGGGAAAGTGAAAGTAGTTCAGAATCATGTATGGGAAAAGTGAAAGTAGTTCAGAATCATGTATGGGAAAAGTGAAAGTAGTTCATCATGTATGGTAAAAGTGAAAGTAGTTCATCATGTATGGTAAAAGTGAAAGTAGTTCAGAATCATGTATGGGAAAAGTGAAAGTAGTTCAGAATCATGTATGGAAAAAGTGAAAGTAGTTCAGAATCATGTATGGGAAAAGTGAAAGTAATTCTTTTCTCAAGTGGTAAATATTTGACTCTTAGTATTCTGTCCAATATATACGTTCTCTATTTCCTAAATGCTGCTCATGAGAGACAAGTTTTGATTAGAATCATATAAACGAAACATATTGATATAAACTCGTCTGGCTAATAATAACGTAGACAATCACCAAGGCATGACCAATCAATACATCAAAAACAATAATACCTGACCACAACGTTTGAAAACATGAAATTGTCAGGCAATTTTTATTAATATCTAAGATTAAACACTGAAATATTTATCATTGTCAGAAGCTACCATAAAAGCAGAGACGTAAGTAAAACATATTTTATTATTGTTGCTTAAAACACTTCAGATAAAAAAATTAAAATATATTAAAAAAAAATAAAAAAATATATTTTGGTACGATAATTTGTATACACACATCAATGAGCTCCTGTACTGGGCATATCGCAACTTTTCCATTAGCTAAACCGACAAGTAATATCCCACCTTCTTGATCACTGAAATAAACACCAGTACAAGAAAACTTCATTAATACAAAATTTACATAAGAACATGTTGATAAGTAAATGTGTAGTTCCCCAGAACCGTTGCGTCATGACCTCGAGTGTAGATTGGTTATTTCTTGTGGTTTAAAATTTCAAAGGAAATTGTGCCTTCATCTGGATATTTCTCAGCAGCAAGTATTCAAACATCCTAGCTTACAACATCCTAGCTTATGTTCTTTGTTTGCTGACATAAGTTTATGTATATATTACATGTACAAAAAAATGTATTCATCAACAAAAATAAGTAAAATTGAAGATGTTCATGTCAATACAAGATTGGCCAGTTTATACTGACAATGTCAACACAAGATTGGCCAGTTTATACTGACAATGTCAACACAAGATTGGTCAGTTTATACTGACAATGTCAACACCAGATTGGCCAGTTTATACTGACAATGTCAACACAAGATTGGCCAGTTTATACTGACAATGTCAACACAAGATTGGCCAGTTTATACTGACAATGTCAACACAAGATTGGCCAGTTTATACTGACAATGTCAACACAAGATTGGCCAGTTTATACTGACAATGTCAACACAAGATTGGTCAGTTTATACTGACAATGTCAACACCAGATTGGCCAGTTTATACTAACAATGTCAACACAAGATTTGCCAGTTTATACTGACAATGTTAACACAAGATTGGCCAGTTTATACTGACAATGTCAACACAAGATTGGCCAGTTTATACTGACAATGTCAACACAAGATTGGCCAGTTTATACTGACAATGTCAACACAAGATTGGCCAGTTTATACTGACAATGTCAACACAAGATTGGTCAGTTTATACTGACAATGTCAACACAAGATTGGCCAGTTTATACTGACAATGTCAACACAAGATTGGCCAGTTTATACTGACAATGTCAACACAAGATTGGCCAGTTTATATTGACAATGTCAACACAAGATTGGTCAGTTTATACTGACAATGTCAACACAAGATTGGCCAGTTTATACTGACAATGTCAACACAAGATTGGCCAGTTTATACTGACAATGTCAAAACAAGATTGGCCAGTTTATACTGACAATGTCAAAACAAGATTGGCCAGTTTATACTGACAATGTCAACACAAGATTGGCCAGTTTATACTGACAATGTCAACACAAGATTGGCCAGTTTATACTGACAATGTCAAAACAAGATTGGCCAGTTTATACTGACAATGTCAAAACAAGATTGGCCAGTTTATACTGACAATGTCTACTCTTTCATCTCCCACTCTATACACTGTGACTGAAAACTTGTGTAACGTGAAAAGGGTAGATACAGAATCGCAATGAAACATGACTAATTAAATATAAGTCTAAATTCTTAGGTGATTTCAGAATGTCACAAAAACAATATATTGCAATAACAAAACAATGTTAGTTCAATATTTGTATTTTATAAACAGAACATATAAATGACATGCAAGAAACGCATCTTTTAGGAAAATCTTATAACAAATATTGGGAAACAACACTGTATTGTAATAAATGTTGGTTACCTTTTCACAAAGTTCATACACAGAACCGAGTCCTGTAATTGTGCTGATGCATGTACAATCTTACATAACTTTGTATCAAATATCCACACCTTGCCTATTTGTGTGCCAAGAGCTAACTTATTGTTCCCTAGTGATTGCATACATAAAATACGTCCATAGTTGAACAGTAACCCCTGGAATGGAAAAGTCTGAACCATTTCAAAGATACCAATATCACATCTACAATATTTACCTCCCTTGTCCTGAATTGTCGGCCATTTTGATAGGTAAATTTCCTTCAAGTTTATGGGGAATATAATGTAAACGATGATAAACTAATCTGATATAATTTTTTTTAACTTATTCATTATGCTAATGTGGGCATTTGGCTCAGTAAGTTGAAGAAAAAGTGGTTGTCACAGTCAAATACTCTCGGTATTTTCTCAATTATCACATATATATCAAAAATGGCCGACAGTTAAGAACAAGTGAGGTAAATTTTGTAAATGTGGGAACTATGTGTACCATACACTGAAGGTTTGATGCAAAACTCATATCTGTATCCTCATAAGCACAGTGTAGACTAATTTTGTGTTGAACTTAAAATACATGTTAGGCCTAGAAAACCATAAAATATGTAAACACAATTTCATGAGCAGCATTGTTAATGTATTGTTTTATTTAAATAAATGTAACTGCAACTGATCATGCAAATTGATTAGATTGATATAATCATATGTATACACAGGCAACAAATAAAAGTAAATACAAAATGGTGACACAACCTAGAAAATAAACGTGTCTTTATTTCGTAATAAAATGCAATATTATTTTACATGAAACCAGAAAAAGAAAATGAACTCAATGACAATTATACAACCCTCACCCTCGTGTCACTAGAAGGGTCACTGACAAGTTTGTGGGATAATTGGAATGTTTCTGAATCCCCACTTGCAATCCATAACCTTAAGTCTCGTCTCCCTTCATTGTTCACTTCCTGGAAAACAAATATATAAAATAACACCATTTTAAAATAATCAAAAGTACTGGGTCATGTTTGTATACGAAATAAATTTGAAGTGTTTCATGTAATTACACATACAATAATTCAGGTTTTTATATCAACAAAACGCATAATTTCAGACAATGCAGTAAAACCTCAATAATAGGACCACCATTGTGACTCTTGAACAATGGTCTTAATATTGAGGTGGTCTTAATAGTGAGGACTTACAAATTATGTTCTTAATGTTGAGGTGGTCTTATTATTGAGGTGGTCTTTAAGTGAGGTTTCACTGTACATATGTAACTTATGAATCAGATGATTTTTATTTAGGAGTTATTAAAATATTAATTAGGTATTAATATTTCTTATATTATTTACCAGTGCCATTAAATAAAACTTAGTCATGATCATAAAAATGTGAATATACAAAAGAGATAACCGACAAATATCTATATAAACAACACAGGCAAATCTTCTTACTTCCACACAGAGACATTCGACAGTAGTTGCCCTGGAAACAGGTATAACACGTTGTAGACCAATGATCTCAGGACGCCGTAACATCTGCCACACATCTTCTGAGCTTAGTCTGTCTTTTGGGTCGTAGGAAAGACAACTCATGGTGACTGCTTTCATATCTGGCCAGACAACAGCTGATGTCTTACTCTCCGGTGGTGGAAATGATAAACCCTGTTATATAGAATACATATCTAGAATATAACAACTAGAACCAGTCACGTGGTGATATAGAATACACTTCTGTTACTGTACCAACATGGTATAATCACGTACATTGTATAAACATTTTCAACTGATAATTTCTCTTCAAGATCAAGTGGTTGGAGAATGAACCACTTTCATATTATAAAGAAAAACTATTTAAACTTTTCTCATGTTACCTCCCCAACAGCTTTGTCCATTTCACCTCTTGAATCCATATAATCGAATGGATGTCGACCAGTCATCATAACATACATGGTCAATCCATACGAGAAAACGTCAGCCTTAAATATGTACAACAATATTTTATTTAATCAGTTTGTTTTTGGGACAACTTTCACGCAAATAATATTACAATAGAAGTATCTTTAAACTAAAATTCGTCTATAGGACACATATGCCCCCACTTGCTGCCTGTGTCACAAAAGCAAATGCTATTATTCTGCTCATAGTTTGTGAATGGATATCAAAATTACCAAGTGAACAACTGTACTGATCATGGTGATAAGTCAAGGGCCATAACTTTGCACTTACTGGGCGTAACCAAACATGAAACCCCAGGTGCACAACTATACAGGTTGGTGAACATTCCTGTAAAGTATTATGACTCTGACTCATATATTTTTGGAGATATGAGTGACGCAAGATTGCATACTCTGTAGGCTATGTTTTAACTAAGTCAAGGGCCATAACTGTCCATTTACTGGGCACAGCCAAACATGAAACCCCAGGTACACAACTACACATGCTGGTGAACATTCATGTAAAGTGTTATGACTCTGGCTCATATACGTTTGGAGATATGAGTGACACAATATTTTGTGACGGACGGACGGACGGTCGGAAGGACGGAAGGACGGAAGGACGGACAGACGGACAAGGGCAAATCTATATGCCCCACCCCCCTTTTCAGAGTGGGGGCATAAAAAGATAAACGGCGTTGATAGAATGATGTCTAAAGAATCGCCCTGTTTCGGAAATCTGATTTCGCCAGAGGGGTATGCTACGGGAAAGTGAATTATCTTTTCGAGACGCCCCGTTTGGTGCCTCTCCGCTTAAAGTATGAACCAATCAAATCGTCTTATTTGTTGCATATTTAAACATATACAACATTTTATTGGTCTAAAATGTAGGTCAAAATCAATATTATACAGCTACGCCGAAAAATGCATGTAAATAACACAAACGTGTATTTTCAATGTGTAAGTACATGCATATAAAATAAGCAGTAACATACTTCACATAGGAAACATGTTCAGCTTTAAGAGTTCCAGCTACAATGGTATGAATGGTGATGTCTGCTAAACTTTCGAGATGCTTGTCGTTTTTATACGCTCATTTAGATTCCGTATCAATGAACAATATTGGGTCACATAACGGTTTAATACATATAATTTCACCAATATACTTGAAGTGAACATCAAGTTTCTAGTGCATTTCTAACCTCAATAGAGTAGTTTTCCTTCCGAACTACTTCCGGTGCACGGTAACCAGGTGTCCCTTCCTGCGCGCGAAGACCTTGTAGTGTTGTGATTCTAGAAATACCGTAATCAGATATCTTGGCATTTATCTAAAATGTTTCAATAAGTATGTACACATTATCTAGAAGCTTAATACATCTACAATGCAATTCTTTTTAAGAATAAATGAATTCATCCCTGATTTCCGGTACGGGTAGAAATGTACAGCGCAAGGGTTACTGTTTTGGTGGGAACGAGACGAGTTACTGCCAAAACAGTTGCCAGGGAGCCGGAGTTTTCCATCCGCACATGAAGCCATTAATAGATTTTTCTGACATACATTTAAAAAAAATAAGGACAAGATTAAATAAAACAACTAATGTTTTCAGGACTTTTTACTTATAATTATGTATTATTTAAAAATCTTATTATTCGCTGTTATGTGGGGTTGTAATTTAGAGTTATCCGGCACCAGTGTTAACGCACAAAATTCTGGTCTGGTATGCAAGACAAAGATCTGTTTGAAGATGATTTATTTGTGTATGGTATCATTACACAGTCTTATATACTTATATGATTCTGATGTGTGGGAGCGATAGTCAGTATGTTTCCTACAATAGTAACTTTGTTCACACTGTAAAACTATCCTGTATGGTTTGTTTCACATTGTAAATACATGTAGTCATACTATATAGAATCACTATGCAACTGTTTGTACATGGAATAAGCAATGGTTGTACCACTAAGCAACTGTCTGTACATGGAATAATCAATGATTGTACCACTAAGCAACTGTCTATACATGGAATAAGCAATGATTGTACCACTAAGCAACTGTATGTACATGGAATAAGCAATGATTGTACCACTAAGCAACTGTATGTACATGGAATAAGCAATGATTGTGCCACTAAGCAACTGTCTGTACATGGAATAAGCAATGATTGTACCACTAAGCAACTGTCTGTACATGGAATAAGCAATGATTGTACCACTAAGCAACTGTATGTACATGGAATAAGCAATGATTGTACCACTAAGCAACTGTCTGTACATGGAATAAGCAATGATTGTACCACTAAGCAACTGTATGTACATGGAATAAGCAATGATTGTACCACTAAGCAACTGTATGTACATGGAATAAGCAATGATTGTACCACTAAGCAACTGTCTGTACATGGAATAAGCAATGATTGTACCACTAAGCAACTGTATGTACATGGAATAAGCAATGATTGTGCCACTAAGCAACTGTCTATACATGGAATAAGCAATGATTGTACCAATAAGCAACTGTCTGTACATGGATAGCAATGATTGTACCACTAAGCAACTGTATGTACATGGAATAAGCAATGATTGTGCCACTAAGCAACTGTCTATACATGGAATAAGCAATGATTGTACCAATAAGCAACTGTCTGTACATGGATAGCAATGATTGTACCACTAAGCAACTGTCTGTACATGGAATAAGCAATGATTGTACCACTAAGCAACTGTCTGTACATGGAATAAGCAATGATTGTACCACTAAGCAACTGTATGTACATGGAATAAGCAATGATTGTGCCACTAAGCAACTGTCTATACATGGAATAAGCAATGATTGTACCAATAAGCAACTGTCTGTACATGGATAGCAATGATTGTACCACTAAGCAACTGTCTGTACATGGGATAAGCAATGATTGTACCACTAAGCAACTGTCTGTACATGGATAGCAATGATTGGACCACTAAGCAACTGTCTGTACATGGATAGCAATGATTGTACCACTAAGCAACTGTCTGTACATGGATAGCAATGATTGGACCACTAAGCAACTGTCTGTACATGGATAGCAATGATTGGACCACTAAGCAACTGTCTGTACATGGATAGCAATGATTGGACCACTAAGCAACTGTCTGTACATGGATAGCAATGATTGTACCACTAAGCAACTGTCTGTACATGGATAGCAATGATTGGACCACTAAGCAACTGTCTGTACATGGATAGCAATGATTGGACCACTAAGCAACTGTCTGTGCATGGATAGCAATGATTGGACCACTAAGCAACTGTCTGTACATGGATAGCAATGATTGTACCACTAAGCAACTGTCTGTACATGGATAGCAATGATTGTACCAATAAGCAACTGTCTGTACATGGATAGCAATGATTGTACCACTAAGCAACTGTCTGTACATGGAATAATCAATGATTGTATCACTAAGCAACTGTCTGTACATGGATAGCAATGACTGTACCACTAGGCAACTGTCTGTACATGGGATAAGCAATGATTGTATCACTAAGCAACTGTCTGTACATGGAATAAGCAATGATTGTACCACTAAGCAACTGTCTGTACATAGAATAAGCAATGATTGTGTCACTAAGTAACTGTCTATACATGGGATAAGCAATGGTTGTACCACTAAGCAACTGTCTGTACATAGAATAAGCAATGATTGTACCACTAAGCAACTGTCTGTACATGGGATAAGCAATGATTGTACCACTAAGTAACTGTCTGTACATGGAATAAGCAATGATTGTACCACTAGCGCAACTGTCTGTACATGGAATAAGCAATGATTGTGTCACTAATCAACTGTCTGTACATGGAATTTATCTCTGAATATCGTAGCACACAGTAGTAGTTTTCAAAACATTGACTCCACACTAGTTCACCAATGTCTTATATGTTATGTTTTATCTATGACATACCGTGGCATCCAGAGATGTGTTGAATATTAGAACATTCTCTGGCTTCATATCACGGAACACTACCATTATACTGTGTAAATATTTCAGTCCATCAGCAACCTAAAATAACAATTTAAAACAAATGAGATTCTTATATTGCAGGTCATACATCATGAACTGGAAACTACTTTATCCACTGTTTCTCACATTCATGAAATTAACGACAAAATGCGTTTCTGCAAAGGAAGTCTAGGTACTAAATGTTCGTATTTGAAGGCAATTTGATATTAGATATTCATATGGTCATAATAGCATGACCTAACATCTTCACAAAAACAACAACATAAAACAACAATAAAACAACAAATGTTGCAGGAAACAAAGTATGTGCGGGATATACTATACACAAATTACCGATATTAAAAACTTATACATGTTCCATCAAGATTGTGTTTTATTCAACCAACATGGGGAATAATACTATCAGAAAAACACAAACTTGCACCACAAGCATTCGAGACTTAACCACTTGTAGTTAATGGCCAAACACTACAGAGAATACCAGTCAAACTCTACCTGCACAGCGACTCTATGTTGAAGAGCTCTTTTAAAGTCTCTGCCACGTTTGAAGAGATTGCCAAGTGTTCCATGCGGGGCCAGTTCCATGACAATGACTGGAGGTCTGATACCAACAGCTACCATACATACCACACTGGGATGCTTCAAACAACGTAGTATTGTTGCCTACAATTGTAGAATAACATGTGAGGTATCTCTTCATACATTGTGTCCCATTGATGCAAGGGATGTCAACGAATAGCAATTTTGGTATTCGAATATTCGGTCAACCTTCTTATTTAATCAATACATTTGAAATTCGAAGTTAACTTCATGTTTATCAATTATGTGTTTTAAACTGCTCACTCAAGTTGTAGAAATCCCATCGATTTTATAATTCCAGGGCATCGCCAAAGTGTTATATCTCTCTTCCACCAAATATACAACATGAAATATCAATTAACTACTGTAGATATTATTTTCATGCGTTACATGTCATTCAATGCGATAATGCCCATCATTGAAATTTAATACATTTGCATTCAGCTTTTATATTGAAAATATATATTTTATAGAATATTCGAATACCGAATACTAGTATTCGTTGACTTCCCTAAAATTTGATGCAATTAATTACTGTTGGGGGTTACTGGACTTTACAAGTAGCATTGCATTTTGCACGAATGGTCAGACATGACTTATTGGCAAACGTAATTAACAATAGGATGTTCATGTGTGTAGTGTGTCTAAAAAGCAGTGAGCTCTTCACACTTGTTTATCAAACTTTGTCTTTTGCTGAAGTAGTTATAAACATGATATGTGTTGCTGGACATAAAGCATAGATAGGCACATTAGGCCAGAACAAACAAGACAAGAATTATACAGCTTTATGATGGTATGTCAATTATCTTCTCTTGGTTTGATACTCAAAGCATGTTGTTCCATGAAGTAAGTGCCATGACTTTGGGGTTGAAGTTTCCTATGTGTACATCTTAAGATCATTCAAAAAATTGTAGTTGACATTCCTGACGGTGTTTATGACTGTGACATATACATCAACACTTACCTCTTGTCTCAGCAAGGTCAGTGCATGAACCTCCGCTATCTCTTTGAAGACTTTTACAGCAACTTCCTGTAAAAGTAATGTATACAAATTGATATAGTTCTATTAGATTGACCGCAAACAGTTGTAGGAACTTTCAGGACCGATCCATGCCAGTTTAGGTAAAGAAATGCTCTCGTGCGTAAACCTATAACTGCTGTTTGGTTTACTTTTCTATGAAAATAGAACAGCGGGGTTTTGTCCATCAAGCTTACGGACAATCGCGAACATTTCAATACACCTATTTTGAAATGTAGTGGTCCAGGTAATTTATTCATACGTTCGCAGTTAATAAAACCGCACGATACAGTCAACTGTCTATGTTCAATTCAAATACTATAATATTTTTTATAAGTTTTATGTTACACTGGAGGGTATTAAACAGGAACATCCCTAAATAATACGTAAGGAATATTAGAAAATAACGCAATTTAAACGAACTGGTGGGTATATTTGTTGAACACCACCCCTAACCTTACAGCACATACCTTGTTTTTGTAAGTTGCTCTGTACACATCACCAAAACTTCCATCACCTAACTGTTTGTCTGAGCTGAAAAGAAAAATGAAAATATATTTATAATTATATTTATAATTACTAACATGTTTAGTATGAACTTAATTACAGTTTCAGTTATCATTATTATTAGTACAATTTATCTTGGTGAACTATCTTGACGGTTTTACTTTATATTACATATTTTCAACAAAACTTAGATATCTTGGTTTTAATTTGTATTACATATTTTCAACAAAACTTCAGTACATCCTATCTTTCATTTTCCCTGAATTAATTTAGTTTAGTTTAAAGTTGTTTAGTTAACATCGACTGTGAAACAAGTTGCCAGATTACTACCCAATATTTGTGCCTAACTTAGACAGTGTGAAGTTCATCATGCATCTCAGCCCAATAGGTCTCAAACTCACGACCTTCAGATCAGGTGTCAGGCACCACCTCCCTGATTGAAGACATGTGAATCTAATGAGGAGCAATGAACAGTACAAGATTGTTCAGTAATTGTAACAAGAATCAAGAATCTTTGTTAACATAAATGTAACAATCAACCATTCTAAAAGTTTGTTAGCTTTCTGTAAGCAATCCTGAATTGTTATAATCTTACCTTTCAACCAAATCAAACTGATTCGTTTCAAGCTTCAATGCAGGTTCCAAATCTCCCATCACAAGATCAGGAGCCTGGAAAACATGTTAAACATGTTATACTGTAAACATTCACAGTATTGTGGCACCAGGCATTTTCAGCATTTGTTTTTTACTTTTTACTTTTTTTACACCACAAATCATAACATGTTGTCAAGAATTGTAATAACGTAACATGGACCTCAACAGAGCACACCCACCTTTTGGGATCTATTTAATGTAACATGCAGTGGAAATATGAAATTGCCTATATCTCTATACAGGACAGAGAGCATGGTGTAATGATGCAATTTGACTCTAAGCATAATTCTAGCAATTTTCGTTGTTGACTTTTAACTAACGAGGGTTTATCATGAGTCAAAATTAAAATAATCAGTCTTTGTTAATTTGAAATGTTCTGTCTCATGTCACGACTGAATACAAGAGAATGAATGAGTTGCCAGATACATAAAACATTAATTGCCTCTCCACACAGACCTCCGGTAAAACAACAATCCATAAAAAATATGGCATTTGATGTGGTTAAATGATACATACGTTAGGGAACAGAGGCGCAATGAAATGGCCTGACAGACCATAAGGAATAACTAGGAGAATCAAAGAGGACAAATAGTACAAGAACCATGAACTGTAGATGCAGGACGTTTATAAATAATTTGATGAGGTTAAATGATACATACGTTAGGGAACAGAGGCGCAGTGAAATGGCCTGACGGTCCATAAGGAATAACTAGGAGAATCAAAGAGGACAAACAGTACAGGAATCATGAACAGTAGATGCAGGACGTTTATAAATAATTCATATAAAGTATAGCTTACAATGTCCCTTAATAACACCACATCCTCGTGCTGTGGACAGACAATATCATCTTGTTTGGAAGCTGTAGCTCTGAGTTCATTTATTGTAAATGTGTGAGGATTTTCTGAAAAACATTTATCATGAAATGTTTCACATGTATAACAAATGTGTACAGTAGACCTCATTTGTTACTTGCTATAATTTGTTTTGTAAGCAAAATTAAAACGCATGCCACATTTCTTAAAACACCAACTGATGCTGATCATAACTCTCCATGATGGCACAATGCAGACATTATATCTTGTATGTTTAATGTCTTATACCAAACAGACAAGCACATGATTGATCTATGTTTTGTATGTACAGATGAAGTGCAATTATATTAAATACCAAGGCTAACAAGGGAAACAGTTGTACGCAGACAACTTATTTGGAACCCCGCAATGGTCATGACCGTTACACATCATAAGACACGACTGGTTTTCCAAGAATCATTCCAAAAGTGAACACTTTCAACACTATTGAGCTTAAAGCAATTTGTATGTAAGGCTAACAGTATATAAACTGATTTGTATAATCACGTACCATTGGTGCATTGACTACATGGTACTATAATGTCAAGGACACCTTCCCCTTTAAGAGGATCAATGCAGGTAAGACCAGGATACCATTCATCTATCAGCGTGTCCAAGCTGTCAATTATCTGTCCAAGTAAACTGAAAATACAAACAGTTTCCATCATGACTAGAGTATGCATGTATACAAAACAACAGTTATGACAATCGTTTTAGGCGCTGCCGTACTACCATGGCTTTACTATTTACATACAAGTGTTGTGTAAACCAATCAAATCAACTTCTCTTCAACCGAACAACGTTTGTAACCTTGACGGGGATTGGTTAACCTTTCGAGAAGGTGAAATTACTGAAATCTATTTTGGATCTGGAGTGACCAGCAATCTCGGCATTTTGTTTATGTAGCACAACAAATATTAATTAACCTTCAAATTGCGACGACCATCTTTTTTCAAGATATTTCTTGTTGATAAATGTTTGTTTACATGTCCTATCGTATACATATTCACTTAAATCCGCTAAAGAAGATATTTTGTTATTCTTCATTCATAAATCTGAAACATATTTTTCAACGGTAGAAAGTGAAAGTAAACCCACCAACATTTATGTTGGCTTCATAGCTGTAAACATTTACTGATGGCAATAATCGATTACAAACTAGATTACCGTGATCTTTGACTTGATGAAGGTACTGTTACTTCGATAGAATGTGTTTGGTTACACTCGTCCGATGATGAACCCAGAAGAAAATACTCGAACTTAAAGATAAAAAAATAATCACTGATATATCAGTAACGTAGATATCTCTAAATATATCTCATCTGATAAAGAAGTCTCTCCTATATAATTCATGGATGACAAATGATGTAGTAAAGCTCTGAGATATTCATTCCTTCTTGCTCTAAAGGTTGACTGGGACCAAAATAAGCAGAGGCAACTTTCATAACTGAAAACAACTACAGACGTTAAATCAAATAACTAAACATTATGTTTAAGAATAACAATAATTTAGCTCTATTCCGACCATTATGTTTATTAAATAGTATATGAACTACTAAAACACAAAGTCTGAAAATGATAACTACCAATGTGTTGAAGATCACATGTAACATATGTGTTTGTACAAACAAGGGTGATGGACATACCTCCGAGTAATAGATATATAACCCCTTCCTCCAGTACACTGTTTTCTGTGGTTTACCAAGATTCATTATAGACTGAAAAAAACATTGTAGAATTAATATACTTTTCATATGAATAATAAACCACTATTTAGAGTAGCATGCACATTTATGTTCATGCACAACATCGAAACATAGCCAACATGGAAACACCGGTGATAATATATCTGACATGATTTGTTATTATGAAAACTTTTACTAGCTGTAGACAGTTGGCAACTTGTGGATAAGTCAATGAGAGTAGATTCATCTCCCGACTCTTACAAATCTTCATACCCCCATCACAAAGTATAATATGACATCAATACAGGCTTACAAAGCTTCATACTCACATCACAAAGTATAATATGACATCAATACACGCGTACACAGCTTGTTGGTTATTATTGGTATTATGTAAAATATATTTTACAAGTACAGAAACATGTTTTATCGTCAAAGTAAATCTAAGTGGAAATAATCAACATAATTGCAATTACTAAACTCACCATAAATCCATCATGGGTTGTCATGGTTACCAGTCTAGCAATCAAACGAAACCAAAGTCCAATTGGTACATAAGGCATTCTGTAAATTCTAACAATCTTTGCTAAAATGAAGAAACATAAGAGAAAAGTTTGAGCTTCTTGTTTCGCAGAAAAATACAAAAATACTTTACTCTCAGGAATTTCGAAATTGATTATAACAATATTCAGGCGTGAAAATCTATAATTAAATATAATTATTCACGGAATGTTTAATGCATCAATCATTTAGTAATAATGAACTTGAGATTTTGGGAATTCATTTGAAATATTCCAGGATAAAACCATGTTCCTATGTCAGTGCAGATGTTTGAAGCTGTGTGTCAATATAGAAGCAAGACGATACTATAGGTGAACATGACATTATATTTGTTCCTAAGTAACTCACATTGTCCAGGTGGATGTATGTTTGGTCTGTAGCTTGGAAGTCTACAAGGTATCAGTAACTCAGTGTCTGAATGTGGCAGTGCTATCTCAAATCTGTGGGTAAGATGTAGGCAAACACGTTAGATATAGTAATCACTGTAATCAATCTATTCTCAAGGTGATAGGTTTAGACTGAACTGACAATTGTCATATACATAGATTACCCACCAAAGAACACGAGTGAAGTGACTTTTAATTTTCTATCCATGTTTACAACCTTATCATCAGACATTCTTTATGATCAAAACTCTGCTTAATGTATAATAATAATAATAATAAATTCTTTATTTTCAGAAGGTTACATAGTTAAGGTTAACAATAAATTGTACATCTTTTTTTCAATATGGCCTTCTATTAACAATATAAACACGCACAAATAAACAAGAATTCACACACGCACACCTACACACACCCAATCATGCACGCATTCACACACGCATACACAATACATTGTACATGTACATCATGTTTTAACATCAGGATGTAAATGAGACTATTAAAAACTACAAAAGTTAAGATAATCTGAAAATAAAATTGAAATAAAACAACAACAATAACAGACACCTCACATAAGACACATACATACAATAATGAAATATTATTGATATCATTGTTTAAGCATTAAGTAGTTCCTATAATTATTTTTAAATGTTTCTGTATCAGACAGACAACGTATATTTACAGGAATTGCATTCCATACCTCACGAGCATAAAAAGAGAATGTTTGTATCACTATAACCATTCATAATTTTGTATGAGTAATATGAATACAAATATAAATATGCTGGTAATCCCAATAAGTGTTGCAAAGTTTAATAAAAATATTTATGGAATATAAATTATGATAAGATTTTCTAGTATATAACTGTTTATTACAAATGCACTTTATTACATTTAATACAATTTGTAATAAGTTTAATAAAATAATTTTGAAATAAATTTGTAATGAATATATTATAAGGTAAGATTTGACAATAATATCATAATGTCTTACTTTTCCAGTAACTTTATATACTGTGGTATAAGTCTTTCAGGAAACGATGCCTCGCCTTTAAATAATACTTTAATATCCTTCTTCCTTAATATCTGAAAAGAAAAGAGTTTCATCAATTAGCAAGAATGTTGCACAAGGATTTTCACTTTTGGCACGAGGATCACGTGTACTGTGTACTAAGTGGTACATTTTATTGAAATGTAATCCGCGTTGTACGTCCAACACGAAAACAAGAAAAGATGGCGAGAATGACCTAGGACCGTCAGTATGATAGATGCTAGTACTCTGATTCGACAGGTATGACTAACTTTATAAATTGATTAATCACTTTAAATAGAATTTGGAAAATAATTATAAAAAATATATAAATTTTGACCACTTTTTATTAATATTTCAGGTTGCCCGTCTGTTCAATAGGCACAAATAGTACATTTGTTTATGTTCTTATATTTCGACGAAATACCAAGTGGACATTTAGAAATTTTGTTCAGTGTACATAATACTATAAACACATTCTTACTCCTTCCTTGTTGATGAATGGATTGATTTGATGCACGGTGATGATTTGTGCCATCATCCTACATAGCCAACCAGGATCTATGAAATAGTAATCTCTCAGCTTTAATGAAGCATCGTCATAATGAAGTAACACCCCAACTTCGTGAAGAAACTGTACAGCCTGCAGGAACAACATCACATCATATACCATTAGATAAGTGTTAGATCAGTAAAAATGGCCTAATACACATAAAATGTCTACACATTTGTTATATAATATATTAAATACTCATCAAACTAAAATTGGGGTATCCTGTTTTCTCTTACGGCATATTGCCTGAACCTGACTCATTATATAGCATTCAAATAGTTGATTTAATACCCATTGGCTCCAATCATGTGGGCAATCATTGGCATTTATTGATATGGAATAATAAATGCTTAGAAACGTCAAAGTGCTTCAAGAAAGCAAACAGTTTCATTAAGTTAGTTTCATTAAGCCTTTGATGCATATTAAAAGGTCAATTTCCTGTAAATTCACAGTATCATTCGTAACAAACACAATGACAAACATGATGGAGATACTTTGTTTTTATAACACAATTTAAAATAACTAATACGCTTTGAAAGAAAATTAAAATACTAATTTATAATACTTGTACACACTTGCATACATCAACCACAAGGAAAACGGAAATTTATCATTTTGTACAAGGACAGTCAATATCTAATTGCTGCCAAGCAATGGAACATTCATCAGAATTTCTGACGCGTTTTGATAAAACTGATAATCAACATATCAATCCAAAGCATATTGAGATGTAATTTGCCACAATGAAGATGGAACAATGTGATGATTGTATTAGACATGCCCCTTACCTGTGGGATCTCATCTTCCTCCAGGAGAATTTTATGTTTTTGAACAAGTTCCATCAATTCTCGGTGTTGTATTACAGGATATTTACACTCTGCTGATTTGGCTCTGGCAGTGAGCACCTCTGACAGTTCCTGGTGATGAAAGCACGTGGTTTTATTGGAATACAAAACATTATTCTGCTTATGTTGATACAAACAGTCCGATTGCATCATGTATAACTTGTGTCAGGTAAAATTTGTAATTTTCACCAATGTTTTGTCACATTTACTTTTCCAATTATAATTTTAGTCTGTTACATTTACGATGTGATTGTGTTGAGATGAAGAGCCACTCTAACAGAATAGAGGATAGTCATTTTAAGGGCGTGACGTCTGATACGTCTGAAGTGTACCATGATATATTGCAATACTTTTATAATGTAATTGCATTATGTACGACGATATACTGTTCTGTTAAACTAAAATAGGACTGTAAATTTTGCCTTACTCGAACCTTTCATATACACTCCTAACTTTTCAAATGTATTGCAAAAATAAACATGCATAACATTAAAACAGCAGGTTTTTACTTTCTAGCAGAAAATTGTGTCGTTAAAAAGGCACGTTTATTTCATAATTATTGTGGTACAACACATTTTTCTGCACATTGCAATATACCGGTTATATAGCGACAACCCTGGTCATGCTTTCATCTTTTCTGTCATAAATGCTCAATTTTACACAGAATGTAAACAATTTGGCAATATTTGTACATATTACATGCACTTTTCAATGTCTTCAGATCAATACATGTACAAGTTATAGTTTACATTCAAACACAACCAGCAATATTTCCAATATAAATATAGCTGACAACTACCCATGTACTGTATTCTATGATAAAATAGGTCTGTACTAGGCTGATTCATTTCACCATAAACTCCAAAAGATAGGTCATACAATCATAGATACCATAACTTTCATATTAGCTGTAACGTAGAAAGTATAATAAGAAGTTTGTCCTGCAAACATGCAGAATGATGATGACACCAATGTTTTCTTTGGAAATTAACGATTCAGTCACCCGTTACTTGATGACATTGTACAAGGGTTTGGTGTCATGTGTTTGAAAAGCAGAAACACCATAGAAGAAGTCACGGGGAGAGAGAAACATACATACACACTAACTGATTATCTAAATGAGAAAGAATAATGTACAACACTTACAACATAACTGGACGGAATCTTTTCTCCAATGACCCGCATACCTCGTATTGTGAATCTAAACAAACACAAATAAAGTAAAATAGCTAGGTACCATATCATCTATTGAAAAAAACTAGTTATTAAATTCATGTGACATGAACAACATATTCCCCTCAAACTTGAACGCTTATATGAACAGAGATGACACAACAATAGTAGAAGGGAATATTGCCTCTTATGTACTCTACGTTCACTGTCTTGTCTCTCATGTATCTTTCCTCAGACAGGTTAATACTGGGATATAGTAGTTACCTTCCTAGTAAATCACATATTTATCACACAGGAAATTCAAAGAACATCTACAACAGTACAATAAGCAACATGGATACTGAATAGCTTGTGACAAGTAGAGATATAATCATTGATATCCACATACGTATCTACTGTTTTCTTGATATCATCTCTCAGACATTCCATGTCCTCATTGTCGTTCAGGGCATTGACCAGATACACAGAGTTTATACTGGGGTATCCTGTAATATATAACAACATGCTGACACACATACTTCACATTCTGTACCATGTATCATAAAACACTAGTTGAGCGCTGCTGTGGGACGTACTGCCTCTTCTGTAAGTGACGTCATTTCAAGAAAACGCAACATGTGATGTCACTATTTGCAAGGAGGAAACAATATTTACTCCATATGGTCACTTTGTTTTCATACTGACATATGGGGCAAATATTGCCTACTTTCAGTACATGGTGGCGTCATATGTGACGTTTTCTGGAAATGACGTCATTTGAATTTTTGGCCTGCTCCAAAACTCCACCCACATCAGACAATTTGGTAATTCTAGATTTTTGTTTCACATTTTTGTGATCTTATTCAAATCTGTTTTGTTAATACTGTTCTTAGTTTATCTATATGGGGTTTACCAAACCGTTACTGGTACATGTATAAACAATTGCCAACACGTATCACATATATATTGCATTTGTATTTCAGTTGATTTATCGAAAGTAGGCATTTATACTATACCTGGTCTAATATTGAATTCTCTAATCATTTCTGTCACATGCATGACTTCTTTTCTATGATCTGAAACACACATTATGTAGATACATTAAAACATAGTAATGCTTACTTCCATGGTTAGATTTCAAACACAACATGGTCATACTATGTATACATTGTATATGTAGAATTACCCTGAACATGTTACCAAGTGGAAAGCTGAGTTTCTCCCAATGTTACGCAAGAAATATCAAATCATACAAATGAAAATATTCAAAATGATACCGTCTTTATATAAATGACTTTAAACACCCTGACCAGCAGATGTCAGACATTTCCAGTCCACACTGTGTTTGTGTCTTTACTGTGACATAAATGAACTGCATTGACAGGGGAACACAAATATAGAAACCTTGACCAGCACATCCTGATTTATTAAGGATGATAAAACTATGGACTTTGTAGTATTTTAAATGTTTTGACTATTCGCATTTTCTCTAATCTGGTTGCATACCCACGTTAACAATAAAGAAATTCATGGTCCTTTCAAATACACATACTTCACAAACATGCAAAAGGGTGTTAGACCTCGGTTACATTTAGGTCCTGACCAGTTTAGGACCAAATAAGGAGCACGCATGCCCTGTTGTCAAGCATATTTTAAAAACTTGTTGGACTTGTATGGGCATCGTCACTAAAAGTTGAGAGAGCGCAACTCTCAGACACATGCTTCATACAAGTTTAGGCTTGTATTAGGCATATAGACAGCTGTGCGTGGCCCATATGGTGCTTTATGGGCCTGTATGTCAATTTAAAATCCCCTTCAGCATAAAATGAAATATAATGATCAAAAGATATAACAAAAGTCCACATATTTTTATCATCCTTATACTAATGTTTATTTTAAGTTCATAGACAATTCTATAACAGAATCCTTCCCACTAGGTGTCTGCCACATCTGTTGTTAGTGCAGTCTCAGATGCCCATCCTCGGTACCCAGGCTTTTCATAACATATATTTTATGAATAGCCTGGGTACCGAGGATGCAGATACCTGGATACTGACTCAGTTACAATACCTGGAAGTTTATCTAAGTGGGTTCCAACAATGATAACAGGACAGCCTGGTGCCCGGGTTCTGATGCTCAACAACCAGGTTTTTATTATTTCACATTCACTGGTTCCTTTCCTCAAATCAAAAACAACCTAGACAATAATATAAAGCAAATTGTAGAAGGTGAATGCAATAGACAACGTCATTGTGGTGGGAATGTTGTATGTACGTGTACATCAAAGTAAGAAATTCTCTCTAAAATGCGGTATTTTTGCTTTTTGTCAATACAGACTAAACAAGATGGGTAACTTTTCACAGAGTTATTTAAGAAGTAAATTTAAAATAAGTGCTATGATAAATCTTCAATTTTTTTTCATAGTTCGCAGTTTTCTCGGTCTAAGCTTTCCAGAGGCACTAGTCAAGATCAGCTAGACGCAATGACAAAATAGGAACATTATCTTAAAATGTTAAAATTGTTCTTACTTCATTACAAATTATTCATATATTGCACAATGGGAATCGAACTGTCACAGCTCATTTTTTATTTTAGTAGAACTATTGTAAAATCTTCTGGATACTATTGTGGTACACACAAGACAGACAAATATGTATTTTGTGGGACAGACGGAGTCCCCATACAAGTGTGTAGTGTTGCTGGTGCAGTGACAGTCCTAGGGGTGTATTTGAGCAGATTCAGCAAGGGTACAATTAACAACTTACCAGATAAACAGCCCTGTTAGCCAAGTAGCAATCATGAGTACTATAAAATTCTTCCTGCCCAGCAAAGTCCCATGTATTCAATGTATACTGAACTTTCCTACCAGATGCTAGTAACTTAAATGACTGTGTGTCTTCAATATATCTCCGTTCAGACTGGGAATATCTGCAAATTAAATGGTGAAAACAGTATTTCTTTATGGGCTGCTGGCAAATACATAAGCTATTAGAATAATTAGAAAGTTTCACAAAACATAATCTTTAAACCAACATTTTATTGCTTTCTAAGTAATCAATGAAAGCATAAGCTGGACTATGAATTTACACAGACAAAATGTAGCGTGGAAGGACACATGTCAGAGCAAACATTACTGTCATACTGTTTTAAAAGCACACAAATACACGACTATATAGAATTCAAAACTGCAGACGACACTAGTCTAACCAATTCCTTCAAATTCGAATAGTTATTAGTAATGTCATGTCTACATCCCATTTCAACAAGCTGTATCAAAATCATGAGTATCAGATTCAAAACCATTGACACGAGTACGTGGTAACTTTTCGTATTTCAATAAAGTGAACTTTGAATCTCTTACACCCAGTCCTTGACAACCACACCCACTGTAGGTCTATTCTCCTTCTTGTTCACCTTCTCCTTCATCAATGTTTTCAACAAAGTTGTTTTGCCTCGTCCACCATACCCCACCACCATCAACTTCATCCGATAATATCTCTGTGCCTGGAAAGCAATGCTTGAAATATCATTGAACAGGACCATAGTGCTTTAGTTTATCATTGAACAGGACCATAGTGCTTTAGTTTATCATTGAACAGGACCATAGTGCTTTAGTTTATCATTGAACAGGACCATAGTGCTTTAGTTTATCATTGAACAGGACCATAGTGCTTTAGTTTATCATTGAACAGGACCATAGTGCTTTAGTTTATCATTGAACCGGACCTTAGTGCTTTAGTTTATCATTCTATGACACTATGGCACCCAAGTGTTTTAGTTTATCATTGCATGACCGTATGACACCTTAGTGCTTTATTAGTTTATCATTGTATGACACCTTATTGCTATGGTTTATCATTGTATGACACCTTAGTGCTTTAATAGTTTATCATTGTATGACACCTTAGTGCTGTGGTTTATCGTTGTATGACACCTTTGTGCTATGGTTTATCGTTGTATGACACCTGTGTGCTATGGTTTTTTGTTGTATGCCACCAGTGTGCTATGGTTTATCGTTGTATGACGCCTTAGTGCTTTGGTTTATCGTTGTATGACACCTTAGTGCTATGGTTTATCGTTGTATGACACCTTAGTGCTATGGTTTATCGTTGTATGACACCTTAGTGCTATGGTTTATCGTTTTATCACACCTTAGTGCTATGGTTTATCGTTGTATGACGCCTTAGTGCTATGGTTTATCGTTTTATCACACCTTAGTGCTATGGTGTATCGTTGTATCACACCTTAGTGCTATGGTTTATCGTTGTATGACGCCTTAGTGCTATGATTTATCGTTGTATGATGCCTTAGTGCTATGGTTTATCGTTTTATCACACCTTAGTGCTATGGTTTATCGTTGCATCACACCTTAGTGCTATGGTTTATCGCTGTATCACACCTTATTGCTATGGTTTATCGTTGCATCACACCTTAGTGCTATGGTTTATCATTGCATCACACCTTAGTGCTATGTTTGATCGTTGTATCACCCTTAGTGCTATGGTTTATTGTTGTATCACATATTAATGCTATGGTTTATCGTTGTATGACGCCTTAGTGCTATGGTTTATCATTGTATCACACCTTAGTGCTATGGTTTATCGTTTTATTACACCTTAGTGCTATGGTATATTGTTGTATGACGCCTTAGTGCTATGGTTTATCGTTGTATCACACCTTAGTGCTATGGTGTATCATTGTATGACGCCTTAGTGCTTTGATTTATCATTATATCACACCTTATAGTGCTTTGGTTTATGCATTTGAATTGTGCTAAATGTAACAAAAGCTCATCTTTATCCTCACTGAGTCAGCTCCCTGCACACAGAAACAGTGTATTATAGGGAGGTATACTAGTGACAAGAACCTACAACTTTAGGGTTGAGTATCCTTCACTTATAAGAAGATTTACTGCAGACCTTAAGCTGTTTACAAAGGATTGTACCAAATGATAAATGAATCAAAACAACAATTTATTTCAGTATCTACATGACAATTTTATTGAAAGAAATATCAAAATGATGACATAACAATCCAAGATTTGGACGTTCGAACACATACTCGTAAACTTGCGATGAAACTCGAAATGACTTAAATTTCTTTTTTTATTAACACTACAAGCATAAAGTTAGGAACGAGCCATTAGTACACTTACCTTGGTTAACCTATTATGTAAGTATTTAATGATATCTTTCACTCGTCTTGCCATTATCGCACGGCTGATATTCAACTCTAAGCCATCCGTCGGCATCTATACGTGAAATAATGTAATAAGCATAGTAACATATAAATAGCATGTTGTTGTATGTGTCATCATAGTTGTCATGGGCGTAAAACAGTTCTAATACAATAAGTCTTGCCTATAAGTAATATCTTTACAGTGGGCTAGTTTTATAACTTTCAGAATGTATTTTAAAACATTTAAATATGATAATAATAGTTTGTCAAGTAGAATAACGTACTTCGTAGAGCTTGGAACATTTTCCTAATTCATCAGGAAGTGACGTAATCTTGTTGTGGCTAATATCGAGTGATATCAGTGAAGTAAAGTGACCAATGTCCTGGGGTAGCTGTAAAAGATATATGTGACAAAATCGTATCATAAAGAATCTTAATAACAAGTTAACAAACAATTATGACAAAGCAGACATTATAACTGTTGAGCTGTTCAAGTATTATGAAAATGATTAATAGACGTAAATTATGAACTTTTTGTGAATTGAGACGTTCTAAAAGCAAACACACACGATATTGACCGATATTTTGATGGTTTATTTCAGCAAAGGGCTATATAAAGCATATTTACCTGTGTTAAAAGATTGTGGGACAGGTGAAGTTTTTCTAGTTTTGACCATCCTTTTGCGTCTTTTAAATTCAGCTGAAGAAAAGACGAAGCATAAGTATGATAGCTAACATCTCGGCGACTGGAATCTTCTAAATTACAATTAGGTTTCAATTGTCACAGGTTGCTTCATTATTTGCACCGTTACATATCTGCTTTACTTGGTAATACAATATACATTACAATATCATTTTATTGCATAAAACATGTAACAATATTAATAGCAAACACAAGTCAATACTACTATACAATATGTAGAAGAAATACATGGATTTTTACGGAGCCCCTAAAGTGACATTCCATATTCTTTTTTTCGAGCGACACTTTTATACAAATTATTATTACGTTTATACGAAATAATATTGCTTTTAAATATTACGTTAAATGTTACGTTTATACGAAATAATATTGCGTTTAAATATTACGTTAAATGTTACGTTTATACGAAATAATATTGCGTTTAAATATTACGTTAAATGTTACGTTTAAACGAAATAATATTACGTTTAAACGAAACAATGTTACGTTTAAACGAAATAATGTTACGTTTATACGAAATAAAAAAAGAATATGGAATGTCATTTTATGGGCTCCGTAGATTTTCAAAGAGCATCACAAATTTTACATCATTTTCAAACATCTGTTTGATTTCAACATAAACTTGGCAAAGTAAATACATTTCGCAAGATTACATGTAGTTTTTGGATTTCCGCACATAAGAGTCGTAAATGTATGTAGGTTTGGCCAGGTGTAATAATAACGTTTTCAGTAAGTATTTCTGTATTTTGGACAAATAAATAAAAAGTGATATTCATTTTCAATCATATTTAAGTTACAATTATTACAAATTCTTTGATTTTAGGTTGATTTTGATATCTTCTGCGTTCAATTGTCAAGTTATGAGAAGAAGTTCGGAATTTGGTTAAAGCTATTCTGAATTTTTGTTTGTAATGAAGTTAAAATACAGTTCCATCGAAAATGAATGTTTAAAGAGACAGTATGTATTTAAGCGTCCTGAGTTATTTATAGATGAGTAGCAACATTGATAATAGATATCTAATATTCGTTGTGTTAATTGGTTATAATTAATTGACATTTCGCATTACACATTCACCTCAATTACTGTTGAAGCACAATGCAGTCTTTACAGCAAACAAGATGGATAGATAGCAAAACGAGTGAGGCATTTGCTAAGAATGCTGATCTGAGAATAATCCTACCAAATAATAACTTGAACTTACGACAGGAATTTTGTTTCTGTTTGCAATGAAATCTTTCATTGTTCTTGTTTTCCAGAGAGTTAATGAAGGAAAACCCACAATTTGATTTTCGCTGATGTCAACTGTCCGAATACTGAAATAGAAATATTAGTACTTGTATTAAAACATTTCGAGTCCAACTAGAGCTATCACTGAAGGTGATTTATATTCCCATAATTATAACACTTTATCTGACATCTGAAGATCCAAGATGGCCGCCGATCGTCCATTTTGAATTTGATTGATAAAATATGTCAAACACTACAAATCATCATGTAAATTATTTGCGTGAAGTCTCAAGTAGATCGCTCAATAAGTTTTTGAGAAAAAGAGCCAGTCGGCCATCTTGAATGTGATTGAACAAAATGTCATGCAGTACAACTCATTGTGAAGAATATTGGTGTGAAGTTTCATGAAAATCCTCCAAACCTGTAGAAGTAGTTCGCTTAAAAATTGTTGTTAACTTTTCATCTACATGAACAACATTGAAGTCAGAAAAATAAACATTTACTTGTGAACAGAGATTGTATCAGTTTATCACAAAATGTTGGTAAGCCAGCTTGTACACATAGGTATTACAAAAATACACCACTTATGTTCAACTACATATAGATGTCATCTGCTTTAAGACAATCAACCAACATTAATCCAATGAATAATACCCAAAGCTGATCCATATGCCATCAATGTTTTGTAGTTTAGGATTATTTTATCAGATTTATACCCAACTTCTACCTCTGGGGCACTGTATATACCTTGAAAGCTCTAATATAAATCTGGGTATAAAGAATGGAGGTTTTTCAGCAAGATGATTATGACGCACTTTCAACTTGTACAACATGGGTAAGTTCTCGGCATATTCTTCATCGGGTAATTTTGCTGGAAATAAATTGAAAAGATGACCACAATAGACAACATATGGACCACAATTTTTTTAATTTCATGGTATGAATATGGAGTTGTGAATCAGATACAATTTGGTCCGTACGGTCCGGTAGGCATATGCGTGCAAATAAATGGCTTAGTGTACATACTAAATGATGATATCACTGAAACAATTACATCTAAAACTAGTTCTATGACAAAGTGGTGACCGGATGACATGACCAGTGAATTAATAAACTTACCTATTTCAAAGTTAACCATTTCAAGTTTTTGAAAAAATGTTTGAATGTATAGTCATGAACTTTCATCACATATATATGGTGTATATGGGAAACCATAAATCGTATTTCGTACATTTACCTTCAACAAAAAATTAATGTATTCAAGTCCCTTGTTCTTAACTGTCGGCCATTTTGATAGGCAAAACTGATAAGCCCTTATAGGAGTAATTTCCAAATATGAGACAATTGAGAAAATACCAAGAGAATTTGCTTGTGATAACCATTTTTTCTTCAACTTAATGGGTCAAATGCCTACATGAGCATAATGAAAAAGTTGTTTTTTGTGTATCGGATCAGTTTATCACCGTTTACATTATATTCCCCATAAACTTGAAGGTTTGCCTATCAAAAGAGCCGACAATTCAGACCAAGGGAGGTAAATATTGTAGATGTGAGAACTATGTACTGAAAATCTCACAACAATATTTATGTCATAGGACTAACATAATTTATAAAATTGAAATATTGTCAATTCAATAACACTAAACCAACACAAACAAAACATGTTTTCATCGAATTCAGTTAAACATACTTAAGATGTTGTAGGACAAATCTAGTGTTTCGAGCTTTGTGCAGGAGAGAAGGAACGTATTAGGGAGACAGTCTATCTGATTGTGTGATAAATCCAGGGACTCAAGTTCCTTCAGCCCAATTGGTTTTTCTGGCAAAGCTATCAGATCATTGCTGAAATAGAAAAAAAATAGAATTAAATAGTAAGATACATATGTCGTATACACTGATGGTGTGTTTGTAAGTCCACTCATACATGTAGTATACACTGATGGCGTGTTTGTGAGTCCACTTATACATGTAGTATACACTGATGGTGTGTTTGTGAGTTCACTCATACATGTAGTATACACTGATGGTGTGTTTGTGAGTCTACTCATACATGTAGTATACACTGATGGTGTGTTTGTGAGTCCACTCATACATGTAGTATACACTGATGGTGTGTTTGTGAGTCCACTCATACATGTAGTATACACTGATGGTGTGTTTGTGAGTCCACTCATACATGTAGTATACACGGATGATGTGTTTGTGAGTCCACTCATACATGTAGTATACACTGATGGTGTGTTTGTGAGTCCATTTATACATGTAGTATACACTGATGGTGTGTTTGTGAGTCTACTCATACATGTAGTATACACTGATGGTGTGTTTGTGAGTCCACTCATACATGTAGTATACACTGATGGTGTGTTTGTGAGTCCACTCATACATGTAGTATACACTGATGGTGTGTTTGTGAGTCCACTCATACATGTAGTATACACGGATGATGTGTTTGTGAGTCCATTCATACATGTAGTATACACTGATGGTGTGTTTGTGAGTCCATTCATACATGTAGTATACACTGATGGTGTGTTTGTGAGTCCACTCATACATGTAGTATACACTGATGGTGTGTTTGTGAGTCCACTCATACATGTTGTATACACTGATGGTGTGTTTGTGAGTCCACTCATACATGTAGTATACACTGATGGTGTGTTTGTGAGTCCACTCATACATGTAGTATACACTGATGGTGTGTTTGTGAGTCCACTCATACATGTAGTATACACTGATGGTGTGTTTGTGAGTTCACTCATACATGTAGTATACACTGATGGTGTGTTTGTGAGTCCACTCATACATGTAGTATACACTGATGGTGTGTTTGTGAGTTCACTCATACATGTAGTATACACTGATGGTGTGTTTGTGAGTCCACTCATACATGTAGTATACACTGATGGTGTGTTTGTGAGTCCATTTATACATGTAGTATACACTGATGGTGTGTTTGTGAGTTTACTCATACATGTAGTATACACTGATGGTGTGTTTGTGAGTTCATTCATACATGTAGTATACACTGATGGTGTGTTTGTGAGTCCACTCATACATGTAGTATACACTGATGGTGTGTTTGTGAGTCCACTCATACATGTAGTATACACTGATGGTGTGTTTGTGTGTTCACTCATACATGTAGTATACACTGATGGTGTGTTTGTGAGTTCACTCATACATGTAGTATACACTGATGGTGTGTTTGTGAGTCCACTCATACATGTAGTATACACTGATGGTGTGTTTGTGAGTCCACTCATACATGTAGTATACACTGATGGTGTGTTTGTGAGTCCACTCATACATGTAGTATACACTGATGGTGTGTTTGTGAGTCCACTCATACATGTAGTATACACTGATGGTGTGTTTGTGAGTCCACTCATACATGTAGTATACACTGATGGTGTGTTTGTGAGTTCACTCATACATGTAGTATACACTGATGGTGTGTTTGTGAGTCCACTCATACATGTAGTATACACTGATGGTGTGTTTGTGAGTTCACTCATAATACACTGATGGTGTGTTTGTGAGTCCACTCATACATGTAGTATACACTGATGGTGTGTTTGTGAGTCCACTCATACATGTTGTATACACTGATGGTGTGTTTGTGAGTCCATTCATACATGTAGTATACACTGATGGTGTGTTTGTGAGTCCACTCATACATGAAGTATACACTGGTGATGTGTTTGTGAGTCCACTCATACATGTAGTATACACTGATGGTGTGTTTGTGAGTTCACTCATACATGTAGTATACACTGATGGTGTGTTTGTGAGTCCACTCATACATGTAGTATACACTGATGGTGTGTTTGTGAGTCCACTCATGCATGTAGTATACACTGATGGTGTGTTTGTGAGTCCAATTATTCATGTAGCATACACTGATACAATAAGGCAGATATAGTTGAGGCATATCGTTTGGTGTTAAAACAAGCATCTATTTTTTAGAAGTTCTTTTTGTACAAACATTTTTCATACAGAACATCCCTAAGAGTATGTTCGATGAATCAGTTGCTCCAAAGCTCTAGTTATTAGATATACGTATTTCTTTAACAAAGCAATATGTGTTCTTTCACTTCTACTCACTGTGCAAGACAAATTTCTCGCATATTCTGTAAGTGACGTAGGTTACACCCATCCTCATCTTCTGGAAGTCTTTTCAGTTGATTCCTTGACAAGTCTAGCTTCTCTAGTGAGGCATTTGGAAACTTCAAAGAGAGTTCTTTTATCTGAAACAACAACATGACGCTAGTTACGTTAACACCGTTTATTTAAAGCCAGAGGTCCTCAGATTACTTAGAAGTTTGTACATTACGTGTGTCTTCTCTTTTACTGATAAATCGTTCTAGTGATGCAAGATCGTAATTAACAAATTAAGGATGATCTCAGAAGTCTGCCAATAAGGTGTAGATATTGCTCAAGACGAATTTTGAAGCTGACTATTCCGATGTTGAATACCTACACCAATAAATCTAGTTAACAATAACTCTAAAATACAAATATATTCGCATTACCTGGTTGGTACTCAGTCTAAGTTCTATGAGAGACATACTATATAACAATATGGTGCATTACCTGATTGGTACCAAGCCTAAGTTCTATGAGAAGCATACTATGTAACAATATGGCACATTACCTGATTGGTACACAGTCTAAGTTCTATGAGAAACATACTATGTAACAATATTGCACATTACCTGATTGGTACACAGTCTAAGTTCTATGAGAAACATACTTTATAACAATATTGCACATTACCTGATTGGTACCAAGTCTCAGCTCTATGAGAGATGTACTTCGTAATAAAGTGTCAGGAAATTCTTCTATTTCATTATAAGCTGCATCAAGGATGTGAAGATGTGGCATATTCTGGAACACAACATTTCATTGATTAGCAACAATGGCAAATACTGTACATAATATACTCATTTTGAAAACATATATCAGTCAAATAAAATGCATGACCTTATTGTAGAAAAATATGTCTCAGCCATTTAAGCAGTGAATGACATTATGTCACACATTATGTGTTTATTAAGAAAGTGACAACGCCCCGTAGTGATGATTCACAATACTCTGAATAAATTTGACCCCTTAAAAGTCACCAAAGAAATATTTCAAAGTCAGCAGTTTCTGACCATTGCTTTAAGAGTTGCTGTCTGAAGATTAATGTTATCCGACGGACGATGGATTGATGGATGTTACACCGAGAGTGACCAAAGAAGCTTACCATT
This sequence comes from Mactromeris polynyma, assembly GCA_032209605.1. Classification (NCBI taxonomy): domain Eukaryota; kingdom Metazoa; phylum Mollusca; class Bivalvia; order Venerida; family Mactridae; genus Mactromeris; species Mactromeris polynyma. The sequence continues at coordinate 15,864,918 of JASFXZ010000010.1, read as the reverse complement.
AGAACATGCCCAGGTGAGCTAACAATATAATTTGCAGAACAGAAAAAAGTGAACATATGTATATCAACTAAATATGTTACCAAATGCAGATCTTCCGGTAACTGTTTAATTTTGTTACATTTGATGTCCAATGTATCGAGTTTAGAAAGTACTGAGGTCAAGCTCTGAGACACAATGGCTGTTATGTTGGTTATACTGTTTTCAGAAATGTCTAACCAATGGAGACTTCTACACTCATTCGATTCTGATGGAATCACTTCTGAAAAAGAAGTTAAACAAATGGTGAATTTATATAATAAACTAGATGTTTGTTTTTTAATAAAAACATATGTCTCCCAGATGGCAGTTTGTCAGTAATTGTAATACTGATACAGGATGTTAGAATACAATATCAAGCAAACATGAAAGATAGTCTCTGATCAGTTCACCATGCACTGTATACGTATAAAAACATCAAAGGGCCATAACTCAGTGAAAAATTATCTTAGTAGAACGAAACAACAAGGATGCACAACTACACTTGATGTTAATTAATCCTGTGAAGTTTGGCTGAAATCCAACCAGCAGTATTGGAGATGAAGGGCGGACAAACCTCATAGATTTCAACATTGCAAAGGGGCATAACTTAGTGAAAAATTAAATGAGCGGAACCAAGCAATGAATATGCAAAACTACACTTGATGTTTATCAATCCTGTGAAATGTGGCGGAAATCCAACCAGCAGTAGTGTAGATGAATGGCGGACAAACTTCATGTGTATAAAAACATCAAAGGGCCATAACTCAGTGAAAAATGATCGAGCGGAACAAAACAACGAAGATGCACAACTACACTTGATGTTAATCAATCCTATGCAGTTTGGCTGAAATCCAATCAGCAGTATTTAAGATAAAGCGCGGATATAATGTATGCAACGTGACTAGTATGTACCGTATAACTGGTAATGTTTGCAACGTGACTAGTATGTACCGTATAACTGGTAATGTTTGCAACGTGGCTGGTATGTTCCGTATAACTGGTAATGTTTGCAACGTGACTAGTATGTACTGTATAACTGGTAATGTTTGCAACGTGACTGGTAAGTACCGTATAACTGATAATGTTTGAAACCGGGCTGGTATGTTCCGTATAACTGGTAATGTTTGCAACGTGACTAGTATGTACCGTATAACTGGTAATGTTTGCAACGTGACTAGTATGTACCGTATAACTGGTAATGTTTGCAACGTGACTAGTATGTACCGTATAACTGGTAATGTTTGCAACGTGACTAGTATGTACCGTATAACTGGTAATGTTTGCAACGTGGCTGGTATGTATCGATAACTGGTAATGTTTGCAACGTGACTAGTATGTACCGTATAACTGGTAATGTTTGCAACGTGACTAGTATGTACCGTATAACTTGTAATGTTTGCAATGTGACTAGTATGTACCGTATAACTGGTAATGTTTGCAACGTGGCTGGTATGTACCGTATAACTGGTAATGTTTGCAACGTGACTAGTATGTACCGTATAACTGATAATGTTTGCAACGTGACTGGTATGTACCGTATAACTGGTAATGTTTGCAACGTGACTAGTATGTACCGTATAACTGGTAATGTTTGCAACGTGACTAGTATGTACCGTGTAACTGGTAATGTTTGCAACGTGACTAGTATGTTCCGTATAACTGGTAATGTTTGCATCGTGACTGGTATGTACCGTATAACTGGTAATGTTTGCAACGTGGCTGGTATGTATCGATAACTGGTAATGTTTGCAATGTGACTAGTATGTACCGTATAACTGGTAATGTTTGCAACGTGAATAGTATGTACCGTATAACTGGTAATGTTTGCAACGTGACTAGTATGTACCGTATAACTGGTAATGTTTGCAACGTGGCTGGTATGTACCGTATAACTGGTAATGTTTGCAACGTGACTAGTATGTACCGTATAACTGGTAATGTTTGCAACGTGACTGGTATGTACCGTATAACTGGTAATGTTTGCAACGTGACTAGTATGTACCGTATAACTGGTAATGTTTGCAACGTGACTAGTATGTACCGTGTAACTGGTAATGTTTGCAACGTGACTAGTATGTTCCGTATAACTGGTAATGTTTGCAACGTGGCTGGTATGTTCCGTATAACTGGTAATGTTTGCAACGTGACTAGTATGTACCGTATAACTGGTAATGTTTGCAACGTGACTAGTATGTACCGTATAACAGGTAATGTTTGCAACGTGGCTGGTATGTTCCGTATAACTGGTAATGTTTGCAACGTGACTGGTATGTACCGTATAACTGGTAATGTTTGCAACGTGACTGGTATGTACCGTATAACTGCGGTAATGTTTGCAACGTGACTGGTATGTTCCGTATAACTGGTAATGTTTGCATCGTGGCTGGTATGTTCCGTATAACTGGTAATGTTTGCAACGCGACTGGTATGTTCCGTATAACTGGTAATGTTTGCAACGTGACTGGTATGTACCGTATAACTGGTAATGTTTGCAAAGCGGCTGGTATGTACCGTATAACTGGTAATGTTTGCAACGTGACTGGTATGTTTCGTATAATGGATAACGTGTATGCATGACACTTAAGTGATTGTTATATAAAAATGAGCATGTTCACTCACCTACTGCTGACTCTGCACTGCTCTGTCGAGATATCTGCCTGAAGTCAACGGTCAGATTTGGTGCAGACATCTGAAACAGGTATTGAAATATCGAATTACAAACAGTTCAGGGATATTTTGATTGACATTTCAACACAATCCTTTCGATATGATGAATTAAGTCAAATTGTAGGTTAAATTAAAAGTATACACATTTCTGAATTTAAGACATCTACATAATAAAAGTTCACGCCATAGTTACAGTATGAAATAGTTTTTGTATAACATTGAGTTGTGTGTATCTGTCAATACCTTTCTATTACGTAGAGCAGGAGATCCTTCGTCACTCGATGTGGAACCAGTTTTGAGCGTTCTGTCTCGCTTTCTCTTCCAAAAGACTTGAATATATATATAGACACGTAAGCATTTATTCAGTTTTTTGCTGAGTTTACAGATGCTTAAATTTTATGATAAAGTAAGAACAAAGTTATATATGGAGACTTGAATGCTGTTACTGCTTCTTGTCACTGCATGTTGCTACAGAAACATGGATAATGCTAGTTTATCATGCTCGTACTTAAAACCATAAAGTTATCATGCTCGTACTTAAAACCATAAAGTTATCATGCTCGTACTTAAAACCATAAAGTTATCATGCTCGTACTTAAAACCATAAAGTTATCATGCTCGTACTTAAAACCATAAAGTTATCTTGCTCGTACTTAAAACCATAAAGTTATCTTGCTCGTAATTAAAACTATAAAGTTATCTTAAGTGCTGACTTATTTCAATAGCAAATTTCAATTTGAATGCATTTCCTTATTCACACAAAACCTCTACAATGTCAGATCGAATACAGTAGACCTTTTTATTCTTTGAATAGTTAAAAGCTAAAAGAGCTAAAAGTTAACCTAATGATTCATTAGTGTTTCTTCTGAGTTTTGGAGATGGTTGCAATCTTGGATCCTGTGAGCTATAGAACACACCAGCACCACTCAGTGTCATCTCTCGCCATTCCTCATCGTCTTCTGTTGTCTGGGAGAATTCAAACTCTGGAATATTGGAAATACAGTGAAAACTGTGAGTCAAAGAAGACAATTATATATCACATGTTCACCATCGCTGTCTTCATCAACATCTCCATCAACTTTAACATTGTTTTCTCGATCACCTTTGTCCGTTATCATCGATAAAATTATCAACTTTAATATTATCATGTCAATCCGGAGTGTAAGTATTCTTTATATGGAACAAATGTATCAGAAACTGATATTGGAACAAATGTATCAGAAACTGATGTAGGCACAAATGTATCAGAAACTGATATAGGAACAAATGTATCATAAACTGATATTGGAACAAATGTATCAGAAACTGATGTAGGAACAAATGTATCAGAAACTGATATAGGAACAAATGTATCAGAAACTGATATTGGAACAAATGTATCAGAAACTGATATAGGAACAAATATATCAGAAACTGATATTGGAACAAATGTATCAGAAACTGATAATGGAACATATATATCAGAAACTGATATTGGAACAAATGTATCAGAAACTGATATAGGAACAAATGTATCAGAAACTGATATTGGAACAAATGTATCAGAAACTGATATAGGAACAAATGTATCAGAAACTGATATTGGAACAAATGTATCAGAAACTGATATTGGAACAAATGTATCAGAAACTGATATTGGAACAAATGTATCAGAAACTGATATTGGAACAAAGGTATCAGAAACTGATATAGGAACAAAGGTATCAGAAACTGATATAGGAACAAATGTATCAGAAACTGATATTGGAACAAAGGAATCAGAAACTGATATTGGATCAAATGTATCAGAAACTGATATTGGAACAAATGTATCAGAAACTGATATAGGAACAAATGTATCAGAAACTGATATAGGAACAAATATATCAGAAACTGATATTGGAACAAATGTATCAGAAACTGATAATGGAACATATATATCAGAAACTGATATTGGAACAAATGTATCAGAAACTGATATTGGAACAAATGTATCAGAAACTGATATAGGAACAAATGTATCAGAAACTGATATAGGAACAAATATATCAGAAACTGATATTGGAACAAATGTATCAGAAACTGATAATGGAACATATATATCAGAAACTGATATTGGAACAAATGTATCAGAAACTGATATAGGAACAAATGTATCAGAAACTGATATAGGAACAAAAATACCAGTAACTGATAATGGAACATATATACCAGAAACTGATATTGGAACAAATGTACCAGAAACTGATATTGGAACATATATATCAGTAACTGATAATGGCACATATATATCAGTAACTGATATTGGAACATATATACCAGAAACTGATAATGGAACATATATACCAGAAACTGATAATGGAACATATATATCAGAAACTGATAATGGAACATATATATCAGTAACTGATAATGGAACATATATACCAGAAACTGATATTGGAACATATATATCAGTAACTGATAATGGAACATATATACCAGAAACTGATAATGGAACATATATACCAGTAACTGATATTGGAACATATATATCAGTAACTGATAATGGAACATATATATCAGTAACTGATAATGGCACATATATATCAGTAACTGATAATGGAACATATATACCAGAAACTGATAATGGAACATATATACCAGAAACTGATAATGGAACATATATATCAGAAACTGATATTGGAACATATATACCAGAAACTGATAATGGAACATATATATCAGAAACTGATAATGGAACATATATACCAGAAACTGATATCGGAACATATAATATTATATCGATAACTGATATTGGAACATATATACCAGAAACTGATAAAGGAACTAATGTATCAGTAACTGATAATGGAACAATTATATCAGTAACTGATATTGGAACATATATACCAGAAACTGATATTGGAACATATAATATTATATCGATAACTGATATTGGAACACATATACCAGAAACTGATAAAGGAACAAATGTATCAGTAACTGATAATGGAACAATTATATCAGTAATTGATATTGGAACAAATATATCGATAACTGATATAATCATTAAAGAGACAATACCTAAATTATCTATGGACCCACCATCCGGACTTGAAGCCATGATTGTAGGTAATGCTGGCCTTTTGGAAGCCATGGGGGATGTTGCCACTTCATCAACACTTTTAGAACGCACAAGCCGCGCAGCGGATGAAAACTTTGGTGAATCTGCAATGTTAACATAAGTTTTATACCAACTCAACTTTCGAATCATAAAGATAACATAAGTTCAATAATCAGATCATCGTTTAATTGATTAAACTCATATAAATCAGATGAAATTATCGAATTCAAGGCACACATAAAAAAGCTTAAGTAGCCTAAGGTACACATTATCAACAAAACCATCCTTGCTTTATTTGGTACACAAAGTCATATTTAGGGATGCCATAATATACCGTTAATTTTATTGTTGTGTGTTGATACATTTAGGTTGATATATAAATAAGTTTGTTCATAATAATATCTTTATTAATTGATTAATTTAAATCATCATAAACGTGATGTTGTCCTAGTCAATGTTGAAGCATCAATGTCATCATAATATGATGTTGTTCTAGTCAATGTTGAAGCATCAATGTCATTATAATATGATGTTGTTCTAGTCAATGTTGAAGCATCAATGTCATCATAATATGATGTTATTCTAGTCAATGTTGAAGCATCAATGTCATCATAATATGATGTTGTCCTAGTCAATGTTGAAGCATCAATGTCATCATAATATGATGTTGTTCTAGTCAATGTTGAAGCATCAATGTCATTATAAACATGATGGTGTTCAAGTCAATGTTGAAGCATCAATGTCATTATAAACATGATGGTGTTCAAGTCAATGTTGAAGCATCAATGTCATCATAATATGATGTTATTCTAGTCAATGTTGAAGCATCAATGTCATTATAAACATGATGGTGTTCAAGTCAATGTTGAAGCATCAATGTCATTATACAGAAGTGTTACTGTGTTTCTATATTTTTTTGGAAAATATATGAGTTGATGTTTGTCTTTTAGCCATCATAGTTAACTGACTTTACTCAATCAATGTTCATTAATCATAACCATATGCATGTATTATATATGAACACCAGATATTAAATACAAATTGAATATGGAAGGACGAAATTAACATAAGATACATCCATAATTAAATTTGAAAGATCAACTGAACTGCAACTCCTGTTGCCAAATAATTTCAGTACGAATTTTAAGCTACCCTAACTGAACATTATGTCGTGAAATCATAAATATATCGCCTAATTGTTTACAATTTAGATTGCAATATATTGCAATAATATCGCAAAGTATTTATATATATCACAATCACGGACCTATATACCATGTGGTATATAGGTCCGTGTCACAGTATATGGGATATCAAAATGTAATATCGTGGAATCCCTGGTCATAACTGAATCATAGTGCCATGAGAATTATTCGACTGAAATATTTTCTGACCATAGTCATGATAATCTTTTGAAAAAAGTTGAAATGAGCGCCGCTGTACGATTTCCAACTTGTTCTTTAAGTGACGTTACTATGTACTGACAATAAGCTATATGTAGCTCATATGGAAATATGAAAACGAAGTGACCATATGGAGTATATATTGTTTCCTGTCTGCAAATAGTGACATCACATGTTGCGTTTTCTTGAAATGACGTCACTTACTGAAGAGGTTGTAAATCCCATAGCAGCGCTCAAATATTCTTATCAATGTGTTATTACCGTACCAACATCATAGAACTGTTAGATAATACATTAATAAAACCTACATTCTGATTTCCATAGAATTGTTGGTGATCTTTCTATTTCAGGACGTCTTTGTTCAAAAACAAGTTTATGTCTCAGTCTGACATTGGGATTCTTGAGTGAGGAGTCAGAGCGCGAGTATGCAAGCTTTCGTTTCCTTCTCTTTACTTCACTGCTCTTGATTTTGTCAATATAAAACCGTCCGACATCTGAAATAAAATGTCAAGCTATTAGTAGCCCCGCATACGTATATCTGTACTCCGACTTTAACACGCGTCTTTGTAACACGTTGTACAGCGACAGTATAGAGATGTGACGTCCATGGCTCGACTAAGCTATAAGGTCTGTATATAAGTACGAAATGTTGTCTGCTTTCATGTGTGTGACAACAGAAGTATGTTATATAGTGTAACATGTGCTAACAGACCCTTCCGAAAATCGGTCGCTAGCTGAACATGGCTACCCCAAATTCTCCCATCGGAAATCATTCGTTAAATGGCTAAGAATGGCAGCCACCCGCCGACCATGACGTCATCAGCAGACACCATTACGATTCCTGTTTCTTGCAAACTGTTTGTAAACATTAAATAATTGTAGCCAGTATAATATTTTGGAGACAAAGGGAGATAACTCAACTGCTATATTTAATTTTAACGATTGTGTTCACTACCACAGAAAATAGTGAACAAAATGAAAAACCTCGACAGTTCTAGCATTTGTGATGTATATTTATGTTTATATTTAATGGACCCGATGCGTAGCAATTGCTTCCTGTATGAAACTAAATGTAAGAATTTTGGACAGAACATCTTCTTTATACATTCATCACATGCTTTAATGCCTTCCGACAATGGTCACCGGTCAACATCGGACATTGTGGTATCTCCCATGGCTGACCATTTGTTCACAGGTTGGACTGTATATTATGGAAGTGCCATTAAAACATTAAAGTCAGTGCATTGACACTGGGTTCAATGAAAACATTATTTATATATCTTGTGATAACAACTTCAAACACTATTATTAATTGCGGGTTACCCTCGGATAATGTGTGCTGTGACCGTATACAGTAGTTTATATCCTGAATTTAACCCTCTTTCCAATTTTAAACATACATAGAATACAGATAGCGCCGAGACATAACGGTCCTTTACAGAAAATTTCAGTTTTTAAATTTATTTTGCACGATTCAATTGGAATTTAAGTTAACTCAGTTATTTTGTAGAACTTAAGTTATTATGCCTTCATAGGGCAATTATCATGACATGATTAGTCTGGTTATTGACCTTATTCACATATTAACAAATATTCAAATGTAAGAGTCTGAGAGAAATACATTATATTTACCTGTATCAAGTGATTTTGTCACAGAATGTGTGACTGTTGTAAGAATCCATTTATCTTCCAATGTTTCCAGTTCCAAACTGTTCCAACAGATGACACTGTCTGCAATGTACAAACATTACTGCATTATTGAGTGACAATACAAATTGTACTACATACAGTGTACAAGTATATAGGAATGTTATAGTCTATAACTAAAGTAAGCGCTTTGATGACATCGCTGACCGCTATGTACCGCTTGCGACCAACATTCAATGGGGTCTGAAGATAATTTCTTTCTTCTCTCAATAAAGACAAAATCTCCTAGGTGACTTCAGAATGGCCTATTCACGAATTGAAAGTTTTAAGCAGCTAATGACGAACACTGATACACAATCTCGAAACAACATGTGCAAATATGTAATTCTTGTTATGCGACATTTTGAGGCACGGAGATAATTCTTTGTAAATACCACGGATGCTATGTATACTTAATATTGGTCATGCGTAAACAAATTAAAAATCTGTGTGATAACAATTAGTATGGATAATCAATTCATTCAATTAATTGACATATAATTATTTCTATGTCAGTTCTGTATAAACGTGAGATTTGTTAATGTTAATATGTTCTTTCCCGGAACTGAAAATACCTCACATTTGTATTGTTGTACTTGTACATATCCCCTTACTGTATACATCATAACATGTATACGTGGGTGAAAATAAAAGTTGTAGTAGTTGTAGAGATAATAAATCTGCATTATTTATCAGTAATGATAAACTTCTTCAAATGAAAAAAACGACAAAAATATGAATACAATGGTGTTTTGAAAAAGGTCAGTATGACTGAATAGCAGCCACGCCCCTATTGTGGAACACTAACTTTCTTTATCATAACCCATTTGTTGTAGTAGGAGTCCTGATATCACGTGACTCTCTTGTCTCAAACTTTGTTTTAATGGCGTCTTCAGATCTTGCACCTCCTGGAAATTACATTGATAATACATTCAAAGTTATTGTAACAACATTTTATAGTCTATATTTTGATTTTTCACAAACAACTGACAAACATTTTTCTCTCTAATGTTACAAATAAAACTTTTAAACCTGTACAACGTGTTAGGACACTCTGTATTCCAAACTTACTACAATGTCTAGTTTCATATTGCAGATGTCATTATAATTGTTGTGTGTGCTGTAAGTTATTTGATTCTGCACTTTGTAGACATAAGACTAATCATTCATCAGAATGCACAGTGTTACAATCGAGAACTTGAAAGCAATAAATATGTATAAATTAACCTGTTTGAGAAGACATTTAACCACTTTCTCATGTCGGTTGGAAACTGCAACAAATAGAGGCGTGTTGAAATTTTCTCCAAAGTTGATATCTGCCCCTAGTTCTATCAAACATTCAGTTGCCTGAAATTGCAAAATGACCACTTATTAAAACACATAGTAAATAGCTGAAACTAAATGTATCGATATGCCATCCGTAACATATACAGACTGAAGGCAACACTTTGACTCCTGGCCATCAATTGTATATTTATGATATGTCACATATACTAAACTTAGTCTTGATTTTAGGTAAACAAAACCAAGATCGTTGCTTGTCGCTGTTCTACTTTTATAAAATAGACCAAAGCTACAAAGATACCGGTGTATGTTTTATGTGAGTACAGCAAATCTGGGCAATATTGACGCCATGTTCGACATATTCGGTCATAATTGTCACACAATATTAATAAGAAACAATTCAACCATGACAAGGACATAACACATCACACGCATGATTTCAGGAAGTCTCACAGTGAGAAGATACAAGGCGCCACTTTTGGAACCTGTTGTTAGCACAATCGGAAGAACACTCGACTGCTGATCTAGAGGTCGTGGGTTCAAAACCCGGACGGGCGGCGTGTAAGTCGTTTGTCCCCACCTTTCAGTAACTTGCAGAGGATCAGGTTAGTATAGATTGGTATAACCAATGTTTATACACTACAGGCTGTATACTGGGAGATGTTTTGGTCGGGAAGTGCAGTTCCTGATTCCTTATCCAAAATTCACAAGATGGAACACCGCCTTAAGCGGGTTTGCTCATAAACTTCACACTATCTGACACTGGTTAGCTACGGATTCGTTACCCAGGGGACAGGTATCAATAGTGATTATAATAAGCTGTTTCAACTTTTGTGTCAAAATTGATGTAAAATATATAAGTTATATTTACAGGAAGTGTCCCATTCTTGCAAGCTGATAAAAGCATGATGGATTTGAGATTCTGTTCCTGACTCAGCACATATAAACACTCACTGCTCAGTTCTTGTAACTCTGAAATAAAATACAACATTTGCCTCGTTCAATGTAAACACTCATATTTAGGGGTCTTCTTAGTTCTTTTAGATTGTCCAGATCTTTGTTCGACACGGTCGTAGAACATAAATAAACCATTTCTTATCTCGTATTTTCGTCTAGTTCGTGTACAAACAAATCGTGGACGCTTTGTGTTTTCGGTGTCACTTATATCGGTGTACTAAGAGAGTCGAGCCCCATTTCCTTAAAGAGTATGTACCTGCTTTTTGATAAACAACTAAGTTGGCAGTGGTGCTCTCCCTTGGCTAGCAGACGATACTGATGATACAAATTATCCAAACTTCTCGTGCAGACGGACATCTATCACTGCCTTGACTAATGTCATCAAGTGAAGAATGTTTAGATCTAAATCAAGTAACCGGTACACTTTGAAAACATGATCATTCATTTGTTCCGTAGGAAACTGCTTTTGGCATATGCATATTTAATTATCGGACAAAACAGTACAAAATGTATTATTCGAGTTAAATGCGAGTTTCGGACAACCCACAATATATCGTAATCAACACAGATGACTAGATCTACACAAAACCATAGCAGACGAAATGATTAACTGTTAGAATATTTGAGATGTCAGAAGTCTCTGTACTTTGTAAAGTGGACCAATGTATAGGATATTGTTTAGTTCCATGTGATGCTGATAAAACACTTTCTCGGCTGATAGGAATTTTGCATTTACTTGACGTCACCTGAGATATAACAACAGCAATGCCAGGTGGGGAAATGTATACCCCCCAGGACGAGGATAGAAATATTCTATATCTTACCAGAATTAGAGATGGAGTCATACTCTAATATTTGGAATAAGTTTTCATGGCAACCTACGTCAACAAACGCTTTACTCATGTTGGAATCTGATTCCGCATGCAACTGTATGGCGACACATGCCTGAAAGTACACATGACATATAACATAAAGTATATGATTAAAAGACCTTACTTTGCCGTTCATGCTTGTGTAAACGCCTCCGATTGGCCAATCAGAATGCAGAATTAAGTTACGTCATCAATGAAATTAAGACGTTCATGCATGTGTAAACGCCTCCGATTGGCCAATCAGAATGCAGAATTAAGTTACGGCATCAATCAAATTTGGACGTTCATGCATGTGTAAACGCCTCCGATTAGCCAATCAGAATGCAGGGATTTGCTGAATTTGTGATTATTAAATTATTCATTAGGCGAACAAATATAAATATAGGCTTAACTAATGGTATATTTGACTCGGGTTACAATGAGTTAGGTCTTCAAATGATACATGTAGATGTTACCAATGTTTACGTTACATACAACCGGATGATGTCTGAGTACAACACAACCCGGAATCATGTTGCTAGTTTCTCATTATTACTATATTGTGTTATATTCCAGTCAAGTGTTGCGTGAAAGACATTGGTTTCATTTTTCATGGAATAAAGTAAGACAACGAGTGTATTATGTAAGGAAAGATGAACGGTGTTATAATGACTTTGTTCTGACTTTACCTCGGCTTGCACTCCTTTAATATCAGGAAAATGGTTCAATGCCGAACTCAGCACCGACACGACTGTTTTCCTGGTTTTAGATTTGATCTTTTTGTTAGGTATGGCCAACAATTGTAGCACGATCAGTCCTTTCTTTATGATGACTGTAAATAAACAAACAACATTTCATTTCAAACCATGGTCGTTTGTTTCCTTACCTAACTATATGTCTATATCTTAGAGCATTTACAATTACGTTTATTTAGATCACAATTTAACTTGATACAATTAAATACAAGTAGGTATGTTGTCATTGTATGATAATTCGACTTTAGGCAATGGCTTCTGACATTAAACGTTAATAAGAAATATCTTTAAAAAAAGATAAACGGTGTAGATAGAATGATGTCTTCCGGTGTGTTAAATGAAATAATGTTTGTGCAATATGTTGAAAAATAAATCCTTACAAAAGATTATTTCGGATCTATATAACTATACTATAATCATGGACCTGTCTTATTAGGGTCATTTTATACACGCTTAAACATATTAACTACTTCCGGCAAAATTCGAATTGCGACCGAACGCACATTTTACGAAAACCCCGTTTGGTGCCTCTTGGGTGAACGAAAATCCAATTTGGTGCCTCTTGGGTGAAAATACGATTGGTCAGATTTTAGAAAAGCCCGCTTCGAGGACAATATTTGGTTGGTTAAACATGTAGGTCAAAATATGTTATACAGCTACGCCGAAAAAAAGTAGGACAATGGATGACAGCTTACAGACGTTTTCTTTGAATCGTATCATTGTTTCCAAGGCAACGTCAAGAACTCCAGCATTCATCAGTAATTCTGGGCCTCCCTCTGAAAAACATGAAAACATATCATCTACATATAGTACAATGTTGAGTTTTCTTTTACAAAAAAAACATAGCATGTCGTGGGAACGAGTTAGTAAGTCGTGGCAATGAGATAACTATGTCGCGGGAACGTGATAGTTAAGTCGTGGCAACGACATACTAAGTCGTGGGAACGAGATAGTATGTCGTGGGAACGAGATAGTATGTCGTGGGAACGAGTTAGTAAGTCGTGGCAATGAGATAACTATGTCGCGGGAACGTGATAGTTAAGTCGTGGCAACGACATACTAAGTCGTGGGAACGAGATAGTATGTCGTGGGAACGAGATAGTATGTCGTGGGAACGAGTTAGTAAGTCGTGGCAATGAGATAACTATGTCGCGGGAACGTGATAGTTAAGTCGTGGCAACGACATACTAAGTCGTGGGAACGAGATAGTAAGTCGTGGGAACGAGATAGTATGTCGTGGGAACGAGTTAGTAAGTCGTGGCAATGAGATAACTATGTCGCGGGAACGTGAAAGTTAAGTCGTGGCAACGACATACTAAGTCGTGGGAACGAGATAGTATGTCGTGGGAACGAGATAGTATGTCGTTGGAACGAGTTAGTAAGTCGTGGGAATGAGATAACTATGTCGCGGGAACGAGATAGTTAAGTCGTGGCAACGACATACTAAGTCGTGGGAACGAGATAGTATGTCGTGGGAACGAGATAGTATGTCGTGGGAACGAGTTAGTAAGTCGTGACCACGAGATAAAAATATTTTCATACATGTCGCCTCTATGCCACCGTAGGAAAACGACTGACATACGACAATGTTTATAATCTCCGGTGATACATATCACATACAACAACCTTTAGTCTTTTCAGTTAGATACCTCTCACTACAGACCACTATCTGCGGTTTGCAGTCAGTGTGATCTAATAGTGTGCTAGGAATATAAAAATAATACTTATAAACAAAACTTCAGTAGACAACAGTAATTTCAACTAAACGGATGACTGTGTTACGAATTAGTTTATTAATGTTAAAGATTCCCTGGAAGATGAATATCGCATCAATAATCTGGCTGACTGAATGTTAAGTTTACAATCCATCTGAATCTCCTAATTGCCAGCCTTGTAGCCTACTACGACATAGATTTTATAAAACACCTCACTGATCGAATGATTGTGCTTTATGATGGCTAGTTACTTAGACCTAGATATAAGAGTGTGTATTGTACTTACCAGCACCAGCAAGCACAGCAAAAGCCTCCAGACCTGTCTCTTGTATAATTGGTTCATCCATAAACATACGCATACTTTTTATAATCTTGGTAGGTATCATCTCAACAAAGCATTGGTGACGAATAACATCTTGAAAGATTAATGATTATTTAATTATCTTTGTTCACATCTTTATCGCTTGTTTCTCGTTGTTTGTACTACTTCTCTATAATCTTCTTCTCTCATCAACATTAATCATAGCTATCACAAACATCATAATAATCATCACTGTCGTGCTTAACTTGCTTCCAATACCATTATTATTATTATTTCTTCAAGCCAGCAATACAACTATCATCATCTTTATCATCATTATCCCCTCCACCTCCACCTCCACCATCATTATCAGTATAATCTTTATTACCAACATTGTCATTTCCATCATTATCAAAAGCACCATGAACAACAGCACCTATATCGTATATGCAATGCTTTACACACATCAGGGAAGTTTATGACGTGGACATCATAATTCACTTACCTACATCAGCCAGACAAGCGATTGAACTTAGCACCTCTATCTGTACAGCATTGTTGTCTTTGTAATCATGTTGTAATTGTGTTAGAAATGGAAACATGTCGTCCCGTACTATCGCTTCTTTGTGACTGTGTCTGGTGTGTAAACAATCATATTTCACATATTCATCGTCTTTAACAGATTGTAGATATATTACAATGTAAACTTTCACGTGTGGACTATTCAGTGTGCATTCGCATATTTAAAAACTCGCGACGGACATTGTACATACTCTCGACATTAAACATTTATTTCATCTGTCAGTCACTTGTGGAACAACAAGTAACTTCTGTCAGACACACTAGTTAGGCCAATGGATCACTGTTTAAAGGTAGAAAACAAGGTACTATAATGAACTTTGGTCTCATGAAGCATTCGCGTGTGTGTAGTTATATGTATATACATATGAACATAAAGTAGAACTATGAAGGATTGCTTACAGAAATATACACAATCCACGCAGTGCTCTACATCCTGTCTCCACTGCTACAGGGCTATCATGGTGACGCTTTAAACCATCAGTGATAGCAATATGGACATTCTTGTACATCAGGGATGTACACAGACGTTCTAAAATAGACAACAATCACCAACTTCTAAATATACAGCATACATCAACATGGTACATCACAGACGTTCTAAATAGACAGCACACATCAACATGGTACATCACAGACGTTCTAAATAGACAGCATACATCAACATGGTACATCACAGACGTTCTAAATAGACAGCATACATCAACATGGTACATCACAGACGTTCTAAATAGACAGCACACATCAACATTGTACATCACAGACGTTCTAAATAGACAGCATACACCAACATGGTACATCACAGACGTTCTAAATAGACAGCATACATCAACATGGTACATCACAGACGTTCTAAATAGACAGCATACATCAACATGGTACATCACAGACGTTCTAAATAGACAGCACACATCAACATGGTACATCACAGACGTTCTAAATAGACAGCATACATCAACATGGTACATCACAGACGTTCTAAATAGACAGCACACATCAACATTGTACATCACAGTCGTTCTAAATAGACAGCATACATCAACATTGTACATCACAGACGTTCTAAAATAGACAGCATACATCAACATGGTACATCACAGACGTTCTAAATAGACAGCATACATCAACATGGTACATCACAGACGTTCTAAATAGACAGCATACACCAACATTGTACATCACAGACGTTCTAACTTGACATCATACATCAACATGGTACATCACAGACGTTCTAAATAGACATCATACATCAACATTGTACATCACAGACGTTCTAAATAGACATCATACACCAACATTGTACATCACAGACGTTCTAAAAAGACAGCATACATCAACATGGTACATCACAGACGTTCTAAAATAGACAGCATACATCAACATGGTACATCACAGACGTTCTAAAATAGACAGCATACATCAACATTGTACATCACAGACGTTCTAAAATAGACAGCATACATCAACATGGTACATCACAGACGTTCTAAAATAGACAGCACACATCAACATTGTACATCACAGACGTTCTAAAATAGACAGCATACATCAACATGCTACATCACAGACGTTCTAAAATAGACAGCATACATCAACATGGTACATCACAGACGTTCTAAAATAGACAACCTACATCAACATTGTACATCACAGACGTTCTAAAATAGACAGCATACACCAACATTGTACATCACAGACGTTCTAAAATAGACAGCATACATCAACATGGTACATCACAGACGTTCTAAAATAGACAACCTACATCAACATTGTACATCACAGACGTTCTAAAATAGACAACCTACATCAACATTGTACATCACAGACGTTCTAAAATAGACAGCATACATCAACATTGTACATCACAGACGTTCTAAAATAGACAGCATACATCAACATTGTACATCACAGACGTTCTAAAATAGACAACCTACATCAACATTGTACATCACAGACGTTCTAAAATAGACAGCACACATCAACATTGTACATCACAGACGTTCTAAAATAGACAACCTACATCAACATTGTACATCACAGACGTTCTAAAATAGACAGCATACATCAACATGGTACATCACAGACGTTCTAAAATAGACAGCATACATCAACATGGTACATCACAGACGTTCTAAAATAGACAACCTACATCAACATTGTACATCACAGACGTTCTAAAATAGACAGCATACATCAACATGGTACATCACAGACGTTCTAAAATAGACAGCATACATCAACATAGTACATCACAGACGTTCTAAAATAGACAGCATACATCAACATGGTACATCACAGACGTTCTAAATAGACAGCATACATCAACATTGTACATCACAGACGTTCTAAAATAGACAACACACACCAACATGGTACATCACAGACGTTCTAAATAGACATCATACACCAACATTGTACATCACAGACGTTCTAAATAGACAGCATACACCAACATTGTACATCAAAGACGTTCTAAATAGACAGCATACACCAACATTGTACATCACAGACGTTCTAAATAGACAGCATACACCAACATTGTACATCACAGACGTTCTAAATAGACAGCATACATCAACATTGTACATCACAGACGTTCTAAAATAGACAGCATACATCAACATGGTACATCACAGACGTTCTAAATAGACAGCACACACCAACATTGTACATCACAGACGTTCTAAATAGACATCATACATCAACATTGTACAGCAGAGACGTTCTAAAATAGGCATCATACATCAACATTGTACAGCAGAGACGTTCTAAAATAGACAGCATACATCAACATTGTACAGCAGAGACATACAGAGACGTTCTAAAAATAGACAGCATACATCAACATTGTACAGCAGAGACATACAGAGACGTTATAAAATAGACAGCATACATCAACATTGTACATCAGAGACATACAGAGACGTTCTAAAAATAGGCAGCATACATCAACATTGTACATCAGAGACATACAGAGACGTTCTAAAATAGACAGCATACATCAACATTGTACAGCAGAGACATACAGAGACGTTCTAAAATAGGCAGCATACATCAACATTGTACATCAGAGACATACAGAGACGTTCTAAAAATAGGCAGCATACATCAACATTGTACAGCAGAGACATACAGAGACGTTATAAAATAGACAGCATACATCAACATTGTACATCAGAGACATACAGAGACGTTCTAAAAATAGGCAGCATACATCAACATTGTACATCAGAGACATACAGAGACGTTCTAAAATAGACAGCATACATCAACATTGTACATCAGAGACATACAGAGACGTTCTAAAATAGGCAGCATACATCAACATTGTACATCAGAGACATACAGAGACGTTCTAAAAATAGGCAGCATACATCAACATTGTACAGCAGAGACATACAGAGACGTTCTAAAATAGACAGCATACATCAACATTGTACAGCAGAGACATAAAGAGACGTTCTAAAATAGGCAGCATACATCAACATTGTACATCAGAGACATACAGAGACGTTCTAAAAATAGACAGCATACATCAACATTGTACAGCAGAGACATACAGAGACGTTATAAAATAGACAGCATACATCAACATTGTACAGCAGAGACATAAAGAGACGTTCTAAAATAGGCAGCATACATCAACATTGTACAGCAGAGACATACAGAGACGTTCTAAAAATAGACAGCATACATCCACAGTGTACATCAGAGACATACAGAGACGTTCTAAAATAGACAGCATACATCCACAGTGTACAGCAGAGACATAAAGAGACGTTCTAAAATATGCAGCATACATCCACAGTGTACAGCAGAGACATAAAGAGACGTTCTAAAATAGGCAGCATACATCAACATTGTACAGCAGAGACATAAAGAGACGTTCTAAAATAGACAGCATACATCAACATTGTACATCAGAGACGTAAAGAGACGTTCTAAAATAGGCAGCATACATCAACATTGTACATCAGAGACGTATTACGGTGGAGTGAAGTATCCTTTCTGGCTAAGTGTTCTCATACACTGCTTCACATCCATCGGAATGTTTGTTACAGTAAATTAAATCTATTGAAATGAAAGTTTATGCCTATCAAAATGAGTTTACACTCCGATACATTTAGTATTAAATTTGAAATGTAACACTTTGATAATCTCGTAAGTCTTTATATTTCAAGTAAAACTAAGTGGTCATACAGATAAAATGCATGTTAGCATTCAGTAATTGTGAAAGCATATACACCTTTGATTGGGGCTTATACTCTGTCGATGGTTCATCTTGTTCTATGTTAGAATGTTTTATTTGAAATATTTGTGATTAAGATTTACCGTTATCAGCTGCAATCCAAAATATCGCTTCACAAACGGCGACAAACAAATTATAATCCTTCCTATGTGCCAACATCGCGCCAACACATAACGTATGAACGGCATCTCTAAAATAAATATTCACCTCTTTATTTAACAATATTATATTTGAAAGCAAATTTGATTAAAAAATGAATGCGTTTGAACCCATTTGACGGTAGGTACATGCTTTCATGATAGAAGTAGGACTCAATTCTACAAAACTATTTTCCACAGACCTGTACCATTTACAGCAGACACTTTGTATGCGTGTTGGGGGGGGGGGGGGGGTTTCGTCTTGAGAGTTTCTACACAGTGAATCAAAATAGTTGAACAAAAGTTCATATTCTGATGATAAATATCTCGTTTTCTCGACTTGATCATTCTTTATCCTCTTTCCTGAGATGCGTTTGTTAATAACCCGTTAATGGTGACGAGATATACAAATAAATTATGATTTTTTCTTCCATGAAAAGTTCTGCAGTTAATGGTGTGGACTGGTTATCGAGCTGTGACATTACGCCAATGATGGGGAAAGTATTCAATGGAGGAAATGTAAATATAGTTTACTGTCTTTCGTCCACATTTTCACCAATCCACTTATGAGCTTCAGGTCTGTGTTCCAGTAATACCGTCAATATACGACATCCTGCAATCTGTAATATAAACATCTTCAAACTATCATAGACTCGGAGGTTAGTGGTCCAACAAATACCAGGTGTCGTGTCTAGGAGAACATATTTACTTGGTACAGACTTGATATAATAATATTTATTTCGGTAGTTGAGTACATGATACGTGGATAATTAAGACATGCTATAATATAAAAAGAATTATTATGACATATGCATAATATCCATGCCATACACACCAACACCTAGGATAGTACAAACAAAAGATGGTCGGCGCAATTTGGAGGTTAAGATTTGTTGTGCAACATAAAAGATTGCAAGATGTTACGATTGCTGGGTCACTCCAGATCCAAAATGGATTTCGGTAAATTCACCGAAATTCAGTGGATTTCGGTAATGTTAACGTACCGTTTATCGAAGGTTAAACAATCCGCGTCAATGTTACAAACGTGGTTCGGTTGAACAGAAATTGCCTTGGTGGTTGCGAAAGATTTGATTGGTTTACACAACACTGATATGCAAATAGCAGAAGCATGTTAGTACGGCTGCGCCGAAAAAGAGAAGCTCTTATTTCCATTACATGTGATACACAGATATGACAGACAGGCACCTAACAAAACCATACCTGTACAGCTACGTGTTGTATGTGTGTAAACATGGCAGTATGGACAGATTTCACAACTAGTCTAGCAGTCTCATCTGCATTTGTCGTGTCTTCCAGTAGGCTGGGAACTTAAAATATGAAATATAGTCCTATATTTAAATTGAATCATTCATAGTTAATAATAATTTCTCAACGAAAATGTATACATGCAGTTTTCACTTCAATATAGAATACTTTTTAATGACGTTTTGTGACGGCAATCATAAAAGAGAGAATAGGTAACCACAGGGAAAGCCACATACATAAGACAATGCCTCCCCACGCAGATCTCCGGAAAAACAACAATCCACAAAACATAAGGTACTAAAGGAGGTCAAACGGTACACATATTAAGGAACTGAGCCGCAAGGAATGGCCCAGCAGACCACAAGGAATAACTAGGAGAATCAAAGTGGACAGTAAGGGAAGGGGAGGTGGGAATTAATGGATGGAAAAGATCACAGGACAAGTCAAGACAACTGGTCTTAATAGGCCAAAAATGGGCAGGAAACAATCTGAACACTGTATAAAGTGACAGAATTGCATAGGGGAAAAAGAAATACAAAACACATTCAGAACATAAACAGAAACAACAATTATATAGCGAATTACAGCCTTGGAACTGTCAGCTAAAAATACATGAACATTGGACAAGGAAACATGACAACCAACAACGTCGTGTTAACATTGAATAATACAGTAATGATAGCGATTGTGTCAATGGCGTTGCTATGGTGTTGGTGATGGTGATGTAAGTAACGATATAGAGGGATGTGGATGTGACGATGAGGAGAAACTATGACGAGGATACCAGATGGTGGAGATACCCTATATGATTAACAATTGCAATGACAAACAATGACATCAAAATCAATAGATAGTTCCCACATCTACAATAGTTACCTCCCTTGTTCTTAATCATCAGCCATTTTGATAGGCAACACTGATAAGGCCTTATAGGAGTTATTTCCAAATATGTAATAAATAAGAAAATACCAAGAGAATTTGCATGTGACAACTTTAAGGAAATTTGCCTAACAATATGGCCGATAATTCAGAACGAAGGAGGTAAATATTGTGAATGTGGAAACTATTTATTCATTTATAACCTTTGATCGAAGTAACTTACTTAAGATCTCCATCATTCGTAATCCGGCCCTCTGTACTTTCTCAGACATTTGCAACGTGTCCATCACAGCAAACAGTCCGTTTTGAACAAACTTATTGGATGTCATTATTCTCTGGACAGATTCTGTGGAAGTAATAATATCGTTTACACATTTCATGTATAGTGTTGGTTTAAGCAAGCACTTTAACAATACTGCAGTTAATTACAGTGGTCAGTAAATCATTATTCCAGTCCACATTCGGTATCATGCATTATATACAGCCAATTCCGGTGATTCCATGTATACACTCAGCAAACTTTCTAGTTGGTCACTTTGATTTTATTGATATTATTTAACAGTGAATGAAAATTCAACAATACAAACACCATCACATAAATACTTTCTTTGTACAACTGTTCATAATACATTAATCCATATTGATTCTCACGTGAACTTTACGACATATCAACACTAATAACCCTAAAATTAAAAGTCATAAAACGGATATATATGGTTTGGTCTCTTCAATAAATATGAAGTGACCAATTTGAAATTTTGTTGAGTGTACATATATAACTTTCATGTCAAATGTATTATGCTAGCTTTTTAATCAATTCTCGTGTAAAAGCTAGATTGCTCTCTCTCCTTTATGAAAGTACAAGTCTGTTGTATTTCGTTACATCAACATTAAAATAGATCATGCTCTATGTGCAATATTTACAGAGATATTGTATAAGTGGTAAAGTTTGCGAGGTGGTAAAGTTTGCTAATTTCGCGAGTGCATAAAATTCGCAAACAAATTCCAGAGGGTAAATTTCAACCGGAGTATATTTTTCCTACGCACCGTGTATAGCCACTACTTGGAGTGCAATACTCTACGGAGTCACATCTGAAGCACTGCGTGGCCAAACACAAACATATCTATGAGAGTTTACAAGTCCTTACCTTCAGCACTCAACACTGACAGTAAACCTGTAACTTCAGACATAAGTTTAGAATTGTTCGGGAACTTAGTGCACAGTTCCATCAATGTAAAGTGCACATCTTTCTCAATCAGCGTCATTCTCTTGTCGTCTGCGGTGAATAAAGATAAAATTTCTAAGTTGGTTTTAAATAGTGGTTGACTCTAGAATAAAGATATTGATCGGTTTATATTTATACATATATTAAAAAATGCCGACATATTTGTAAATGAGGCAATTCATAAAGAGTTCAAAGTCCAAAATATCGCGTTACTAATGCTAGTTCCCTTTAACTAGTTAATCTGTTTACCAGCATTCACGGGGGAAATGTTAAAGCTGTTAACGTATATACCAGCATTCACGGGGGAACTTTTAAGGCATTTATGTTTATACCAACATTCACGGGGGAAATGTTAAAGCTGTTTACGTTTATACCAGCATTCACAGGGGAAATGTTAAAGTTGTTGACGTTTATAGCAGCATTCACGGGGGAAATGTTAAAGCTGTTTACATTTATAACAGCATTCACGGGGGGAAATATTAAAGCTGTTTACGTTTACACCAGCATTCACGGGGGAAATGTTAAAGCTGTTTACGTTTACCAGCATTCACGGTGGAAATGTTAAAGCTGTTTACGTTTACCAGCATTCACGGTGGAAATGTTAAAGCTATTTACGTTTATACCAGCATTCACGGGGGAAATGTTAAAGCTGTTTACGTTTACCAGCATTCACGGTGGAAATGTTAAAGCTGTTTACGTTTACCAGCATTCACGGTGGTAATGTTAAAGCTGTTTACGTTTACCAGCATTCACGGGGGAAATGTTAAAGCTGTTTACGTTTACCAGCATTCACGGTGGAAATGTTAAAGCTGTTTACGTTTACCAGCATTCATGGGGTAAAGTTGTTTAAGCTGTTTACGTTTACCAGCATTCATGGGGTAAAGATGTTAAAGCTGTTCACGTTTACCAGCATTCATGGGGTAAAGTTGTTAAAGCTGTTCACGTTTACCAGCATTCATGGGGTAAAGTTGTTTAAGCTGTTCACGTTTACCAGCATTCATGGGGTAAAGTTGTTAAAGCTGTTCACGTTTACCAGCATTCATGGGGTAAAGTTGTTTAAGCTGTTCACGTTTACCAGCATTCATGGGGTAAAGTTGTTAAAGCTGTTCACGTTTACAAGCATTCACGGGGAACAATATGTAAAGCTGTTACGCTTGTGCGGTTCGGTGATAAGATAAATGACTGATTATAAAACAATAATATATGTTCCGTCATGTTTAACTTTTGATAGGTATGTTAACTTAATTCGGGTTACTTTGACTGAGCGTATTTTATTACCTTCATGTCCATATAAACACTGAAGAGTCTGTATAAGTGTGATAGACTGTGGATCCCGATGTAACAACACAATCACACTTTCTCCTATTTGTTTGGTGATATTATCACGTAATTCTTGACTGTCGTCTGCTGCAAAATTTATGATAATTTGAATGTAAATTATAAATGCGTCATATAGTCTTTGTTAAATTTGTTCTTTCTTTTATAACAAAGAATACAAGCAGTACTTGTCCAGTGAAGCTAATGTTAGAACAGTTCTATATGTGCAATAATACAATATTATGTTGGATACTGTTTGAAATGTAACCATTTGATGTTTCTAGCCTATCAAATGATTCTATCCCATATGTATATGAAATATTGAAGTCGTGTATACAATTTGGATTACGACAAAAACTTATTTATTTTCCATACAAGTGCATATACATTTGTAAATACAAACAAACACTTTCCAAAACATTTTACAAAATATATATTTACAGCATAGAGAAATCAATCAATGTTTATCAAGAACTATAACAGGTCAAGTTATATCAACACAATGTACTAGTTCTAGTTCTGTTTGCAGTCATTCACCGTACCAATGTTATACCAAACACTTCAATATATTTATATCAACGTATCTTAAAAACAATGATAATATTATACGATAAGTTGGTGATGAGATCATGTTGTCACATACAATAATGTTTTGTAGGATCGGTCAGACTGTAGCATTTATAGTCTAACAAACTGATTATAAAACTGCTAAAACAAAACTAATATCAGTCGCTTTACTGGCAAAGGTCAATTAGTTTACTATCAAGTAAAAATCTTAACAATTTCTGGCAATGCAATACTTCGGTAATCTCCCAGGTTCATATAACCCACAGATATTGGACGGGGTATACTAGTGATTTGTCGTATTACCTAGGAGACCAGTAGACCATTAAATCCCTAATATCGGGTTAAACTTACAAGCAACAAGAGCACATGAGTACTGCAAGGTATGGCCATATATGTTAATACAGACTTACCATCGTCTGTTAGCAGATAGCACACGACAAGAGCACATGAGTACTGCAAGGTATGGTCATATTTGTTAATACAGACTTACCATTATATGTTAGCAGATAGCACACGGCAAGAGCACATGAGTACTGCAAGGTATGGTCATATTTGTTAATACAGACTTACCATTATATGTTAGCAGATAGCACACGGCAAGAGCACATGAGTACTGCAAGGTATGGTCATATTTGTTAATACAGACTTACCATTATATGTTAGCAGATAGCACACGGCAAGAGCACATGAGTACTGCAAGGTATGGCCATATATGTTAATACAGACTTACCATTATCTGTTAGCAGATAGCACACGGCAAGAGCACATGAGTACTGCAAGGTATGGCCATATATGTTAATACAGACTTACCATTATCTGTTAGTAGATAGCACACGGCAAGAGCACATGAGTACTGTAAGGTATGGCCATATAGTTAATACAGACTTACCATTATCTGTTAGCAGATAGCACACGGCAAGAGCGCATGAGTACTGTAAGGTATGGCCATATATGTTAATACAGACTTACCATTATATGTTAGCAGATAGCACACGGCAAGAGCGCATGAGTACTGTAAGGTATGGCCATATATGTTAATACAGACTTACCATTATATGTTAGCAGATAGCACACGGCAAGAGCGCATGAGTACTGCAAGGTATGACCATATATGTTAATACAGACTTACCATTGTCTGTTAGCAGATAGCACACGGCACGAGCACATAAGTACTGCAAGGTATGGCCATATATGTTAATACAGACTTACCATTGTCTGTTAGCAGATAGCACACGGCACGAGCACATGAGTACTGCAAGGTATGATCTTCAGGAAATGTTTGAAATGCAACACAAATCACACTTGCTACGTCCTCTTCCTGATTGTCAATTAACAACTGATCTCGAAATCTCACTGTTTTATAAATATCAAAACAAGTAAATTATACCAAAGCTTTGGTCATGTGTAATCTACGCTAAATCCCAATATATTCCAATGACATTGATAAACACGCACATCGATTTAACACTTATTATTTAATAATCCTTTGTTAATCCGTTCTTTTCCGTTGTGATATACAGGAGGAGGGGAAACCACATGTATATTAACTATATTCCATCTCCTTATATCAATTCTGTACACTTCGGTTTCCAATATGAAGACACAACGACAGATTATTGCTAAATTGCACAAACCAAAGTCTAAACTTGAGAGTAGATACTCATATTAACTTGTAGTCATGATATGAATATTGGAATGGTTAATATCCAAGTTATATCCTTCTGTATTCATCATCATTGTTTTATCAACCCTTAAATATATTCATAGACATGTTATACTGCCGGCAATGTCGGTACAGGGTAACAAACAGGCGTCATGTCAGTCGAGTGAATTTGGCGCGGCAATCGTACGTCGAACATCAACAGTGAATACCGACGCGGATTGAATACAGAGCCAGCACTGACGTCGTTATTCGACTTAAAATTTTCAATACAAATCTTAAAGCGAACCCAGAGCTAGCACTGACATCAACATTCGAAATGGGTCCGCGGCGAATACATATCTAGGTCTGTATTCAAATATTTAGAAAAGTCGAATAACGATGTACGAGCTGGCTCGTTGTTCGACTCCAGATATGTATTCGCTGCGGACACGTTTCGAATGTTGATGTCAGTGCTAGTTCTGTGTTCGATTTAAGATATGTATTCAAAACTATATGTCGAATAACGATGGTCAATCTGGGTCGGTATTCACTGTTGATGTACGATGTACGATTACCACGCCAACTTCACTCAACTCGACATGTCTCTTAATACGGACACGGACACAGCTTTTAATGACACAGGTTATTAAATCGCAATGTTACTGAATTCTTTATCAGAAATATTACCAATACATTTGGTCTACTTATAAATTTTGTGACTCAAATCTGCTGTTAATATATGTTAGAACTTAGGGAAACAACAGTTGATATTACAGGTTATGTTATCACAAACTTGAAGAACGAGACTATCTATCACCAACTGTGTTAGTGGACTGATAAGCCAAGATGATACAGTGATGTAAATATTGAAGTATTTATGACTAAATCAAACTCGCGATCACGTTCAGTTAAGCCGTGCCACATATTTGTACGATTAAAATAATTTTATTCACGTCCATTAACCTGAGTGTTGATTATATTCAAATCACGGAGGATGTAAAAAACTTATTTCATTGCAACGTTATCAGCAGTTCTGGCCTAAACAATAACCGACTGATTCTTATTTTGGACAATTTTAGCATCGTTTTGAAAAAAATAATACTGAAATCATCGAAACTTCGTTATCCAAAACATATGTAGGAATACTTGAATACATTGACTATATATTACCTCTAGACAAAACCTATGTAGGAATACTTGAATACATTGACTATATATTACCTCTAGACAAAACCTATGTAGGAATACTTGAATACATTGACTATATATTACCTCGAGACAAAACCTATGTAGGAATACTAGAATACATGGACTATATATTACCTCTAGACAAAACCTATGTAGGAATACTTGAATACATTGACTATATATTACCTCTAGACAAAACCTATGTAGGAATACTTGAATACATTGACTATATATTACCTCTAGACAAAACCTATGTAGGAATACTTGAATACATTGACTATATATTACCTCGAGACAAAACCTATGTAGGAATACTAGAATACATGGACTATATATTACCTCTAGACAAAACCTATGTAGGAATACTTGAATACATTGACTATATATTACCTCTAGACAAAACCTATGTAGGAATACTTGAATACATTGACTATATATTACCTCTAGACAAAACCTATGTAGGAATACTTGAATACATTGACTATATATTACCTCTAGACAAAACCTATGTAGGAATACTTGAATACATTGACTATATATTACCTCTAGACAAAACCTATGTAGGAATACTTGAATACATTGACTATATATTACCTCGAGACAAAACCTATGTAGGAATACTAGAATACATGGACTATATATTACCTCTAGACAAAACCTATGTAGGAATACTTGAATACATTGACTATATATTACCTCTAGACAAAACCTATGTAGGAATACTTGAATACATTGACTATATATTACCTCTAGACAAAACCTATGTAGGAATACTTGAATACATTGACTATATATTACCTCTAGACAAAACCTATGTAGGAATACTTGAATACATTGACTATATATTACCTCTAGACAAAACCTATGTAGATATACTTGAATACATTGACTATATATTACCTCTAGACAAAACCTATGTAGATATACTTGAATACATTGACTATATATTACCTCTAGACAAAACCTATGTAGATATACTTGAATACATTGACTATATATTACCTCTAGACAAAACCTATGTAGGAATACTTGAATACATTGACTAAATATTACCTCTAGACAAAACCTATGTAGGAATACTTGAATACATTGACTATATATTACCTCTAGACAAAACCTATGTAGGAATACTTGAATACATTGACTATATATTACCTCTAGACAAAACCTATGTAGATATACTTGAATACATTGACTATATATTACCTCTAGACAAAACCTATGTAGGAATACTTGAATACATTGACTATATATTACCTCTAGACAAAACCTATGTAGATATACTTGAATACATTGACTATATATTACCTCTAGACAAAACCTATGTAGGAATACTTGAATACATTGACTATATATTACCTCTAGACAAAACCTATGTAGGAATACTTGAATACATTGACTATATATTACCTCTAGACAAAACCTATGTAGGAATACTTGAATACATTGACTATATATTACCTCTAGACAAAACCTATGTAGATATACTTGAATACATTGACTATATATTACCTCTAGACAAAAGATGAACCAATATGCCAATACCATTTACTTGTATAACTGTGTCAGCACGAAATGACGTCAGTTGTTCAACCAGAAACCTGTGAAATAGAGAATGGTTCGATCGTATTGTTAAACTGATCAACATGTTGGAGAGGTGAGTGGTGGATTAACATCAGAACCCCAGATATCATAAAATTACAACTCCATGCTCTCCTGGTTTCCTCTAAATCACAATATATAAGAAATAATGAG
Source organism: Mactromeris polynyma (assembly GCA_032209605.1). NCBI lineage: Eukaryota > Metazoa > Mollusca > Bivalvia > Venerida > Mactridae > Mactromeris > Mactromeris polynyma. The sequence goes on along the minus strand of JASFXZ010000010.1, from coordinate 15,835,391 downwards.
ATTTTCATTTCATCCAATTTGACATATGTGATTTAACTAAACCAAGGTGAAATATTTCAGTACGTTTGTGTTCTTAACATAAAATCTTTGTTAATATTACCTTTGTATATTACACGCTACTAAATTGTCCACTAGGCTGTTGCATTTCTCGCAGAGTTGATAAAGAATATGTAGTCCAACCTAAAATACGACAATATTCAATATAACAGCACATTTATTCATACACACCATTATAGTTCGGTACGATTCGGTTCAGTCTTCAAATTCACATACTTATAGCGTGTTTTCAGATATCGCAACTAGTCACATACTATTAATGCAACTATAAGGGAAAAAATGTTAAGAATTACATTTAACTCGCTCGTATATTTTCTCAAACTGACTTGCCCTAAGTTATAATGCAGTTCAGCGTGCGATAAAATGCAAGAGGTATTGTCATGAGTTCTCTCCCCTTGTATATCCTGTCTTATAGTACAAGTACAGTGATTGGCTCACCTGTTGCACGGCTGCTGTCACGGGAACATGTTTCGATGCTGATATAACTTGCTGATGTAACTGGCTTTCTTCTGTGTATTTCAATAGTTCTTCTATATTAGATAATACAAAGATAGACAAAGTGATTTATAGTACATGTATAACTTAACATCCACCCATAAACATTTATGCACAATGGAGATATAGTCATCGATATGAAGCTCTCAGTTTAACATTTAATGCGAGTCAAATTAAGCGAAAATGTTTACATCTGAGTTTCTTTACCATATTTCGTGGCATAGTATAAAGTATGGAGTGGAGTCTTGGAGTGGAGTCTGGAGTCTGACCTTGGAGCTGATTTTTAGAGCTGAATTTTTGGAGTGAGATTTTGGAGTGAGAATTCTGGCCTTGGAATTGGGTTTTCATGTTCTTAATATTGTAACTTGGATCTATACTGGAACATATCCTATTATTGGAATTGTTTGCGGCAGACTCCAGACTCCACTCCAAGACTCCACTCCATACTTTATACTATGCCATATTTCGTCTATTGGACCATAGGGATTCACACATATAATCATACGAAAATCGTGTCTCACCGCTTGCATCCGACAGGCATTCTTCAATGAATTTGAGATTATTGAGAAGTTCTGATTCTACGAAACTGCGCTGTAGCACTTTTTGCGCAGCATCCACTGATTTGATGACGTCATTTCCGCTCTCAATGTTAGTGACACCATCGAGATCTCCGTGCGCTCTTTCTGCTAGTATTGTTACAGCCAACACTGGGGACGACCTTCCGCTGTCATGATCCATGTCGTCTGCCATTTGTAGCCTGGAGGAAAGTTAAAGGGTGATTCGAATTAATAATATACGTTCATACAACCAGGACATCCGTGTATACTTGTACGGTCTCGTTTAGTTTATTAAGGTGTGGTTTGTGTACTTTAAGCTAAAACCCAGATAATAAATGAATGTCAAGTTCACAATAACAATGTCAACGATATTACACAAGTGGTCATAATTATCATATCAGTACTATCACATTACACATGTAATTGTTGATATCACGAGGAATTATCTGTCCACGTGGCCTACTAAATTCATGTTTTCTAAGAATTGGGACAAACGTCCGAGTCTTAGACGATCCAACTGTTTGAATGTACTTAATACGATAGGCATGTATTTGAGGTCACGTGATGTACCACCATTAATTTGATCAAGTTGTTTCTAACACCTGCTTCACGTGGCGATATATAAAATCACCATATACATATGATACAAGGTATAGGAATACACATTTATGAATTAAGGACACTATAAAGCTTATAATGGCTAATAAAGTGGGTGGGGTACATACCGTTAATTGTGACTTAAAGCGTATAATAAATGAATAATGAAAATGCGTTTTTCAAGTATTTTAAATTTTGTAATTTAAAATAAGGAAATAATGAAGGATAACTTCAAAGGATTTCAGATAGCTATACCGGTACAGTACATTGCAAAGCTGAATGCACACGTTCAATAAACATTTACTGTCATAATGAGGTTATCATTATATATAGAGGATATATGTTGGGTATACCAGTCAGCGCTTTTCTTTCGTAGTATGTCGTTTTAACATTGTAATTGAGGGGTACAAACTCGTACTTATTATAATACATGATTAAAATAATATGGGTAAACACAGAATGGCTGTTTCATTTCTCTTTGTAGTGAGATGATGGTGTAGGATACATATTTATATAGAGGTTTAAACTTGCACTGTAACAGTATATTCATTATGCTTTTGACTGTGTTTTCATTTGCATATTTTGACTGATACTGTCATATTGTCTTGGTCTGTGAACGAGCAAAATTACATTTGAAAATTGAAGACTGTTTGTTATATTGAATTATTTTCCATTAGTCTTGGCATGAACTTCAAATGTGAAGATAAATCTAGTACTTCATTATGGTGTGAAAACTTTCTTAAACAAATTTTATTTCGTGAAAAAAAGGAATATGAACAAACACGCCCCACCCACCGCCCTGTCTTAATAAAGTTCAGTTTATCGAGTTTGGATTATATTTGATTGTGGATTAAAATCACTGACCGTGACTTCGTCCTATGGTAGCTTTAATTTGATTTGAGCGTAATGCACATCATCTGAAGTTGAATACCTCCTAAATATACTCGTATTTAAACATCATAAAATTATATGAAAAATAAAATCTGAGAAAGGTCATTATATCGAGTTTGGACAGTATAAACATTTAACTGACGAGTTTGTAGATCAATACGTTGGTCACACTGTGTTCATATAATCATTGAATTGTTCTATTTTTACAAGAATGACTCACGGTTTTGACCGCGGTATAGTGTAATCAAACACTATACAGTCAAACCTGTGTTAAAGACCACCTGCGAACAAAGACCACTATTGCAAAACCTGTCTGCAAAGACCACCAATTTTATCTCCCATCAGACCATTTTCAATGATATTTAACTGTTAATAGAGACCACCTGTAAACAAAGACCACATTTTGCTGTTCCCATGGGTGGTCTTTACAGACAGGTTTGACTGTATTTCTAAATTTATATTAAAGTGAACAATATGGAAGCAAATACATGATAGATGAATATAACAAGGATTAGATTACATACATGTACAAACACACACATCACCTACATATGTCTGAAGATACGATGTGATATTTGTAACGACTATGTAAGTCAATATACGAACAATATAAAATATATCAAATAATTACCTTCATTGTATGAACGTTCTTTCCTTTAAATATTCACTTCCTCGTATTAAAACATATACCCGACAGCTGGATGTAAATATACACACACTTTCATGTACACTACATTAAACTTCCCTGGATAGATTCGTAATTACTCGAGTTACACGAATGAACGGGTAGATTTCAAACGACTCTTATTTTATCCGATATTTTATATTCACTGTTAGTGTCAATGTAATAAGTATGCCGATAAACTGCAAACATATAAATAATTATAGTAGATTTTACAATATAAATACTTCGTTTATATAATTCAATTGCTATAAATCTACAAATTCACGAGATAGTCACGTGATCTCAAGAGATAACACAATTTTATTTGTGTTTGATCCATATAAGTACATTACTACGTTTAATTAAGAGGCCGATTTAAGGAAAAGTTGAAACAAGTTTATCAATTGAACTATATACATATATATGATAGCGATGATGCCTTAAATAATGAAATTAAAAAATTCCTTTATTTTTCCATCATGCAATAATCAACAAAAAGGCTGACAACGAGTATGAGAAAAGGTCGCACGATTTACGTATTTAAGTTTATTTTACATTTTTATTGACATACGAGTATGTGTTTGTATTTTCTATTCCACATGAGACAGGGGTGTCAATATTATCTGTATATTGAATTGTATGTAACTGTCAAACTCTTCATCCTGTGTAATACATGTATATACATGTAATCATTTCCCTGTTGCCAAAATGGTCCATCAAATAATAAACACGCCTTTCTCCCGTGTCCCTCGTGATTTCTTTGATCGGCCCTGGTTACCTAGAGAAGTATGTGTTTCCCATGATTGGACCCTGGTTACCTAGAGAAGTATGTGTTTCCTGTGATTGGACCCAGGTTACCAAGAGAAGTATGTGTTTCCGGTGATTGGATCCTGGTTACCTAGATAAGTATGTGTTTCCTGTGATTGGACCCTGGCTCCCTAGAGAAGTATATGCTTCCTGTGATCGGACCCTGGTTCCCTAGAGAAGTATGTGTTTCCAGTGATCGGACCCTGGTTCCCTAGAGAAGTATGTGTTTCCTGTGATCGGAACCTGGTTCCCTAGAGATGTATGTGTTTCCGGTGATTGGACCCTGGTTCACTAGGGAAGTATGTGTTTCCAGTGATCGGACCCTGGTTACCTAGAGAAGTATGTGTTTCCTGTGATCGGACCCTGGTTACCTAGAGAAGTATGTGTTTCCTGTGATCGGACCCTGGTTACCTAGAGAAGTATGTGTTTCCTGTGATCGGACCCTGGTTACCTAGAGAAGTATGTGTTTCCAGTGATTGGACCCTGGTTACCTAGAGAAGTATGTGTTTCCAGTGATTGGACCCTGGTTACCTAGAGAAGTATGTGTTTCCTGTGATTGGACCCTGGTTACCTAGAGAAGTATGTGTTTCCAGTGATTGGACCCTGGTTCCCTAGAGAAGTATGTGTTTCCTGTGATTGAACCCTGGTTACCTAGAGAAGTATGTGTTTCCTGTGATTGGACCCTGGTTACCTAGAGAAGTATGTGTTTCCGGTGATTGGACCCTGGTTCCCTAGAGAAGTATGTGTTTCCGGTGATTGGACCCTGGTTCCCTAGAGAAGTATGTGTTTCCGGTGATTGGACCCTGGCTACCTAGAGAAGTATGTGTTTCCAGTGATTGGACCCTGGTTCCCTTGGGAAGTATGTGTTTCCGGTGATTGGACCCTGGTTACATAGAGAAGTATGTGTTTCCGGTGATTGGACCCTGGTTCCCTTGGGAAGTATGTGTTTCCGGTGATTGGACCCTGGTTACATAGAGAAGTATGTGTTTCCTGTGATTGGACCCTGGTTACCTAGAGAAGTATGTGTTTCCTGTGATTGGACCCTGGTTCCCTAGAGAAGTATGTGTTTCCTGTGATTGGACCCTAGTTACCTAGAGAAGTATGTGTTTCCGGTGATTGGACCCTGGTTACCTAGAGAAGTATGTGTTTCCAGTGATTGGACCCTGGTTCCCTTGGGAAGTATGTGTTTCCGGTGGTTGGACCCTGGTTACCTAGAGAAGTATGTGTAAGTAACTCGACTATGGTTCAAATGTGAGTGAAGTTAGAAGAATGGAGATATTGAAAGCCTTAAATAGGAATCAAATATCACCAAAGTGCAAACAACATCGATAAAAATTGATACAAACATTACAATGTATATCATAGCCATTGATTGCAACAAATTGTCTGATATTCACTTATGGAGACCTGAATGAAATGTATTTTGCTTGCTAATGTTTTCTTAATACGTGGTGTTGGACACGTGCACAAGGGAAACCACTCAATGTAAACATTAACTGATTTTATAGGATTAGTCTCCGGTGAATAAACATATCATTTGGAAATTCGCAGCTGGAATGATTTATTTTGTTAGAGGGTGGGACGTTGATTATTCATCAACAGCTTAATCATATATCCAGCAGACACAGAAACAAAACATGAATCATAAAGAACTACATGAACTGTCCTAAGCCTTCAATCTGTCTATTATGTAGTTCGAACACGAACGAAATACAAAGTACAAAAACGATGTTGTTATTAGACAAAATACCGGCACTCATTAATCTTTTCGAGGCGTTCTCATCCGGCGTTCAAGTGATAATTGTACAAGTTATAAAATGTCGCTCTTAACGAGTATACTACCAATAAGTATCTAAGGATTTGTAAGGCTGCACTATGTGAACCTCGTAGACAGCACAAACATCCCACGCACACTGAAAACAACAGTAGACAGCACAAACATCCCACGTAAACTGTAATTTAAACAACATTAGACAGCACAAACATCCCACGCACAATGAAAACAACAGTAGACAGCACAAACATCCCACGTACACTGTAAACAACAGTAGACAGCACAAACACCACACGGAAATAGTACAGCACAATTACAACACTTGTACACCGAAATAGAAGAGTACATAATGGGTACAGGGCAGCTCAGGGTAGTGCATGGTAGTACATGGTAGCACAGGGTGGTGCATGGTAGTACAGGACAGCACAGGGTAGAACATGGTAGAACATGGTAGTACATGGTAACACAGGATAGTACAGGATAGTACAGGGTAGCACAGGGTAGTACAGGGTAGCACATGGTATTACATGGTAGCACAATGAAGTACATGGTAGTACATTGTAGCACAGGATAGTACAGGATAGTACATTGTAGTACAGGGTAGCACATGGTAGCACAGGGTAGTACAGGTTAGTACATGGTAGTACATGGTAGCACAGGATAGTACATGATAGTACAGGGCAGCACAGGGTAGTACATGGTAGCACAAGGTATTAAAACGTAGTACATGGTAGCACAGGGTTGTACATGGTAGCACAGAGTAGTTCAGGGTAGTACATGGTAGCACTGGGTAGTACATGGTAGCACAAGGTATTAAAGGGTAGTACATGGTAGCACAAGGTATTAAAACGTAGTACATGGTAGCACAGGGTTGTACATGGTAGCACAGAGTAGTTCAGGGTAGTACATGGTAGCACAGGGTAGTACATGGTAGCACAAGGTATTAAAGGGTAGTACATGGTAGCACAAGGTATTTAAACGTAGTACATGGTAGCACAGGGTTGTACATGGTAGCACAGAGTAGTTCAGGGTAGTACATGGTAGCACAAGGTATTAAAGGGTAGTACATGGTAGCACAAGGTATTAAAACGTAGTACATGGTAGCACAGGGTTGTACATGGTAGCACAGAGTAGTTCAGGGTAGTACATGGTAGCACTGGGTAGTACATGGTAGCACAAGGTATTAAAGGGTAGTACATGGTAGCACAAGGTATTAAAACGTAGTACATGGTAGCACAGGGTTGTACATGGTAGCACAGAGTAGTTCAGGGTAGTACATGGTAGCACAGGGTAGTACATGGTAGCACAAGGTATTAAAGGGTAGTACATGGTAGCACAGGGTAGTACATGGTAGCACAGGGTAGTACATGGTAGCACAGAGTAGTTCAGGGTAGTACATGGTAGTACATAGTAGCACAGGGTAGTACAGGGCAGTACAGGACAGCACAGGGCAGCACAGGACAGTACATGGTAGCACAGGGTAGTACAGGGCAGCACACACACTCATGTGTTCACACACAAACCACGGGTAAAACAAAAACACTTCAGCAAACTCATACACGCAGAACACACTGAACATTTTGTGAACAAACAGCACAATACAATTAAATGCTGGACACAGAAACAGTTCCTGGGAAATATTAAATACCACAACCTAACCGCCTTGTGTTCGGGAGGACGCAGGTTTGATCCTCGGCCACGACATACCACACTCACTATCATGGTACTTGTAGCTCCCCTGTGTACATTCAGTATTATACAGTTTGCGATACGAGCGGTTAGCTCGGAGTTAGGTTAACGTAACTCGGTGTGGCACCATGTCACGTGACTGCTGCGTGACATGACCGTGTGACAGCAAACATGTATACCCTCACCAACCAGGGACTATGTAGATTTTGTGTTTGAAATCAAATCGAGGGCGAAAAACATTTTCTTGTCGACTGTGTATTTTATATTGATCTTCGTAGAAACTCATTCCGAGAGTACTGAACGAAATTATATTAAATGCTGCGACTGCAGACGCTACTTGTGATGTTTTACATGTAAGGAGGGAAATCATCTTGGAGAGCTACGGAATCGTCAAACAACTGATTTCAACATTAACATTTGATTGACCCAGTAATTTCTTCATTTAATCACCACTATGTCTGTCTTACTCATTAACCAGTTAATTACGGGTCTCAAGAGAGGAGAACTGACGGATACAAATGAAAGTCGAACTATTACAACAGGCCGTGTGGTGTATTAACATACGTTGGTTGTAATTAATTTAAAGAGGCTTAGTTATAAATTATAAAGTTTTTGTTGGGAATATTGTAAAGAAATATTAACAAACGATGTCTGTATATGATCAAACAAGAACTGTCGGCGCAATTTGAATGATTTGTTGGACAACATAAAAAATGCCGAGAAGTTCCGATTGCTGGTCCAAAATGGATTTCAGTAAATTTCACCGAAATTAAGTGGATTTCGGTAAGGTAACATACCCATTATCGAAAGGTGAACCAATACGCGTCAAGGTAACAAACGCTGTTTGGGTGAAGAGAAATTGCCTTGGTGGTTAACGTAAGATTTGATTGGTTTACACAACACTGATATGCAAATAGCAAAACCATTTTAGTACGGCTGTGCCGAAAAAAATAATTGGTATAAATAATATTGAATTCATATGATTTTGTATTTCGTTAAATACGCATAACCATACAATCGGAACTGAATTGAAGAAATGCTTTCTAGATTACCGTAATGTTTGTAAATTAATTGTAAACAGAATCGAGATGAACAGCTCCTCGCACTGTCAGCATGACGTGATCGCAATAAAAGTGTTTGATTATAGAAAAAAGCGAAATGTTCGTCAAAAAGTTCCCGTGTAGTTAGTTTTGAAACCTTTTAGATTTTAACTTTTCAAGAATTTGATCCACGTCTCGCCAATAGTCTTGTAAACAGTTTCAAACAGCGGGAAGTTGATGAGATGAAATCTGACATGATTGGGAACCGAACGCCAAAATGTACGGCGTCTGAAAACTGCACAGCATCTGTATGTTAAACACGTGCTTTGTCCAAAATATCTGACAGATTTTCTAATCAAGTCTCGAAAACAGCGTGTAAGTTATGAAAATCGCAATTCCTTCTCCACGTTTGTAGCCTTGAGAAGCAAATAGAAGGAGTTATCAATAGTGCCAGTTGGTGATCTGTGAATGAACGCTCAAACACACGTGTTATTTATCGCACTAGTTTATGGGTGCTTAATTACCGTAAGTGATTAATACATCACGAAAACGGTGCTGGATATATTAATGTGAATCCTCTTTCTTTCTCTGCTAATAAAAAAGTGGAGAAGCAAACATAGATTTAATACACATAACGCGCATTTAATTTGTCCTCGGATTCGTTTTCTTGGTAGATTTCACACCTTTTAACAAGCGAATTAATGTGTATCGCGTAGTGTGTATAATGTCATACCAATGGGATTATTTTGACGTGGAACTTTCCAATTTGGATGGATAATTACTATTTGACTGAATTGGCCATGGAGTTGCTGTAATTGAAAAATTAAAACTCAAAGCTTCAAATATAGTTTTTATAGTTAAAATGTGAATGAAATAAAAAGTAATTATATTTTACATACAATATTTAACATTACCCGTTTAATTGAAAAAACAAATCGCGTTTGCAATAAAACATCGATATCAAATTATTATCATCTTATTTTTTTTAAATGTGAAAAAAAGTGTTTTAGATCAAATATTGGAATTGATTGATTGAAGATTACAATGTCAGATTGATATTAGAAGGTACTTATAGTATATTTGTGATAAATCTATATTATGGGATTTTAGCAATATTCGTTACCATAGTTACAACATGGAAGTGACCAGTATTCCGTTATTGTTAATTCTGACGGGCATTTCTGCGACCACATCAAATGGTCAATATCTTAGCAACGACATCACTGGCGGAAAGGTAATACTTTTCATATTATAATTACTTATAATATATGTGTGTATGTAATTATGACGTACACACATATATATTAATGATATCATTGTAACATTACATGTAGATGTTGCACAAGAAGTACAGGTATATAACACGGGCCCATCTACTCTCGACTTCTGATAATGAGATGTGGTTAAATGCTCATCATTCATTTTTTATAAGCAATACACTAATCTATATAATGAGAGCGTTACAACAGATATGTCTACATATCTTACTTGAATATACAGCGTTACAACAGATATGTCTACATATCTTAATTGAAATACAGCGTTACAAGAGATATGTCTACATATCTTAATTGAATATACAGCGTTACAACAGATATGTCTACATATCTTAATTGAATATACAGCGTTACAACAGATATGTCTACATATCTTAATTGAATATACAGCATTACAACAGATATGTCTACATATCTTAATTGAATATACAGCGTTACAACAGATATGTCTACATATCTTAATTGAATATACAGCGTTACAACAGATATGTCTACATATCTTAATTGAATATACAGCGTTACAACAGATATGTCTACATATCTTAATTGAATATACAGCGTTACAACATATATGTCTACATATCTTAATTGAATATACAGCGTTACAACAGATATGTCTACATATCTTAATTGAATATACGGCGTTACAACAGATATGTCTACATAATATTATCTTAATTGAATATACAGCGTTACAACAGATATGTCTACATATCTTAATTGAATATACAGCGTTACAACAGATATGTCTACATATCTTAATTGAATATACAGCGTTACAACAGATATGTCTACATATCTTAATTGAATATACAGCGTTACAACAGATATGTCTACATATCTTAATTGAATATACAGCGTTAAAACAGATATGTCTACATATCTTAATTGAATATACAGCGTTACAACAGATATGTCTACATGTCTTAATTGAATATACAGCGTTACAACAGATATGTCTACATATCTTAATTGAATATACAGCGTTACAACAGATATGTCTACATATCTTAATTGAATATACAGCGTTACAACAGATATGTCTACATATCTTAATTGAATATACAGCGTTACAACAGATATGTCTACATATCTTAATAGAATATACAGCGTTACAACAAATATGTCTACATATCTTAATAGAATATACAGCGTTACAACAAATATGTCTACATATCTTAATTGAATATACAGTCTATGAGTGGAATCAAGTCTATGCCCGGCGTCCCGGACTAGACTAATGCTGAATCGGGCTACCAACAGTGGAGTTGAAGTTAGCCCGGACAAGTCTGTTTTCAAGCTAACCAACATCAGAAATTGTTCAGTTGTAAGTCAATCCTTAGAATCCCACAAACATATACATTTTTGATTGTTGAGGTATCAATGTGTATATTTATTTGGGACAAAATTAACAGATAATATCTGACAACCGGCTTTCTATGTCGGACAAGTCAAATTTACATTTCCATTAGTTCAGGATAAGTGTCTTTGAAAATATTTTTTAGTGCCCTGGCGAGGAGTTAAGTCTATAACCAGTCCATGATTTGAATTACGTCTATGACAGGATAAAGGCTTTGACTGAAATGAAATATATGTCTAGATTTAGTCTACGCCTGGAGTAATTAAGCGTTGGAATTATGCGATTGAGAACAAACTACATGTATATCAGCGTGAAAAAGAAATTGAAAATCATTATTGAAAACAATTCAAGTCAACCTGCGTCTGAGAAGTTCTCCCAGCATCCAGTTGAGGGGATAAGAGTAAAATACTTTGAAAATAACTAGGAATAAGTCTTCACTTCCATCTTACTTTGAGTTCTATACAACCGTTTGGTTAAGCAAGTTTTAAAACTCTTCTTCAAAGTTTTAAGACTACGGTGGAATCCTATAAAACACCGGGAAGACATAAACGTGTTTGGGGGTAATGTTATGTTAAACATTTATGTATTCAGCAATAGCATGATTAAGATTAAATATAATGGCTAATTATTTTTATCTGTACAATTTATTCCTTCTCTTATCAATTCATGATAAATCATATATTTAGATAAGTTTTGTAACAGTAGGCAAGTTAACATGGTTTTTAAAGCACACTAACTACTTATTGGAGAGATAACTATAAATATCTGGCGAAAATAATATCATTAATGCCATATCCTTAAATAAAAAAGTACAGTTTTTCAACAACTAGGTTTTTTTACAAGTTTTGTCCGTTCGTAACATGATAAAACAAGAATGTTTTATTTAGTAATACATTACAAGTGTTCGTATTGAAGAGATTTTAGACAAAGTAGCAACTATGTTACATTCAGATGGGCCATACATATCTTTAAGTTTGGGAAAGTTTGAGTTTTGAGAGAGCTCAGTTCATTCGGGTTACCAAACAGTGTTTGCTTAGTCGATATACGAATATGTTGTACAATGGTAAGCTATGCCGTCGTGCAATATTGTACTGGTCAAACGAAGCACATGTTACCTGCTGTTTTGTGTCTCACGTTAGCGTTGGGGAAACATACATACACTTACATGTAATTTGGTAATACGACACTCAACTATCTCTTACTTCTTGACCACATAAATAAACATGAACTGTACTGTGGAAATCCATCACTTATAGAATTAACACCGGTAGCTTAATGTGGACGTTTTCATCCCCTTTAATCATTTATTATCATTAAACCGCATTTTTTCAAACTAGACACTACCCAATGACGGTCAATTTTTGGTCATCTAACCGTTAAGTAAATTTAAAGGTTTCTACCGAAAACGTATTTTCAACCATACTCTTTTTTCTTTGTTAGGTATGTATAAAATATATGTACATGTAGTTGGAAGCGTTCAGTATTTAACAGCCGTTAGATAAGTCAGAAGTTATTTTTGTAATCCGTTGCAAGCATTTTTTGTGAGTATGTTTTAAGTACCAAAGAAATGAAATTAGCTAGATTATATAATATCTTTTATAATTAATCTTCTCATTAGTGCAGTATAACAACAAACATGTTTACACACAGATAATTCTGCACGAAGATCAGAACGATCACACGCATACTGCAGATTAAATGAAAACTAAGCCCCTGTTTCTTGCATGCATGTTGTTTATTATCTCCGAGCGAAGCAGCTTGCAATCCCACGCATTTTCAGCAACACTCCCAGAAAAACGAGAATTAAAACATCATTTCTCGAGTAAACAGACAATGACAACTCATTTCCGCAGTAAGCATTTTGTTGCAGATTTTTTACATGGCTTCTGTTGAAATGGCGAAAGTTTTTACGTACATCCGTAATGAAAATAGGAAATCATTACTCAAAACAATAATAAGCAACATTACTAAACTAAACAACCTTTCACTTTTTGCAGTTTGTTTTAATCAAGTTGCAAAACATCTTTGCAAGACAGATTTTATTCACATTTACCAAAGACGTTTGGCAAAGCAGGCGTGCTAGAAATTGTAAACCATTAGACGAATTTTAATAGCATTATAACGCCTCCCGTGGACGAGCGGTTAAGGCATCCGCCTTGGGAACGGGGGGTCGAAGGTTTGAATCCCGGTAGAGATCCGTTCTGATATGGCCGGTTTGTAAGCCGCTAGCTAGTTAAATAATGGTTACCATGTGCCTACCTGCCTGGTGCCCGACATAAAAGGATAGGATTTGGGAAGTAAATGTGCTCAGAAAGTTGGTGTCACATAAGTCAGAAATGGCTGCCCCCCCTCCTTATATAGGGGTGACACGATACTAAATAAACACTTTACTTTATAAGACAAATATAATAAATATATACCATGATGGACCAATATCTGAAGATGCACGATCACACAAGCATTTAAACACATTCATGATGATACCAACAACGATGTTGTCATACATTCTTGGTGAAGCAAAGATGTCCTAAATGTGTTCAGCAATGTATGGAACTTGACATGAGTGTCTGGCTACTGGTGTTCAACAGACAGCAATGTATGGAACTTGACATGAGTGTCTGGCTACTGGTGTTCAACAGACAGCATTATATGGAACTTGACATGAGTGTCTGGCTACTGGTGTTCAACAGACAGCATTGTATGGAACTTGACATGAGTGTCTGGCTACTGGTGTTCAACAGACAGCATTGTATGGAACTTGACATGAGTGTCTGGCTACTGGTGTTCAACAGACAGCATTGTATGGAACTTGACATGAGTGTCTGGCTACTGGTGTTCAACAGACAGCATTGTATGGAACTTGACATGAGTGTCTGGCTACTGGTGTTCAACAGACAGCATTGTATGGAACTTGACATGAGTGTCTGGCTACTGGTGTTCAACAGACAGCAATGTATGGAACTTGACATGAGTGTCTGGCTACTGGTGTTCAACAGACAGCAATGTATGGAACTTGACATGAGTGTCTGGCTACTGGTGTTCAACAGACAGCATTGTATGGAACTTGACATGAGTGTCTGGCTACTGGTGTTCAACAGACAGCAATGTATGGAACTTGACATGAGTGTCTGGCTACTGGTGTTCAACAGACAGCAATGTATGGAACTTGACATGAGTGTCTGGCTACTGGTGTTCAACAGACAGCATTGTATGGAACTTGACATGAGTGTCTGGCTACTGGTGTTCAACAGACAGCAATGTATGGAACTTGACATGAGTGTCTGGCTACTGCTGTTCAACAGACAGCAATGTATGGAACTTGATATGAGTGTCTGGCTACTGGTGTTCAACAGACAGCAATGTATGGAACTTGACATGAGTGTCTGGCTACTGTTTGATAATGATTAAACAATACATGACTGTAAATGTATAAATATATGCTATATCGTGTTTCCTGGTGTACCAGCCATCTTCTGTTCTATCACTTTATACACCTTATACACAGCAACATGAACACAAATATCATAGACATGAAGGGTACAGTGACACTTATCTACAGACAGAACTTATACAATGGCGACATTATCCACAAACATTTATTTCAATTCATTGTGATTCATGTCTAGACATATGGCCGTAAGGATCTATAAACCGTATATTGGTCATTCAAAACATTATACATATGCTAAGATTTATTGTTACAAAATTCGTCTATGAAAGAAATTCGCAAATCTTTAAAGACAATGCTGTATAGATTAGATCTATCCACGTTTTTTTTCTAGAAATCGCCAGCTCTCAATTTCCCAACGATCTGCAAATAATAAACTACATGTCTGCTATGAGCTAATTGCCAAATAATTGTTTATATTCTTAAATTCCGCCCTAATTTTGAACTAGGTTGTTTGAATTAAAAGATAGCCTGACATTGATATGGCTCCAAGAATAGTTTTGTTTGAAAAGTGCGAGGTATCTCCGAAACATCGGGATATAAATCTGGTACACAGTCTGACAGTTTTCTAGTATGTTGGTGAAACTTGCGGCAAAACTTGTTTCATCTTCATGATATAACAGTTTTACAAGTTTATGATATTCAATGGTGAAAACTTTGCTCATATCATGAAAGAGCTGGGCTTACAATAGTTCAGATTTTAATGAAACAGGAGAAACTTGATAATTACATATAATTCTAACTTTAGATATAACTGTGTACCTCTGCACATGGAAAGGGGGTTCGTAATTTATACTATGCAATATTTGCATTAACAAAATAATGGTAATATCAATCAAGCAAAATGAATTTATGAAACTTAAATCAGAGATCAAGAAAGCGTTTATGAAATACGACACGTCTAGTACTAGGTAACGTCTAATTAACAATCTCCAGTATTAAGACAGTCAGAATATATTCTGATATTTTTAAAGAAGTGGTCGGCTTTGTTCCAAGGACCCCAAATACCAGTAAACTTTATTCTGTATTAGAACACTGTGAATCTGGGAAACATCACCCACTTGCCTATCTACGTCCATCGGTGATTTTGGTATCTAATCACAAGTTTGGCTCAGTTATTTCCGGCGAAATTAGAACCTTCACATCATTTTAAGTACGGTAACTGGCTTTGAAGATGTGAAATCAAAGATAGCGATGATAAGACACTAAAGTTTGGTTATAAATGCTATTGATATCAAACCATTGGTACATATCGTAATCTACGTATAGATTTTCTCTCGCTCTCTCTCCGCCTGTTGGTTAAAGTCTGAACGTGTTGATTATAACCATACTGCAAGTATTAACACATTGCATTCTAATGTGAATGCACCAACGCTGATGTTAGTCATCAGACTTTTATTTCTCAAATATTTTGTCTATAATACGCATGCCATGTTTACCAGCAGTGCGCAGATAATGGCAAGTGCCAACTGGAACACGTTTTGATTGTGTCCCTCACCAAATGTGGGAGTGTTGAATTTTTATTCATATAATTATGCATGTTTTAACTAAGCATGTGAAAGAAAGCAATACTCCAGAAACATCATAATTAACACAATACTAAGGTGTTAAATTATGCCTGTGTAAAGTTAAAATTCAAATTATGCAACCGTTGATTACTAAAGAAATTGATGTTGGGATATTATATGAATTTGTTTGCCCCAGTGTTCAATCAACAGGAACTTTCCGGTAACAATTCACAGACACTGCCCAGTTAGACCGTCTCACTCCTAGCTCACTGGTAACAATACACAGCACTGCCCAGTTAGGCAGCCTCACTCCTACGTCCCTGGTAATAATCCACAGACACTGCCCAGATAGGCAGCCTCACTCCTAGCTCCCTGGTAACAATCCACAGGCACTGCCCAGAGAGACAGTCTCACTCCTAGCTCCCTGGTAACAATCCACAGACACTGCCCAGATAGGCAGTCTCACTCCTAGCTCCCTGGTAACAATCCACAGACGATGCCCAGATAGGCAGTCTCACTCCTAGCTCCCTGGTAACAATCCACATACACTGTCCAGATAGGCAGCCTCTCTCCTAGCTCCCTGGTAACAATCCACAGACACTGCCCAGATAGGCAGTCTCACTCCTAGCTCCCTGGTAACAATCCACAGACACTGTCAAGATAGGCAGCCCCAGTCCTAGCTCCCTGGTAACAATCCACAGACGATGCCCAGAGAGACAGTCTCACTCCTAGCTCCCTGGTAACAATCCACAGACACTGCCCAGATAGGCAGCCTCTCTCCTAGCTCCCTGGTAATAATCCACAGACACTGCCCAGATAGACAGTCTCACTCCTAGCTCCCTGGTAATAATCCACAGACGATGCCCAGATAGACAGTCTCACTCCTAGCTCCCTGGTAATAATCCACAGACGATGCCCAGATAGACAGTCTCACTCCTAGCTCCCTGGTAACAATCCACAGACGATGCCCAGAGAGACAGTCTCACTCCTAGCTCCCTGGTAACAATCCACAGACACTGCCCAGATAGGCAGCCTCTCTCCTAGCTCCCTGGTAACAATCCACATACACTGTCCAGATAGGCAGCCTCTCTCCTAGCTCCCTGGTAACAATCCACAGACACTGCCCAGATAGGCAGCCTCTCTCCTAGCTCCCTGGTAATAATCCACAGACGATGCCCAGAGAGACAGTCTCACTCCTAGCTCCCTGGTAACAATCCACAGACGATGCCCAGATAGACAGTCTCACTCCTAGCTCCCTGGTAACAATCCACATACACTGCCCAAATAGACAGTCTCACTCCTAGCTCCCTGGTAACAATCCACAGACGATGCCCAGATAGGCAGCCTCTCTCCTAGCTCCCTGGTAACAATCCACAGACACTGCCCAGATAGGCAGCCTCTCTCCTAGCTCCCTGGTAACAATCCACAGGCACTGCCCAGATAGGCAGCCTCTCTCCTAGCTCCCTGGTAACAATCCACAGACACTGCCCAGATAGGCAGCCTCTCTCCTAGCTCCCTGGTAACAATCCACAGGCACTGCCCAGATAGGCAGCCTCTCTCCTAGCTCCCTGGTAACAATCCACAGACACTGCCCAGATAGGCAGCCTCTCTCCTAGCTCCCTGGTAACAATCCACAGACACTGCCCAGATAGGCAGTCTCACTCCTAGCTCACTGGTAACAATCCACAGACACTGTCAAGATAGGCAGCCTCTCTCCTAGCTCCCTGGTAACAATCCACAGACACTGCCCAGAGAGACAGTCTCACTCCTAGCTCCCTGGCAGCAATTTACAGACACTGCCCAAATAGACAGTCTCACCTCTAGCTCCCTGGTAACAATTTACAGACACTGCCCAAATAGACAGTCTCACTCCTAGCTCCCTGGCAGCAATTTACAGACACTGCCCAAATAGACAGTCTCACTCCTAGCTCCCTGGTAACAATCCACATACACTGCCCAGATAGACAGTCTCACTCTTAGCTCCCTGGCAGCAATTTACAGACACTGCCCAGATAGACAGTCTCACTCTTAGCTCCCTGGCAGCAATTTACAGACACTGCCCAAATAGACAGTCTCACTCCTAGCTCCCTGGTAACAATCCACATACACTGCCCAGATAGACAGTCTCACTCTTAGCTCCCTGGCAGCAATCCACAGGCACTGCCCAGATAGACAGTCTCACTCTTAGCTCCCTGGCAGCAATTTACAGACACTGCCCAAATAGACAGTCTCACTCCTAGCTCCCTGGTAACAATCCACATACACTGCCCAGATAGACAGTCTCACTCCTAGCTCCCTTGTAACAATCCACAGACACTGTCAAGATAGACTGCCACACTGCTAGCTCCCTGGTAACAATCCACATACACTGCCCAGATAGACAGTCTCACTCCTAGCTCCCTGGTAGCAATTTACAGACGATGCCCAGATAGGCAGTCTCACTCCTAGCTCCCTGGTAACAATCCACAGACACTGCCCAGATAGGCAGCCTCTCTCCTAGCTCCCTGGTAATAATCCACAGGCGATGCCCAGAGAGACAGTCTCACTCCTAGCTCCCTGGTAACAATCCACAGACACTGCCCAGAGAGACAGTCTCACTCCTAGCTCCCTGGTAGCAATCCAAAGGCACTGCCCAGAGAGGCAGTCTCACTCCTAGCTCCCTGGTAACAATCCACAGACACTGCCCAGAGAGGCAGTCTCACTCCTAGCTCCCTGGTAGCAATCCACAGGCACTGCCCAGATAGACAGTCTCACTCCTAGCTCCCTGGTAGCAATCCACAGGCACTGCCCAGATAGACAGTCTCACTCTTAGCTCCCTGGCAGCAATTTACAGACACTGCCCAAATAGACAGTCTCACTCCTAGCTCCCTGGTAACAATCCACATACACTGCCCAGATAGACAGTCTCACTCCTAGCTCCCTTGTAACAATCCACAGACACTGTCAAGATAGACTGCCCCACTCCTAGCTCCCTGGTAACAATCCACAGACACTGCCCAGAGAGGCAGTCTCACTCCTAGCTCCCTGGTAGCAATCCACAGGCACTGCCCAGATAGACAGTCTCACTCCTAGCTCCCTGGTAGCAATCCACAGGCACTGCCCAGATAGACAGTCTCACTCTTAGCTCCCTGGCAGCAATTTACAGACACTGCCCAAATAGACAGTCTCACTCCTAGCTCCCTGGTAACAATCCACATACACTGCCCAGATAGGCAGTCTCACTCCTAGCTCCCTGGTAACAATCCACAGACACTGTCAAGATAGACTGCCCCACTCCTAGCTCCCTGGTAACAATCCACATACACTGCCCAGATAGACAGTCTCACTCCTAGCTCACTGGTAACAATCCACAGACACTGTCCAGATAGGCAGCCTCACTCCTAGCTCCCTGGTAACAATCCACAGACACTGTCCAGATAGACAGTCTCACTCCTAGCTCCCTTGTAACAATCCACAGACACTGCCCAGATAGACAGTCTCACTCCTAGCTCCCTTGTAACAATCCACAGACACTGCTCAGATAGACAGCCTCACTCCTAGCTCCCTGGTAACAATCCACAGACACTGCCCAGATAGACAGTCTCACTCCTAGCCTCCTGGTAACAATCCACAGACACTGCCCAGATAGACAGCCTCACTCCTAGCTCCCTTGTAACAATCCACAGACACTACCCAGATAGACAGCCTCACTCCTAGCTCCCTTGTAACAATCCACAGACACTACCCAGATAGACAGCCTCACTCCTAGCTCCCTGGTAACAATCCACAGACACTGCCCAGATAGACAGCCTCACTCCTAGCTCCCTTGTAACAATCCACAGACACTACCCAGATAGACAGTCTCACTCCTAGCCTCCTGGTAACAATCCACAGACACTGCTTAGCTTCCATGCAACTCAGTTTATACTGAAACATACACAGAAACTTAAAAAAGCCATTGTTTGTTATTTATTGAAATATTTTGTTTTATATTTCAGGGTCCTAGGGTTGTGTCATTGACGATTCGGTCCGATATTTTATACCGATTTGCTGAGACTGTTGTGACGTCAACAGTAATCAATGAGTTATATGACGATCGAGAAACAACATTTGACGTCAGCTTGCCTGATGCGGCATTTATTTCAAATTTCACTTTGTAAGTAGATTCTTTATATTTATTGTCTGAATGTAGGGACACCTTCCAGTGTTTGCATATAAAAACGTCGAACGACACTTTTATAAGAACGGGATGGTATGGTAAATAAAATGTAGGATCAAACGCATATTATGCCTCCTGTGTCCACCTACTACAACCTCATCATGCAAATATTACCCCTTACGATATCTGACACTGTGATATCTGACGCTATGATATCTGACACTGTGATACCTGACATTGTAAGATCTGACATTGTAATATCCGAGACTATGATATCTGACACTATTATATCTGACATTGTAAGATCTGACATTGTAATATCCGAGACTATGATATCTGACACTATTATATCTGACATTGTAAGATCTGACATTGTAATATCCGAGACTATGATATCTGACACTATTATATCTGACATTGTAAGATCTGACATTGTAATATCCGAGACTATGATATCTGACACTATTATATCGGACATTGTGATACCTGACACTGTGATAGCTGATACTGAGATATCTATCACTGTGATATCAGACACTGTGGTATCAGACACTGTGATATCTGACACTATGATATATGACACTGTGATACCTGACACTGTGATATCTGACAATGTGATATGCGACGCTATGATATATGACACTGTGATACCTGACACTGTGATATCTGACAATGTGATATGCGACGCTATGATATCTGACACTGTGATACCTGACACTGTGATATCTGACAATGTGATATGCGACGCTATGATATATGACACTGTGATACCTGACACTGTGATATCTGACAATGTGATATGCGACGCTATGATATCTGACACTGTAAAACCTGACAATGTGATATGCGACGCTATGATATATGACACTGTGATACCTGACACTGTGATATCTGACAATGTGATATGCGACGCTATGATATCTGACACTGTGATACCTGACACTGTGATATCTGACAATGTGATATGCGACGCTATGATATATGACACTGTGATATCTGACACTGTGATATCTGACAATGTGATATGCGACGATATGATATCTGACACTGTGATACCTGACACTGTGATATCTGACACTGTAAAACCTGACAATGTGATATGCGACGCTATGATATCTGACACTGTGATACCTGACACTGTGATATCTGACATTGTAAGATCTGACATTGTAATATCTGAGACTATGATATCTGACACTATTATATCGGACATTGTGATACCTGACACTGTGATAGCTGACACTATGATATTTGACACTATGATATCTGAGACTATGATATCTGACACTATTATATCGGACATTGTGATACCTGACACTGTGATAGCTGACACTGTGATATCTGACACTATGATATCTGACACTGTGAGACCTGGCACTGTGATATCTGACACTGTGATATCTGACACTGTGATATCTGACACTATGATATCTGACACTGTGATATCTGACACTGTGAGACCTGGCACTGTGATATCTGACACTGTGAGACCTGGCACTGTGATATCTGACACTGTGATATCTGACACTATGATATCTGACACTATGATATCTGACACTGTGATATCTGACACTATGATATCTGACACTATGATATCTGACACTGCTAGACCTGACACTGTGATATCTGACACTATGATATCTGACACTGTGAGACCTGGCACTGTGATATCTGACACTGTGATATCTTACACTATGATATCTGACACTATGATATCTGACACTATGATATCTGACACTGTAATATCTGACACTGTGATATCTGACACTGTGATATCTGACACTGTGATGTATTACACGATGATATATTACACTTTGATATATGACACTGTGATATCTAACACTATGATATCTGACAATATGATATCTTAGAGGACGAATGATCTGCAGTAGAATATTTGTACATAATGACGAGACACAAACTACGCATTTGGCAAGTGAAGCAAACTCCGAAGGACTTTACGCAATAAACATGTCGCCATAAAACATGTAAGAATACTTTGTTGTTTGCCATTGAGCAAACTCATTCATTTCATCTTGTCTGATCTCTCTTGTCGTTGTAACACCGTATCTTACATTTCAATATAACACTTTCCGTTTTTAACTTGAAGATAGATTATATGATATGTTGTAGAAAATGACAAAATCAGCGATAAAAATTGAAATTAGAAAATGTAGGATGACAGCCAGACAAGATAGAACTACTTGCCTTCTGGCATTGAATACAAAAGTGAAAATCTATGATCAGCAAGGGCGGATTCAGGGGGGGGCGGAAGGGGCGTACGCCCCCCCTAAAATCGTCCGTGCATACGTAATTTTATTTTGTTCTGAATGAGAAAAGGACTAAATGTGTATTTTTTTCGCTCGCTCCGCTCGCAATAATACTAGTACTTTTTCTTAGAAGGTAAGCAATTATCACGTTTCCGCTATTTTGTTTCAATTTCGTTGATTGACACCATTCCGATATGATTTCATTTGCTGCATAGTCATACATTGTGTTGAAGATAATTAACCATATTTTGAACTATGACATATAGTTTGCCTTGTATTTGTGTTTCTTTGACTTCCTATTTACAAATACTCATGAATACAGTGGCCTGCATAGTCATGCATTGTGTTAAACGTATAACTGGCAAAACTTATGATAATTTACCCTGTTCTAAACTATTATAGTTCCTATCTCTAAACTAGCTTGCATATATTGTGTCACAAATCTTGATTTACTCGTGATATTATGGTAAATAGATTGTTTAATTCAAGTTTTTAGTTGTCGAATTTACTCCAAAAATAACACAACATCTCTGGAATCTCTCGTCTTAAATTGAGACACCTGGTCATGAAATCTTGATATTTCATAAAAGTGTGCTATTTGGATTGATTTTGCCTTGAAAGCTATCCTTTTTCAATACAAAATAAAGTATTTCTGAATCCTCAGAATGCACCAGATGGATCCATTATTTTCAAAATTTTCCGGGGGAGCATGCCCCCGGACCCCCCTAGACCACTTTACGCCCCCCCTAACCCAAAATCCTGGATCCGCGCCTGATCAGTGTAAATAATCAGTGATTGGCATACAGAGGATATATTTAGCATCAACAAAAACATTCGTCTGAATCAGTTAGCACATATATCAAACATGTTACAATCACTTTCAATATATCTTCAACACTTCATCTGATGTCGTATTTTGAAAGCAGACAATCGCTTGTATCTTACTGTTGTCTGTTTGGACGGGAGCCACCACTACATGAGTCGGCTGCACAGAGCGGTTTGAGACCAGCTGAGATCTATGACTAACAAATACAAGGCCAACCGTTCCTTGTTGGCATTTCTGCTGGAATGGAACTTCAAGACAAGATTATCAATGATTAGACGGGGGATGTATACACGGTTTTAGTACATGTGCACTGAAAATGGAAACGTTTTACTTGTCTATTTGTGAAGTTCCAGGAAATGAGACAAATTATTCATCAGGAGGGGTTTTAACAATTGCATGAATTAATAAATCAATATTTCTAACATTAACATAACTACATTTGCAGCATGATTTACTTGAATGCTGGTAACTACTTCCTGATTTTATAACAAAGCCGAATAGGTGAGTGTTCGTACAATAATGGCGTGACAAATATTATCAGACAAACTTTATGATTAGAGCAAAGACCTAAATACCATGGTGTTACGGTCTTTGATTAGGGGAAATTCAAAAGACGAGTATCAACTTTATTTAGATGACTTCGAATATGAAATTCAGGAAGAAATGGTCAACAGTAAGACCAATAGCATAATGCGTAGAAACGTAAGCGATAAAAGAACAAAACTGATAAGAGATGTTGGCTTCTTAAATAACGTATCACTAAAATACGCATACCGATATTGTTGTATACTTACATTCTGTGGCATATATCTGTCGACCTATTGTTTGACAACAACAGTAAAAGTATATAATTACAGTAAAACCTCAATAATAAGACCACCATTGGGACCCTTGAAAATTGGTCTTCTTACTGAGTTGGTCCTAGTATTGAGGTTGAATGAAGAGCAAAACAGTGAAAATGGACTTAAAAATGGTGGTCTTATTATTGAGGTGGTCATATTATTGAGATGGTCATATTATTGAGATGGTCATATTATTGAGGTGGTCATATTATTCAGGTGGTCATTATTCAGGTGGTCATATTATTCAGGTGGTCATATTATTCAGGTGGTCATATTATTGAGGTGGTCATATTATTGAGGTGATCATATTATTGAGGTGGTCATATTATTGAGATGGTCATATTATTGAGGTGGTCATATTATTGAGGCGGTCATATTATTGAGGTGGTCATATTATTGAGGTGGTCATATTATTGAGGCGGTCATATTATTGAGGTGGTCATATTATTTAGGCGGTCATATTATTGAGGTGGTCATATTATTGAGGCGGTCATATTATATAGGTGGTCATATTATTGAGGTGGTCATATTATTGAGGCGGTCATATTATTGAGGTGGTCATATTATTGAGGCGGTCATATTATTGAGGTGGTCATATTATTGAGGTGGTCATATTATTGAGGCGGTCATATTATTGAGGTGGTCATATTATTGAGGTGGTCTTATTATTGAGGTGGTCATATTATTGAGGTGGTCATATTATTGAGGTGGTCATATTATTGAGGCGGTCATATTATTGAGGTGGTCATATTATTGAGGCGGTCATATTATTGAGGTGGTCATATTATTGAGGTGGTCTTATTATTGAGGTGGTCATATTATTGAGGTGGTCATATTATTGAGGTGGTCATATTATTGAGGTGGTCATATTATTGAGGTGGTCATATTATTGAGGTGGTCATATTATTGAGGTGGATATATTATTCAGGTGGTCATATTATTGAGGTGGTCATATTATTGAGGTGGTCATATTATTGAGGTGGTCATAGTATTGAGGTGGTCTTATTATTGAGATGGTCATATTATTGAGGTGGTCTTATTATTGAGATGGTCATATTAATGAGGTGGTCATATTATTGAGGCGGTCATATTATTGAGGTGGTCTTTAAGTGAGGTTTTACTGTATGTAGGCAGTGCCATCTCATATACATGCTTTTTGTTTGGAAATAGTCTAATACATTAAATGCGGCTTATATATCTATCTACATACATGTATATTTATACGATGCCGATTGATTGAAATTTACTTAATATATACCACTTTATGATCAACATAATGGCATACATGTACTTGCCTATGTATACACATGCATAATGAATAGATTTACATTAAAATAAAATATATACCTACAGTCCGTATTTTAAGTATCAGAGAGTTTGCAATTTACCGCGATGCTTTGATGAATCATGTTCTTTTCGCTCGTTCGTATTTCTATCCGCTTGGCTTATCAGGTGTGTATCAGCAATAAAGAAAAATTGAGCAAATTGTCTGACAGAGAACAAGTGTAGTACAGACATATTTTACAAGAAACGTATCACTTGCGAAAGTCATTATTCAGTGAATATCTGACAGTAGTGAGTAACTTACTGATTGACGTCTCAGATAAGATTAGACAAATTGTACTTCAACCAGCTGTGAAAATCATTATCAGCATCCCAATCGACTACAATATTTAGTTTCTAGTATATTTACTCAACAAGTATCCGTCTTTTCTCTTGGGAACAGAAAAACACATGATTCTAAAAAAAGCATTTGATGTCAGTTAATCATTGTGATAGTTCAATGTACTCATTATACATGGACATGTAGTAGAGTCGTACTGTCCTGTTACACCTGATAGTTTGTGAATATCGATATGATAGTTTGCAAGCACGATAATATAAGAGATAATATCTCCGTCATCAGGTACACACACAGTCTGTAAACGTCTTCATATTAACATTAAAGTGTGGTGCTGTTTAAAGTAATAATATACTCATTTTGTGTTCATTTGCTTACCTAAACAAACATGAAAAATATATTTCCTATAGTTAAAACATCAATAAACATGCATTAAAGAAGAATAAACTCATAATGTATGTGTTGAAGAAATATGTCTGTACATCATAAATTTAAAAAAAAAATCCATTTTTTTATAATCAGGCTATTTTACAAGTTTTGTCCGTAAGTAATATGGTAAAAAAGATATATACACTGCAATGGTTCTTGTTAGAGATGTTTTAGCCAATGTAACTGGATGAAGCCAATTCGAACATTTTATGTTTAGATGAGCCATATACATCTTTAAGAATAAAAAAGTAAAACCAAAGTTAGTGTGTCATCTCACAGACATGTATTTGGAATCGTTTCAATGCTAGCAGTGTATCTAGGTATTAGACCAATTGACATTTAATACATTGTGCTAATATTTTCATATATTCCATTGATATACAGAAGTTTTATCTGAAGTGACATTTTGAGAACAACGAGCAAATGATTATCAAATCAGAAATAAACAAACACATTGACAGGAGTCATCAGATGAAACATCGGCTGTGCTCAGTAGAAACAAAATAATAGAAAATGTGGACAAACGAAACTGTTAAATTAATTCCCAAATAGCCTGTATTATATCAGCATCAACGTTGAAAGAAAATGAAATAAAACCGTTGAAGAAAACAAGAACAGACAGGACATTGGCAGAGTGTATTGTTGTAAGGTCTTGTACTCATTTGGTGGCTACGACTTCGGTCATATAATTTCAGAAACAATAAGAAACGCTATAGACGATGCAGAGATTAGCAATTAACGTCATGCGTCATCGGTGTCATCCATAATGATAAATAATGCAGGTCGTGGTTAACTAAACCATACAGAAGTGTATTACTCAGTGGCCAGACTTCTTTGAATGAAATAAATAACGAGTAAACGATTTTGTTTAAATACCATGCACTTTGTTTGACGCTATAACTGTAGTTAGTATGTTTAAAATTTGATTGAATGGTATACATACTTTATACTGGATGTTAAGTTCTTTCTTTGCAATATATTTGTATGAGAAGAGTAGATTTTTTACATTGAAACAAACATTTACAAACAGGCACTCTTCATGACAATTGGGAAGACATCAAATCTGTAAATCAGACATAATTAGCGTGAGTTATATTTTGGCAATAATAAGGAATGGGTCACCTCATTAACTTTTATTCAAGGGAAATTTTGCTGACCGAATGTACCGGAATGTACCGGAACGAACAAATGACTGTCGCGCGTAATTAACACCTGCCAATTCCAAGACAGGGTAAGACAGGGTAAATTGCTAAATACATTTGAGACGCGTGAAATATCCATGCTGCACACAATGATGTTTTGAAAAAAAATCTATAGAATAAAAGGACAACTTTGACCGACGCACAACAAAGTATACATGGACTCGAACAGTTTGACGTTTTAGTACATTCTCTGACTTAGTCCGTTATTTACGTAGTGATCTGGTTTCTGTGGGAAACCTTCCAGATCTTAAATACCTGCAAATATCATACACATAGACACCATGATATGTGGAGTGTGCTGGTTGTGAACATGGTTGTATGTGTATAAGAACATACCCTCTAGACTGTAGTGCAAATAAATGTTAAGTTGTGTTACCTAATGCCGAGAGACTGACTGACACATGATGCTATCCAGGAAGACAACGTGACCTTGACCTGATGTAAAGTCCCGTCACGTGTCCCGATCCACTTTGTATCGTTTTACTGCCGAGAGTCATTTAAGTTTGTTGCACAAACATTCACCTTAATTTACCGACATTTAGAACGTATCTTGACCCTTGGTCCTAATGTTTTGTAGGTTGCTGTGTCTTAGAGGTCTTTGAGGGGAGGCATTGTCTTATGTATGTGGCGTTCTCTGTAACAATTTATTCTCTCCTTCAATATTGAAGCGAAAATCCGTATTGGGAACCAAGATTCAGCCGACAGCCTGGCAACGGTGCCTTTGTATTGTATGTTTACCATTTACAGCGAATTGATACCCAGTTTTTCCACCTGTTTGATATGGACAATTGGTTGTTCAACTTATTGAATAGCTTGTGTATGTCAATTTCTGGTGCAGCTCTTTTACTGGATTGTTCAAAATATTTCAATATTGTCAAAGGAAACATGTTGACATATTAGATTGAATTGGGTTGAATCTGGATTGTGTTATTTTAATATTACGCTCCTGTCGATACTCTATAGTTAAGTAATGACTTCCAAATATTGAACTGTATTGTGTACAAAACCTTATTTAAACGTTTACATCAAACATTAATTTAGTGCCGTCTGCTGCTCCTTCATATCGTTTAATGCACTCCGTGAAAAAGAGCATTTCTTGCACTATCTGAGGTATTTAGAAGCACATCTATTCTTTATGATATACATTAATATCAAATATAAACTAACGATATTTTAAGCCTCTGAGATACCGCCTGGCTTTCTGAGGAATCCTTGGATCTGTTAGGAATGTCAGGATTCATAAAGTGGAAGACATATCGATTAATATTGATACCTATACATACTTAAGGTTAATTATATACAACTAATTTACATTTATTAGATTTCAGAATTAACTGGAGATATTTAATTTTATTTAACTCATGGGAAAAATGCGGTTCAACGACCCCATGTGATGAGCGTAGCTAGTGCATAAAGTGTATATAGTATTGTACATGACAGTCGTCTGTACAGAGAATGTTCACGTTTTGTCCCTTCATATCTGTTCATTTTATACATGTAGGTTAATAAAATCCTATTTATTAAGTGATGTTAAAACAACTGTGCGATGTATTACTCCAGTGTGTTTGTTATATTGTACTGTCCATGTTGTTTGGTAAGTCACCAGTGATGTGTTGTACATGAGCAGATGTTCTACCATTCCACCAGTCGGTAACTAGGTGGTGTATCTGTAAGTCGTCGACAATGGCTGTCGACTTTATACGCACCAGGAACTTAATTTGAGTATCATAAATTTAGTTACTTACGGTCCAGAATTCTTCCTTGAAACATGTAGATATAAGCCGGTCAGTCTGTCTACTGGCACGATATTGCCTAGATAAAGGTTTATCTCAAAGGTAGATTAAGTTCTTACAGGGAACGCCACATACACAACACAAAGCCTATCCATCAAGATCACAGGGATACATCAGTCTACGAAACATTACGGATTTAGGAAGTGTTAGGTCAAACAATAATGTAAGGAACTGTCCGACTGACTATCATTCATGGACATCGTATGGGGACAACAAGGGGGGGGGTAATGCATGGGATACACTACAGGACAAACCTAGAAAGCCAGTGGCCACGGGCCGAACGGGGGGATAACACGAATATTGTATCAAGTCAAGGAACTGCATATGGGGGGGGGGGGGAACTTAACATTTATCTAAAATTATATATAAAAATAATGCTCACATTGCGATTTACAGCATTGGAACTGTCAGTTAAAGTACTGGGGGTTTAAATCGATTTATCAGCTAGCTAACCTCACACTTGACCCCTATATGACCATTGATTTCCAACATATATACATAAATTGGCTAAGTAGAAAGTACTAGTAACTAATCCATAAAAGCAATTAAGCATTAAATACAAATAAAACCCACTGTTAATATATGTATACCAAGAAAGCAAGCCGCCTCAGTTAGTCCTCACGGTAACTGAAATATTATACCAGAATGCGAGAGAACAACAAAATCTCATGAAATAAATAGCCTTAAATAAAGGTACAGGAACATTCTAAAGTCTTTCAAATCTTCTGAATTATACATTAAGACTGTCTCGTCATCTCTAGTGATTATAGTACAAGTATGTCTCTCTCTGCCTAGTACAAACACTCTTCGGGTAATTTATAGAATATACCAGAAGGAATAATTTGCTACAGGGAACGCCACATACATAAGACAGTACCTCCCCACACAGACCTCCGGGAAAACAACACACCACAACACATAAGGCAATTGAGGAGGCTCAATGGTACATACGTTAGGGAACAGATGCGCAAGGAATGGTCTGGCAGGCCATAAGGAGAATAAAAGTGGACACACGGTGAAGGGGGGAATTAATGGGTGAAAAACATCACAGGACAAGTCAAGACAGCTGGCAACAATAGGCCGAAACTGGGTAGAAAATAACCTGAACACTATATAAAGTGAAATAATTGCATAATAAAGACCGCATAAAACATCATGATACAAAAGACGACTGGTAATACCTCCGTGGGTCGACAACCTGATACCCGCCGTACAAGTACATGTAATCATTCTTAATGAATAAAGAACCGAATGCGTTGGTGTTTATTTAACGATAATTAGCATGAAAGTATGATTAATTACATCACATACCTAACTAATGAAGCTAACAAGACAGTTGCCAATATACATTGATACCTACAACGTCGTCAGCGTTTTATACTCTACACTATGATGCATATACATCAAATCATACATACTGTTGATAGTGTTGCCATTTGAAAACGTATGACTGTTTGAGGGTCATTTAAAGACATTACTCGCATACGAGCAAACCTGTCATTTTCCGTTATCATGGACGATAAAGCTTTCGTTGTTATGCCTTCACCTTTCGAAGAAAGGTCGAAGTGAAATAAAGTCAATAACTCTTGAAAAAATAAATTCAATTCATATGGGTACAGAAGCATAGGATACTAAAATACAGTTCGATTTCGGTAACAATCTACCTTCTTTTAGGAGTTATATCCCTTTTTCGACTTAAAAGACTACAGCGGGGATATCCGTAGCACGTCTAGTTATATATACTAGGAATACCCTAAATTGTTATGAAAGCATTTACAATTAATTGCATCACTCGTCGGTGTTCACTCCCTGGAAGTCAGTCCTGACTTGTGAGGAAGTGACACGTTAATCATCACTACGAGGACGAGTTGCATGCTCTCTGTGTTCACACCCTGGAAGTCAGTCCTGACTTGTGAGGAAGTGACACGTTAATCATCACTACGAGGACGAGTTACATGCTCTCTGTGGTTACTAATTAACTTTCTTACTGAAACAAAATTAAGATCATACTTACGTACAGCTGTGTTCGCGTGTACGGGATTGACATTGGTTGGAAACCGTATTGTCAGATATATGTTGTTATGTAAGTTAAGTACAAAGAAGACAAAGAAATGCTTTACAAAAAAACGACACAAATCTGAATGAAATTCCAGAATTAATGACTCGGAAAAACAGACGGACGTTTTACAATAAAATATCCAGATTTAGAAAAGACATGTTGGAAGCTGAACACGCTTGACATGATCAAGACGCCGTACCCAACACGACCGGATACTTGGTTTTATACTTCACATCGGAAGCATAATCTAGTATTGTTTTTCAGATATTTTTAAATGCCGCTTATGTAACTGACTCACATTTTTTTGTTAGAAATGGATACAAATTAACCATGACAGACTTGAGCTGTAACATGTTACGTATTATGAAACCCCAATAAGCAGACCATCGTTGGATAGTACGATCATGAATCAAGTGGCCTGATTTAAGTGCGTTAAAATGTGGATGAAAATTGGTCCGTGAAACTTAGGTCTAATTTTGAGGTGTTTTGTAATCGAGATTTAACTGTAATTGTGAAACAAGACTTACCCCTTACGTCTGCTTCTCAGTATGGCAGTGTCTCTGAGTGGAACAGATTGTGTTTGGCACACATGTTAGCTTTATATACAGAAACGATAATTGGTTTGGAACAGATTGAAACAAAATAAATTTTAAATGTTGTGGAAGGTTCGAGTCGTCACATTGACTACGTCATCACCATTTAAACAAGCGTTAAGACAAATTAATTATAAGTAAGAATATCTTTGAAATTTATATGAGATATTAAAAGTTTAGACTTTCAAGTAAGTAGAGTACCGAGAAAAACAAACTTTGGCGAAATCGGTAAACAAAATCTTTAATGAATTGCGCAGTGAAACATAATTCTCTGCTTTCCAACTTGGAGGAAATAAACGTATCTATCTATCTAACATATTCGACAATGAACTTACTGACTCTCATGATACAATTTTTCATACATTGATTAAATTTCATCACGTTCTTATCACTTGTAGATTCTAAGCATCGGCTGGAGATAAGTGGTTTGGCTGTTTGTATGAAAATTCAACAATTTACCGGTTTATCTTCTATATTCGTTCAACCATTCACAGGAAAGAAATCTAAACGCACAATTTCTCAAGCGTGTAGACAATCATTCAATTTATAACTGATAAAATGGTTATAAATTAATGATGATGTTTTCATTTTTTCACGTAAAGAATAAAGTGAAATCGGACTACTTAATGACAGAAAAGAGGAGTAAATCTCAATAGAGAACCTAAGTTGTTTGATTAGCTTACTCGATCACTTTCATGTCTGAGTGCCTGTGTCTGCGAATTGTTTTCAATCAAGCAGATATTTCAATGATAATGGATATCAGAAAGGTAGCAAAATAAACAGTGAATGAAGCCTAAGCAAATAACTTGACTGGTTCACTAATATTCTCCATTTCTCTTCTTTTTGCTAATTTCCCACTTGTCGACAGAGTACATAGTTTGCTGTAGATTGGCAACCGGTCTATGTGGTAATGTCTCGCGTTTATTTATTCACAAAAATCGGAACACCTCAGCCTTTTCCATCATAACGCTATTAAAACGGCAGTGGTATACGTTCTGATTTATGTTGATGTATTTTATGTATACATGCACTGATTCTATAAGAACAATTCTGTTAATTTTGAATCATTCTTCGTAATGATACTATTCCAATGCTGACTAGACAAGATGAAGCAGGGACAATGATTGTATGCACAATCGGAATACTTCGAACTTTTCGATCGTATGCTAGAGAACGATTTGGTAGAAAGAAGGCGATATTATCAGAGGCGTGATGAATGTTTGTTGATTTCTGTGATATCGTTTGATCTGCAAGTGTTATTTAATGCAAACTTGGGATTTGAAACGACCAGCACTTTGGTACTTGTCAACGTGGAAATTAAATATTGACAGAGTTTAAGAAAATCAATGCATGCTACCATTAGGGAAAATCGAAATAAAAAGTTACAAACCGATTCAACGATATTGCATAAGTCCGTGTTTAACCCCAGCCATCCCACCACACCCCAGCCCTCCCACCCCACCCCAACTTCATAATTATGATAAACATAGTCTTATGATTATACCACAGTAGTGAAACAACTTGCATAAGAGAACACTTCACTGATTGAAATATTCGATTTTACGAGTATGACGTTTAACATTGGCGAGTATACATAAATTCATGTACATTATTATGTGCTCAACTTTGTTGTATTTTGTTTTCCAGAGAAGTGGATGGAATAATATACCCCGGTATTGTTAAAGAGAAACACGCAGCTAAAAAGGCATATGACAAAGCCAAACGGAAAGGACAATCAGCCGGTCATGTATTTCAAAAGTAAGTTGTTGTCAATGGAAACCCGGCTAATTATTATCTCTCTGTTCTAATTCTTTATTAAATATTTCGCCAAAAAGGGCTAGGTTAGCTAGCTGTCAAATCGATTTAAACCCCCAGTATTTTTTTGCTGACAGTTCCAAGGCTGTAATTCGCTATATGATTGTTGTTTCTGTTTGTGTTATGAATGTGTTTTGTATTTCCCTTTCCCCTGTGCACTTCTGTCACTTTATACAGTGTTCATATTGTTTCCTGCCCATGTTTGGCCTATTAAGGCCAGTTGTCTTGACTTGTCCTGTGATCTTTTTCACATTTATTCCCACCTCCCCCTCCCTTTACTGTCCACTTTGATTCTCCTAGTTATTCCTTGTGGTCTGCTGGGCCATTCCTTGTGCCTCAGTTCCTTAATATGTGTACTGTTTGACCTCCTTTAGGGCCTTATGTTTTGTGGATTGTTGTTTTTCCGGAGATCTGCGTGGGGAGGCACTGTATTATGTATGTGGCTTTCCCTGTAGTTACGTATTCTCTCTATTTTATCAAAATTATGAAACTCTTATGAAACGCCATATTGTATTGTGTTAAGAGAGTCAAAATGTAGTTTGTAAAAAAAGTTTCATACTTTTGATTAAGGCTTTTTGGGCATAATATTAATAAAGAGTTAGCCATTTCATTAGCATATTATTTGTCCCTATTATGGACTTATGTCTACGATCATTTATTATCTTTTTGAATTGTTCCCTAAAGTTTCAATGCTTGGTATGTTATATCTTGCCACAGTTGTGTCCGAGGACCGCCTGAGATCCTAAGGTTTTATCAATAATTAAGGGAAGCTTAAAATTTAAAAACAGAATCTGTTTTGTGTCGATAATTTTCAATTGCTGACAACATCTCGTTAACGCCAGACTTAAACAAATTTTGATATTCGACCGAAACAAACGATTGTCAAAAGAAATTATGCGAAAATTGAAACACGTGTTTGTAAGAGAACAATGTCCTGGAAGAATATGAAATCGACCATTAGTGTTTTAATAAATTGTAACATATTTATACGTGTATATGCCTTCAAAGCGTTTTAGTATATTCTTTGGCAATGCCTTTCAATAACTTCAACTATGGCTAATGTAGTAAGATTCTTAATATAATGCCACAACAATTCTTAATGCCCGTAACTGCATTTTGGCGAGAAACACTCGTAGGAGATTTGGGAAGATTTACCTCCCCGCTTCTTTTGCGTAGTTACCAGATCTAATAAGCAATGTGTTTGTTGAGAAATCCTCAGCTGACAAAATACCGAATAACGATTGGACATGATCACGTGCAAAAAGTCTATTATTCAGATTTGGGAATTTCGAAGATATCATTTTATACGCCCGTTCATAGAACGGGACGTTATATAGTTTCACCTGCGGCGCACGGGCCGTAGTTGTCCGATCAATAACTTGAGAAGCATTTGTCTAATCATCACCAAATTAGGTTAGAATGTGTATGGGCATAATATCTCGGACGAGTTCGATAACCATACCGCTCCAGTCATTCGTGAGTTATCGCCCTTTAATAATAGACATTAACTAGTATTTGCCTTATATAATCCTTCTTACAATGATTGTTTCACACTCCAGTGACATAACCGTAGAACGGGCCTTTTTTGCGATAGTCAGAGCTCTTGTTTTCACTTGTCATCAATTCAAAGTTCGGGGTATTGTGATTTTAGCAGTTTTATTGTATTAAGTTATATTGATGGTGCGCAAACATACTACCTTACCATCGAAAATTTTCAGCGCAGATTACTTCCCTTCTAAATAAATATCAAAGTGAGGCCAAGGCCATACAACTTGTAATTAAACGTGTATTATCGAAAATAGCATACTTGAAATAACTGTATCTTTTTTAACTCACTTAATTTTCTGTCTTCACAGACCAAGAGACACGAACAAATTCCGTGTCACAATCAACGTAGCTGCGCAGTCGGATGTGACGTTCGTGCTGACGTATGATGAAGTGTTGCAGCGAAAACGAGGCCAATACGACCACATCATCTACATCGATCCGAAACAAGTTGTAGACCAACTGCTTGTTGAAGTGTATATATATGAATCCCGAGAAATAACTGCCCTACGGATTCCCCCTGTACGGAACGATATACTCTCAAATTCCTTTGATTTTCCAAGTAGGTAATCCCGGTAGAACACAATACCTCGACTTCCCCGCTTACATATGTTCCATTATAACCATTGTGTACAAAGATCATTGGTCTATTTGTATTAAACTTACCATCACAGAACAATATCTACCTCTATCTAAAGCTACAGTCGCGAATGGATGCTAATCAAAATATGAGTTACCAAAAATCTGCATTTCATTACTTGCGAATAACGACATTTTACTGTTACAATATATAGAATATTTAGTCTGCTAAAACAGACTGCATATCGTATACGATGCTTTCATTATTCGGTTTACCATTTGTAAATAAAATCATCACTATGTAACATTTCAGCCACCAATGATTTGGCCCTAGTTGAAAGACCATCACCAAAGACAGCATACATACGGTACAATCCGACCCCAGCTGAGCAAAAGCGGGACTCTGCCCAAGGAGTGTCTGGATTGTTTAAAGTTCAGTACGACGTCCAGAGATCATTGGATGCCGGAGATATATATGTACGTTAAGATTATTTATGTATTGGTTTAAAACTGAACAAAATATCTGATTTAATAGACAGACTCCTGCATTGTTAGTATTATTTAAATATTGTCTCCATGCAAATTTCGAAATAAAAATTACCATATTTTCATCAAAACTACTTCGACTAACAACTGCTGCGTAAAGAAATTGTCCATTGTGCTTGACTTACATTGCTTAAAACCAAAACGGGACAATGCCTCTATGCTTAACCATTTGTAATTTACAATGATATATCTTGTAATGGAACCTGAAACATGGCTGAAATATGTCCGGTTGCCATTTTAATTCCCTTGTATTGCAACTACGCATTTACGCTCAGGCACAGTATATTGTGGAAATTACAAGAGAAATAGGTATTGCTAAATTGCACTACTTTGTTGTTTAGAATCATAAGCGACTTATTTATGGCAACTGACTGTTTCTTATGGTGTAGCGCTATCAAACGTTCTTGAAAACAGGTATATTGAAGCAACTCAGTGCATTTCATGCTCACTGACTTGTGAAGATCAAACTAATGATAAACCAGCTATTTTAAGAATGAATGATGTAATAATGCTATTGTTATCAAAACAGAGTGCAATGGAATGAACCACGATAATATGTGTAGAGAAGCTGGAAAACACCCAGCTCACACGCCTATATATTATCATTCAACTCATCCCTGTAATGCAGTCTATTCGTTTATCCTCAGAACAACAGTATACAAACACGGTAGATTGTACACGCTATCATGTTTGGTAGGTTAAATAATTCACAACTTAGTTATCCAGCTACCTTTTACGAAAGTGTATACCAAATATAATATGTTACAGGTTGTGGACGGATATTTCACACATTTCTTTGCACCAGTTGGTCTGAAGCCCCTATCAAAGCGACTGTTATTTGTCCTGGACGTAAGCGGTTCGATGGGGTTCGGCAACAGCAGAAAGATCGGCCAACTGAAGGAAGCCATGACACATATTCTAAGCGAAATAAATGAGGAAGATTTGTTTAACATCATTACCTTTGAGAGCAATGCTCATGCATGGTCTGATGACATGAAAGT
Organism: Mactromeris polynyma; assembly: GCA_032209605.1. Lineage (NCBI taxonomy): Eukaryota > Metazoa > Mollusca > Bivalvia > Venerida > Mactridae > Mactromeris > Mactromeris polynyma. Next base: position 15,797,968 of record JASFXZ010000010.1, on the reverse strand, counting down.
GGCCAACAAAAATAATATACAGGAGGCAACAGCGTTTGTGCACAAACTTCATGCGGCAGGAGGCAAGTGCTTCTGTTTAAGTTACTTTTTATGATTTCATCAATCAACACCTAAGCTTGTTGTTTTAACATATCCGTCAATATGGTCATGATGTGTTTCTTGGTACAAAGTATCTACATGTATGTATTTGCGGGCAAGTCGTCACGTTGTGTCCCCTCATGTTTATATTACCTAGCCTGGTTATATGACATAACTTCGCGCACCTGGTGCATACATTTTTAATCTTATCGATGTGAAATACAAAAAAAAATGATAACCGTTATTTGCCTTATAATGCATAATAAAACACAGCTCTTTTCATAGCGTATATTAATACATGTATTACACACTTAAGAAAACTACATGTATATTTTATTTCATTTGTAGGCACCAATGTTCACGATGCTTTAATTGATGGACTAGATATACTTCAAGATACGGACAAAGACGGTATCGATAGCCCGATCATTATGTTTCTAACAGACGGTGATCCGACTGCGGGTGTTACAAACTTTGGAAAAATTCTAAATAACGTCGAAGCACATAATAAAGATAAAATACAGATATTCAGTCTTGCATTTGGCAATGATGCAAGTTTTAAATTCTTGAAGAAGATTTCAGCAAGGAATAATGCATTTGCAAGAAAGATATATGAAGAAGCCGATGCGCCTCTACAACTGACGGGCTTCTATAATGAAATATCACAAGTATTGTTGTCAAAAGTGTCATTCACTTACCTGGACGATGCTGTAAATCTGACATCTATCACCCAATCCCAATATCCAAGTTTCTTTGATGGTTCTGAGCTTGTCGTGTCCGGAAGACTTAACGAATTGGAACCAGATTACAACACACTGACGATGACCGTTGTAGGAAGTGGTAATAACGGTATAATCGAACTTTCTACATCAACAGAAATTGATAATCCTACCAAACATACTCCGCCAGATTTCAAAACGAGACTAGAATTTTCGACTATCGTGGAGAAGACCTGGGCGTACCTGACGATCAAGAAGTTACTGCTAGAAGTATTGAGGACAGAAAATCTGATATTGAAAGAAGAAATAAAATCCGAAGCGATGAACCTGGCTTTGAAGGTAAAAACAAATTATAACAGTGACAAACGAGGAGTTGGTATAGTAAGGAAATAATGTCTTACTTGTTAGGTTAACTAAAAATGATTGCAGTTCATTGTTAGGTCTGAAAACTACAGTGTTATGTTAGTGATGTGAGAACCGTGCACCGTTACGTCTATTACAATATTATCACTTACATGTTTTACTCATTTAAAGCTGAAAGCACATTGAACCCGCTGTTGCTGAAATAATTGTTGAATCTACACCCGTTCCAAATTGTTTGGACTTTAATTTATAGTTATGTTATACAATGTTCCTAGCTCCTGATACTGCCAACTATTTAACTCCAAGTATGAAACTACGAAATATATATGACAGCAAATTCAGACACGATTTTGATATATGAACTGTTTATTTATAATCCTGTATTTTCAGTATAATTTTGTTACTCCATTAACATCTATGGTGGTGACCAAACCAGAGACAAAGAAGGCAAACGAATCAAACTTTGATGTCCAAGAAGGTTTGTACATTATAACATATTTAGTTCAAATAGAGAAATCGCTCGTATCAGTCTATTTACTCAGATCATGAGATGTTTATTTTTACATGGATAGTCAACTGTATATTTGATTAGCATGGGAGGTTTCAATGTTTGTTTCAAAGTATATCTACGAATGTTTGCATATGGTTGTGTAATTGATGTACCCTATCTATCATTGCTTAATCTTTCAGATGATGCTAAAGCTTTAGACGATGAAGCTGAACCTAAAACAGCGGCCCTAACAGGGTCCACTGGTACGCTGTCTCTTACAGATAAAGGGACATTAAGTAATTTACTAACTCTCTCTATCAATTGGCGTTTAATTAGTTTCTGTGAACATGTTGTGCAAATCCTGCATGATCTCTAAGGACGAAATGTTGTTTCTTTTGTAACGGTCTTGTTTATTTTGAACGCAATGCCAAGGAAATGAAATGTTTGCATAAATAATTGAAATAGCGGATGTCATAAAAATACATTTTCCCGTTTGATGTTAGTTTTTCCGTCGAATTTTTTTTTCAAATAAGATTGTTTTGGAAATTGTCTTAACATATCTAATGTAGGTTTTAAACTATTAACTTTTTATTGACGGAATATATTGAGGTGTAAAATGTAGGACGGATCTCATTTTAGAATGTTTAAATAATTTTTTATGTTTTGTTATTAATATGATTGGAGTTGGCAAATTATCTAATTATTGTGTTTTTTTATTACTGAGCAGCTATCAAGGGCGGTGCGGATAATGATCCGCATTTTATTGTGAATGTTAAAGGACTGGATTATGCAATATGTTTTGATGTTATGGGTAATGAAGGAGACATGTATCAGCTAATTACTGATAAATATTCGGGTGAGTAGGATTTCCTTCGTGTTGCCAAATTGTTATTGTTTGTTCAGTAAATTTGATGGTTGGACGAGACTGGAAGATTTGAAATAGACTCAATGTTTTGGAGTTGTTTGAACACTCCGATCGTCCATCGTGACAGAATGTCTCAGTATCGTGTTCTTAATTTGAACATACTTGTAACAAGTCTTATGCAAAGCTTTATTAACATTTAAAAATGTGTTAGCCATTATATTAGAGTAACCTCCCTTAACTCTGGAACTTACATAAACTCTGTATGAGCAACAAGTGGTACTTCTGAACAATCGGTCACCATTGATGCTTATATGGTTTTAGGTCTTACTGTCAATGCTAAGGTCGTAGCAAACAAGGCAGTGGAAGATGTCAATACGTCCAGTCCTGATAGTGGAGACATTAAGACGTTTCTTGGAGAAATAATCATAAAAAGGTGGAGGTTTGTGGTGACTATAACACCAAATAAAATAACACTTATGGGCGAGACAGTGGATTGGACAAACGGTACGTATGTATCACAACATGTATGGTTGATCTTTTCAATATAAAGCTCTGATCAGTGATGATGCAGCTAACATAAATTGTTTACAAACCCTTTGTTATCATTAATATAATTTAATAGATTATTTCAGTTAGATTCTAATTTAAATAAACGAGCCTATGGATTGTCTGTCCCAACAGGTAGTGTGTTTCCAAACCGCATGACCATCGTTGTATTAAAGGCGCAGCATTTTTTCGTACACATGTTATACGGGAATGCCATTGTGCCTAAACTACATTAAGTATGTAATATAGATAACTGTGGAATAAAGATAACAATGTTTATGTCATATTACATTTACATTTACTGATATTAAAGGTACAAGACTGAGCCACGGGAAAACTAAGCTGGTTGTTGATCAAGCCGGGACTATGTTGGTAGTTATGTTCAATGACAGAGTAGCTTTCCTCATTATGAGGCACATAAAGACGCCGTCACAAATACGTGCAGGCAAAGTCAACTTTCTCGGCTTCTACATCGTGGATTATAAGGGCCTGTCGTATCACACACATGGCCTTCTAGGTAAACATGCGTTCACATTAAAAAGCAAATGGTATACAGGTGTACTTATATTTTTTAACACATTATAGCTTAATTAAATATTAGTTTCGGCGCCTACCAACAGTATTCCCTTACCTAACAACATTTGTGTATGGACATTCGATTCTAATTCTAATTCTAAAAGAATCCGTCTACTTCAAATTTATCATATATGTCAAAGTGACACTTATTTGTTCTGACTTATAAATGTGTAATACCGAGCAGAAAACTGATGTTGATATGAATACCCAGGAGACGCAGACTTACTTTATATTTTACATTGTTATGTATCTCAGTTTCGTAAGCTTGAGAGGCGGAACTAAATTCGATGTTAGCTAAAGGAGAGGGACTTATTTATCAAAAGACAGATTGCATTAACTGACAGTGCGGTATTATATCCACTGTCGCAAAAAGCGTTACATAACAGTACAGGATTGCTTCAACATCCTGGGGTTCAAAATCCACTGTCGCAAAAAGCGTTACATAACAGTACAGGATTGCTTCAACATCCTGGGGTTCAAAATCAAGGTGCATGTTACGTTTATTTAATTGGTTTAATTTCTTGGGTTTAAGTTTTACAAATAAGGTGCATGCTACGTTTATTAGATTGGTTAAATTTCTTTGGTTTAAGTTTTACAATCAAGGTGCATGTTACGTTTATTAGATTGGTTAAATTTCTTTGGTTTAAGTTTTACAATCAAGGTGCATGTTACGTTTATTAGACTGGTTAAGTTTCTTTGGTTTAAGTTTTACAATCAAGGTGCATGTTACGTTTATTAGACTGGTTAAGTTTCTTTGGTTTAAGTTTTACAATCAAGGTGCATGTTACGTTTATTAGACTGGTTAAGTTTCTTTGGTTTAAGTTTTACAACCAATGTGCATGTTACGTTTATTAGACTGGTTAAGTTTCTTTGGTTTAATTTTTACAAATAAGGTGCATGCTGTGTTTATAAGATTGGTTTAATTTCTTGGGTTTAAGTTTTACAATCAAGGTGCATGCTGTGTTTATAAGATTGGTTTAATTTCTTGGGTTTAAGTTTTACAACCAATGTGCATGCTGTGTTTACAAAATTGGTTTAATTTCTTGGGTTTAAGTTTTACAATCAAGGTACATGCTGTGTTTATAAGATTGGTTTAATTTCTTGGGTTTAAGTTTTACAATCAAGGTGTATGCTACGTTTGTTTTTTAATTGGTGACGTTTTTGGGTTTCAGTTTTACAATCAAGGTACATGCTGTGTTTATAAGATTGGTTTAATTTCTTGGGTTTAAGTTTTACAATCAAGGTGTATGCTACGTTTGTTTTTTAATTGGTGACGTTTTTGGGTTTCAGTTTTACAATCAAGGTACATGCTGTGTTTACAAAATTGGTTTAATTTCTTGGGTTTAAGTTTTACAATCAAGGTACATGCTGTGTTTACAAAATTGGTTTAATTTCTTGGGTTTAAGTTTTACCATCAAGGTGTATGCTACGTTTATTTGATTGGTAACGTTTATGGGTTTAAGTTTTACAATCAAGGTGCATGCTGTGTTTACAAAATTGGTTTAATTTCTTGGGTTTAAGTTTTACAATCAAGGTGTATGCTACGTTTATTTGATTGGTAACGTTTTTGTGTTTAAGTTTTACAATCAAGGTGCACGCTACGTTTATTTCATTTCTGCTCATGTAGATACTTCACAGGGGAAAGCGAAATGCCTTTTTGGACATATACTTTCTGTGATTGGACTATGATACAAAACGGATAGAGAGAAACACTGGGGTGTCTAATTTTAAATGTGAATACATCTACGTCATTTCACTCCGTTCTTAAAAAAGGTAGATGATCAACTCAAAGAATTATTCATATTTAATTTGCATTCAGTTGTGTTATCGCCATAACCACTCGGCCACTGTGTTCATTGTATAGCTTTCTCATCTTTACAGGACAGTTTTTCCGCAGACACGTAACTCTGAAGAAAACAAAGAACCGGAAGGGGAAATTAATGGGTCGTCTGCGAGTGAGTGGAAACACTCAAAGAGCGCGTAAAGTGATGGCAACGCTCGGTCATCGCTTAAATCTTGCAACAAATATGACAGTTTCATGCTGGATGGTTCAACACAATGGTGGAGCTCTCTTAGATGGAAATATCACAGATTACCTTGTAAAAAGTAAAACGTCAAAAGACTCTGATAAAATTGAAACGTCCATAATGAATGATAAAGACACAAATTCACCGGAAGTGCACAAAAAAGAAAATGAACTGGAAATGGCTGAAACGGACGGCAAATTAAACGAATTGGAATAATTAATTTGTAATCGCCTGTGCATATTTTGTAAGCTTGACATATCATTCCCGGACGTCCATGTGACATTCATAGTGGATAAAAGATTACGTTTAAACGGTGACGTCATGTAACCAAATGATTAACATTCGTTTATACAAACTTTATTTACACATCTGCTTGATTGGATGTGGCTGACTACTTCATGAATGGATTTGTGACGGGAAATTCGGATGATGTGTAACAGAAATAGGTGAAAATTAATTGAATTTATTATATAAAAACATGATAGTTACTGGATTTTTGTTGAGTGGACAAAACTCTCTGTGCATTGTTTTGAAGAGTTGTCATAGAAACAATGGTTCAATAAATAAGTTGTATGGAGAACCTAAATCATGTCCGTGATGGTACACAAGCGTACATATTGTATGTATCATATAAGCGGTCCACATGGTGGGTAGACTTTGATCACACGAGATTCAATCACATGGTCATACAATGTTGTGAACACTAATGATGTAGTGCTACAGCAGTATGATCGTATGAACCAGTGTATGAACATAGGACATACAATGGATGTAGGAGTATAATTGAGTGCTGCTATGGGATTTACAACCGTTTCTGTAAGTGACGTTATTTCAACAAAAAGCAACATGTGATGTCCCTATTTACAAGCAGGAAACAATATTTACTCAATATGATCACTTCGTTTTCATATTGCAATATAAGACAAATATAGCTTACTGTCAGTACATGGTGACGTCACATGTGACGTTTTCTTGAAATGACGTCACACGAAGAGGTTGGAAATCGTACAGTGGCGCTTTTATGTGCTTGTTGCTTCAATCATGAGATGTCAGTGCTTTGTAAATAACGAGAAATTACTGCATGGTTTTATCATTCAGTTGACATTGCGCTAGGATCAGCAGACGTGGTTTGGAGGATATATGTGCATGTATGTTGTTATATATTCATCTTTGTGCTATTTTCGTCTGGAATTAACGTTTAAATCTAAATTAAGATGTATACGTGAAACGAAATCGGTGCATGATATCGGATTGTCATTGACATCGATTGTTGAAGATTTTACAGCATATGTGTTTCATACGACGTGCAGAACTCATTCTTATTTTCATGTACGCAATTTACATTTTGATTAAATATTGTTAGTTTCCCTTAAAAATTACACTTTGGCCATAAAGATATGCGTCTGCTTTGTTGTGCTTAGATACAATAAGATTGTACATAAGATTGACCTGTGAATATCATTGTTGTTGTTCTGGGTCCAACGTTATGAAACTGAGTTCGAGAACCAGTCTCAGAACGCTTGCTCAGTACCAACCAATCAGATGCTTCAAAACAATTTGGGACTGGTTTCCGCACTCAAATTTATAACCTCAGACAGTGTGTTTTAATGCATATGTACAAGTATATGTAACTCGTCAATGACTCGATGCAGCCGGTAAAAATAAGATAAAAGTCAGTTTGTATTTTCAGATACCATTTAACTAGGTCAGACACATAGAATTGTTAGATTCTGATTTGGTCACGAGTCTTGTCTTCTCCGTCAATTTCAAAATTACCTTCCATATTAATCATAAATCCCCTTGTTGAACGCCATAGAAATCTACTATGGATCATGCACTAACAGTAATGTTGTTAAAATCCGGTACTTATTTGCGGGAAAATATATTTTGAAAATGTCGACCAAACTCAAGTTAAACTGTCAAAGACCCGACTTGTATCTTCTGTTTTTGCATCTAGTGTACAATTGTGATCATATTTGTAAAGTAAATATCGTGAGTAGAAGATTAATAGTTTTGTTGTTTTTGAAAAAAAATCATCAGAATAACCAGCCGTTAATAAAAACATCAATCTGTATGTTTGTGTACATTCTAGTCAGTACCAAGTTTTACATTTGGTGCTTGGTATTTGTGTACATTCTAGTCAGTACCAGGTTGTACATTTGATGCTTGATATGTGTGTACATTCTAGTCAGTACCAGGTTGTACATTTGGTGCTTGGTATTTGTGTACATTCTAGTCCATACAAGTTTGTACATTTGGTGCTCGGTATTTGTGTGCATTCTACTCCGTACCAGGTTGTACATTTGGTGCTTGGTATATGTGTACATTCTAGTCCATACCAGGTTGTACATTTGATGCTTGGTATTTGTGTACATTCTAGTCCGTACCAGGTTGTACATTTGGTACTCGGTATTTGTGTACATTCTAGTCAGTACAAGGTTGTACATTTGATGCTCGGTATTTGTGAACATTCTAGTCAGTATAAGGTTGTACATTTGATGCTCGGTATTTGTGAACATCCTAGTCAATACCAGGTTGTACATTTGATGCTCGGTATTTGTGAACATCCTAGTATGTACCAGGTTGTACATTTGATGCTCGGTATTTGTGAACATCCTAGTATGTACCAGGTTGTACATTTGGTGCTTGGTATTTGTGTACATTCTAGTCAGTACAAGGTTGTACATTTGATGCTCGGTATTTGTGAACATCCTAGTATGTACCAGGTCGACATTTGATGCTCGGTATTTGTGAACATCCTTTTCAGTACCAGGTTGTACATTTGATGCTCGGTATTTGTGAACATCCTAGTCAGTAACAGGTTGTACATTTGATGCACGGTATTTGTGAACATCCTATTCAGTAACAGGTTGTACATTTGATGCACGGTATTTGTGAACATCCTATTCAGTAACAGGTTGTACATTTGATGCACGGTATTTGTGAACATCCTAGTCAGTAACAGGTTGTACATTTGATGCACGGTATTTGTGAACATCCTAGTCAGTAACAGGTTGTACATTTGATGCTCGGTATTTGTGAACATCCTATTCAGTAACAGGTTGTACATTTGATGCACGATATTTGTGAACATCCTAGTCAGTAACAGGTTGTACATTTGATGCTCGGTATTTGTGAACATCCTAGTCAGTAACAGGTTGTACATTTGATGCTCGGTATTTGTGAACATCCTAGTCAGTAACAAAATTTTCCTCTTTTTGTATAAGCGGTGTTTTTATAATTTTTTGATTCGATATTACATCACAATTATTTGTACTAAAGATGTCTTAGCCAGTGTGGAAACAGCACTGTATCACGGAAGCCCGTTCAAATGGGTCAGATACACCTTTAACTCTAATTTGAATAACAACAAATACATGTTATGTATTCCTAGTCACATCAAATCAATATGTACTCGTTCAAATTACGATTGAAACTACATATTTCAAAGTAACGATACCACAACATTTACATATATACCGGGGAACACGAAGCGTCGGAGTGACACTGACTCCCTTCCAAATAGAAACCTTAAGATTTAAGAATATGTAGTTTAATTTTTCTGATATTAATCATGGTGTGAGGTTTATCCAATATAATTTAACAGTGCAAAACATATGTATGTATGCTTATTCATTGAGATATTTGCCTTAGGATATGTACAGGAAGTTTTGACTTGGCCCTACGTGTACTGTGACGAGAGTAATGTATGGATTTCTTCTGTACAATTATTGAAGGCTGTTCTTGACGTATACATGCCATTAACGTGTAAGAAATGTATACCTACATAAATGTAAGTGAAGCTTATAGTACGCTCAGTTTTATGACACTTTTTGCATCCAGTCATTTAAATACGTTTGCAACAGATTGATCTTTAACATTTACCTGAACATTTTTGGATGTCCTAGTTTAAAATTATACTTTAAAACATGTGTAATTTCTCTTGTTATTTACTTAATAAGTCAAAAAAATTTGGATGAGTGATTTTGTTTCACATTGTTATCATAACATGGCAGAAGATTCTGGAATTGATATGAACGTAAATTATTTATTTTGTATATAAGATTAGTTCTCCATCGAGTCACGGTAGAATGCTCAAATGAGAGTATGAGTTACACAAATATGTCGGGATATTAAAACGTCCTGGTGTGATGTAATCAATATAATATATATATACTCATATGCATACGGCATATTATTATAGTCATTATTACGTAAATCTGTTATAATAATGAGGCAGCATCACATTGTATGTATTTATTGATGTTATACTTTCACAAACATACAAAATAAAATACTTTTATATAATCACAAAGTTATATAAAAACATAAACGGTTCTTCCAGTCCTTTCCTACGAAATAAATTTGTATGTTGTTTGAACATGAATAACAACATTATCCGTAATATCACACTAGCTTGTAATCCAATGAAAGTAGATAACAATTATCTCAATCGAAAAACCTGTTTGAACACATTTATACCAAACAAAGCAGAAAATATTGGAGATGGTTTTTTTATTGAATTTGAACAAAACATGAATGACGATGGATGTAACAGAGTAAACGAGGAGGTTGATACAATACAAGATGTACATTTCACTGTACATGAATCTTAGCACTTGATAATACATAATTACAACTCAATTACCAATGATTAAATACATCCGTTAAACATTTCATGCCGGATAACCATTGCGTAATTTAACAAAATTTCGACAATAACTTCAATGTCAGGTCTTTTGTTGGGCTGTCATCCGAATCTGAATCAAACAGTTTTAACCTTGGTGATGACGTCATAATGGAATGATCTTCATTTTCAAAACTCAAAAGCTTGACCGGACTGGTCTCCAGTGGCAGATTGTCTTCAACACACGAGTTTGGTTGCTCAGAACGAGGCTGGGAATTCACCATGATGTCACTGAATGGCGTTCTGGGCACGTGATTCAATGCTATACTGTGCATGCTGGGAACGTAAGAAGTCAACAATGGTGGAAAACTCTGTTCTATCAGAGGAAAGTGAGATTGTCTGCTCTCTGTGGATTGTGGTGAAGTGTATATAGATTGTCTGCTCTCCGTGGATTGTGGTGAAGTGTATATAGATTGTCTGCTCTCCGTGGATTGTGGTGAAGTGTATATGGATTGTCTGCTCTCCGTGGATTGTGGTGAAGTAAATACGAGTTGTTGATTCACGTGCACTTGTTTTCCACGATTCCAGTATGAAGGTTGATGTCTAACATAACGAGATGGTGTCTGACTGGTGTCTGGGTAACAGCAGGATGATACGGAGGTACTTTTATCATCGATGTCTGGTCCAGGAAGTCCAGAACTGGAACAATAAACAGACAAAAAATATTAAATTGACTGGTAAATTTGTTTTAAATATGTATTCTTACCATGATTACTCCCAAACAACCAATATTATACTACATGTACCTGAAATCTAATCTCGAACACATTATTGTTCAATTCCTTGACATTTACCGGACTTGCGACGCACAGCGCACTTGACTTTTAACAAAGCAGTTTATCCCACTTTAGTACAAGATTGATGTAAAACATGGTGTCAAATTACAGAAGGTAGCGATACAGTACCCTTACATGTATATATATATACACACACAATGCAATCAACTTTATCAACACAACCTTTACGCGTGGACCTCTAAATGACTTAGGGCCTACGGTCATGATAACTGAAATGCTTTGCTTGCATCAACTTCGGTTCCCTATGTTTTGAGCAGCTCACCCATTGTAAGCTCTGAATGGCCCCATATAGCTGGCGTCTAAGACATTAATATCAATGTTCACGAAATCCTCGCTCCAGTCCCATGTTTAGGAAAGAAACGATATGCTAACCTGGTTAATTCATACATTGATAAGATTTAGATTACTTACAAGCACGATTGAGGCGTACTGGCATGATCACTTCTTGCTATTCTCATCTCTATGGGACTGACGAGTTGGCAATTAGGTGTTAGAACAGATAATTGAGGTGAGGTCAGCAAGGGTAGATCAGTACGGACATCACTATCCACAAAAACCTGCTTGCGCATCCAAGCCATGTGTTCTGTTTGACGCTGACGCTTGAACTTTGACCTCCGATTTTGGAACCAAATCTGAAATTTAAAAGTACGTTTGTAAATATCAAAGACCCATATCATTAATATCATAATTTATGTAACATTTTATGCGTGTCAGAGGTCATGAAATCTTTATTTACTGTCATTATTTGTTATTGGAATTGATAACAATCAACATCTGACAATAAGATCTTCAATGTTTGATTCAATCGATGCACATTGAAGGAAAGAGCGAACATGTGCCTTATATTGGACTTTCTTCATAGTGACCACACAACCACGCGCTTTCAAACCGACGAAATAACATATGTATACAAAGTCAATCAATGAAATTGTTCATGTACTCTTATTTGGAAAGTGAACTTGATACATGGTGTTCAATGCTATTGTAACACTATGAGTTATGGACAGCAGTTATATTCCTTAGCCACTGTTTCAGTGTTTCAAACCGTTAAGTTAATATGTGGTACGACAAGCCACTCACAACTTGCCTACATGACCCAGTGGATGAGAATGAATGACACCATGTAGTATACAGTCAGACCATAGTCAGTACATCAAACTACCAGTGATCTCAGTATGATGATACTTACAGATACTCGGTCCAGTGATACTGTGAGATCCATTGCGAGTATTTCTTGCTCTAGTGTATCAGGATAACGGTTCTCTTCAAACGCTCTTTCTAGTACTTCAGTCTGAAAACAAGAATAATTTTATAATATTCTAAAACTATTTAAAGATGTATCTGGCTCATCTGAACATAAAATGTTCGCATTGGTTTCATCCAGTAGTGTTGTTACATTGGCTAGAACATCTCTAATAAGAACCATTGCAATGTGTAACCGAATGAAAAATATATTTTTTACCATATTACTAACAGACAAAACTTGAAAAATAACCTGAAGTTGTTTTAAATTGTATGATATACAAACAACTTTCTTCAACAAATACGGGTCAATACACTACAAGTTCATTCCTGTGTTAATGCATGTTTATTGATGTTTTAACATTGTAGTATACTTTTCATGTTTGTTAAGGTAAATAAATGAACCAAAAATGAACATAATATTACTTTAAAATATGTACAGGAAACTAACTAAGTTCCTTTGGCTTTTTGTTGAAAATTGGATTTAAAACAGGTAGGCCTGCATAGGTTACAACACAAATAGATGAGCAAGACATTTTCAAAATCGTGTTGTTGCAAAATGCAAACAATAGACAAAATAACAAAATAAACTTGAGCAATGTGTATTCTGTGGAGTACAATGATAATAGATAGACGGTAGCAGCGTGCAGAAGTTTTGTTCGAAGTTCATTTTTCTGCAATGGCCACATTTTAATGCTACTGATTCTACTTGAATTCGCATTTAGAATTATATAATGCATTCGGTATGGCAATAAAGATATCTACATGGTTTTCCGTTCATCCTGTCGAATGATTTTGTAGCTAACCAGTAAGAGAAACAAGCGGACCTCGTCATCCATACGACAGAACAGAACAGAATATGTATTATTGGTACAATGTACAGTAAAACCTTACTTGAAGACCACCTCAATATTAAGAACACATTTGTTAAGTCATTTCCAGTGTTTGCTCTTTACTCAACCTCAATATTAAGACCATCCAAATATTAAGACCAGTTTTCAAGGATCCCAATGGTGGTCTTATTATTGAGGTTCTACTGTACATCGTTAAATAAAATACATGTATGTGTGTGTGTGTGTACGTATACAACTGCTCGAGACACGACACACGCACGTTAATATACTTAGTCATATTTAGAGAGGATGGGTAAGATACTACAACAAAACTACCAATGAATTGACATATTTCTACGGTTGAAAGGAAGTTTGAACAGTTTTCTTAATTGACAACAGTATATTTTTCCTTCAAGGTTTTTCTGACAATTCAATAAGCTTATACATACTTGGTTTATCATAAAGGTATTGTTTAATATAAATGTGTCTGAGATCATATATTTCCATAATCTTCCCTGACTGTTTTATGTGTCTGTAGTAAATAAAGGTACTTAAGCAAGACCTGTCTATAATTTACCTGGTGTTTTGAGTACTTTATCCTAGATCTTTTTGGCACTGGATACCCTCTGTTCTTGTCAGAAACGTTCATCCTGAAATAAATAAAAATAAAAATTAATGCTGAAATAATCGTCAGCAAAATGCTACAGTTAATTGTAGCGGAACATTTGCTAAGACATTTCTAAATCAAAACTCCAAACAACTAGCTTTATATCTCATTTGTATTTATAGTAAATAACAACGACGAGAAAAGATTTTACTGCTATACTCCTGTCAGCTTTCGTTTAAGATCGCTTAGATTCTACCTCAAATTGGAAACAATTGTGTCAAGTCAATTTATTTTCATTTTTGTTTTCGAAATGGATTGTAAAATGTTGGTGATGAGTATGGGTTGACACAATCACAAAGCATGTTGGGGCCCATTCTGTCACAAGCAATAGATTTCTAAACGACAACATTGTGTTGATTTTACTTGCAGCATTAAATAATACACTCGCATATTTACGAATATTTTCTTCGAATAGGGAAATGACTGAAACAATCCGATCGAGAACAGAACAGAACAGAACAGAACAGAACAGAACAGAACAGAACAGAACCTAAGAATCGCATAAATACATGGGGTTATGGTACAATTATAGCACAGAACATATCACTTCGTTCTGGTCAAGTATTATGTTGACAAGAATTGAGCAAAATGAAAAACAAATAAGCCATGAAGGATGGAATGGGGTAAATCTTAATAATCGTTAATAATGTTCTTATACGGAACAAATAGGCTAAGCAGAACTGAATTCAGATTCTGGTAAATAGTAAATGGTAAGTCATATTATGCCTATTTTGTAGTGTTTCAGAGCCGGAGAATATTTCTCTTCCATGTTTAAAATGTTCATAATGTAATAATAAGTTCCTCTTAAAACTTGGGTCAAAATGATATCTTGTCAAAACCTATCTTGTCCCCGACACATACATTGAGTTTTCCTTTTTTGGTTTGTATTTGCGTTTATTCATCGTTTTTATGACGTATGGGTAGTTCAAGGTGCTGGCAGTAAACAAATAGTTCTTGGTTTAGTAAGACAATGTGCTTGGAGACAATTAGCTCAGAATTGGCACGTTCATTTGAATAAGTACACCGGCCTTTTCTACCGTGAACTATATGTTGATTAGGGGTTCCCCTCTCAAGGGTCATTTGATAATGTTTTACCTGATTTTACCATTTCATAACCAAATTACCTTTAATTTAGACAAACACTGACCCTTCAATCAGATTCATGGGGGTAAAAATGTGGCATTTTGGAAATTCCAGGTGTCAAAGGGTCAACTCAATGGTCCAAAGGAGCCCCTTGTTGGTGTGAAATATAAAGTTATTCAAGTTGCAACTGGTAGATTACTGAAACCCGTAAATATTCGTTTTAACGAAAGTAAACGTAATATGTGTAACAACTTTTGAAAAATAAAAAAGTTATAGCCAAAAATGTCAACTGCTCCCTCCATATTCTATAGTGTCGACTGAAGCCATTTTGAGCAATTTTGCGCTTATCAGAAAAGCGAAATTGTTGTACATGGCTGGACGGTGAATATCACCGTGTAATGGAATGTAATTTATTGTCGGAACTAAGAAGCAAATACATAGATCGACATTATTGAAGAAAATCCTGTATGTTTATAAATTCATACAGCTTAAACTAAACTTAAACTAAGCTTATTAATTCCGACTGAAAATGAAGTTCGTACATTTTGCTTACAACGCTTTTATATTGAAGATGTATTTTCAAGTCAGACAATAATTACCATAATTTTATGTAAGTATTACTTAGTGTAAATCGAATCATGTTCAACCAAACTTTGTATAACCACGGTTATTTCTGATCATAAATTGGTAATTGAGAGAGGAAGATTTAGTACTATGGCATTCTTTGACTCTTGTACGAAACTTGTGTCACAACACTGTAGGTAGCGATTTTATACGGTTTGTGCAAATTGTGGAAGATAGTAGTATGCTTGTAAATTCTGCCCAAATAACCATTTGGGTAGATTTTGGTTTTTCGTTCCATCCACCCTATATTTACTGTTTTAAGTAAGGTAGGTGGTGGGGAAATATGACATGAATACGTAAATTTGTAAAAGGAAATACTGTTTATTTTTTATCTACGGAAATATTCAGAAACTCACGAAGACTAACCCGAGCAACAATGTCGGAATTGGTCGATTGCGATATCTACGAATTATTGTGTATAATCAAAGTACTGGGAGTGTTATATACATTATGAATAAGCAAAGTAATAGGGGCACCATTAGGAAGAATTGTTTGGTATTCGAATCGATCTAGAACATTAATGACATTCACTTATTAGTCAGGGAGGTTGGTTAAAACATATAGTGTTCACTGTGTTGACTTTGCACAATCACATTGCTTAGGAATAACATTTGGAATAGTTGTTTGAACAGCTAAGGAGATAATACAGCTATTGCAATTACAATCACCAGAGTAAAGTGAACAGCGTGTTTATAAGACAATCCCCATTGTTCAATATCCGATCATCACTATCATTTTTATATCAAGTTCAAGTTCAACGTTTATTGACAAAAACTCACAAAGTTAATTGGCATAACAACATATATACAATGGGAAAGGTGAACAAAATTACATAAACAAACATTATATACGAGAAAAGTATGTATAAATATAGCATGAATCATTGACAGATAAAGACTATAGTTGACATAAATTGTATATTGGAAAATCGTGTATATAGTGAGATTGTAACATAAGGCTAATGAACATAATGAATTGGTTGAAGAGTAAGTTATTCTCTCAATAAATTAGCATGAAAAATAAAAGATGCTAGTGTTCTTAAAACTACAGTATTTACGCTCGATAACAGCTGTTTAAGTTTATGGAGAGTATGACAGTAATAATTAGAAAAAAATATTTTTATCTCAGGTCTCTATATCGTGGGCAGACAAGTAAAAATGAAATTCAGTTTCTACAGCATTCATAGAACATTTGTTACAGAATTTTAAGTTTCTGTGCACATTTCTGTAACGACCTTCTTCTATAGTTAAGCGGTGTGCTGAACATCTAAATCTGGCTAAAGCTAATCTGTGTTTATCATTTCCAAAGCAAATTAAGTATAATTCCTTCAAAAATTCATGTTTAAAAGTTGTGTACGTTTCAAATCTGGGCAAATTGGTTACATCAGAGAACTATTGTTGTAAAGATTGATCATAGAAACATCTAATAACACTTTGTATTTCTAGATTAGAAACCATTTGAATATCAAACAAATAAGAAAATCCTAGATCATTTAACAAGTTTTTGACTAACAACTAATTCTACTATTCGTAACATAGATTTGGTCAAATCAAAGTTTGTCGTGCTACAAATACGTACATTTATGTCCAAAAAATGACTCAGAAAAGGAAACACACCACCTTAATAATTTTACTTCTATACCAGGTCGTAAGTATCTTTGGCCAAGTTTTCTGAACCTACCCAACAATCGGGAATAAACAAACAGTCGATATAAACAAACAAAATTGATCTTTTGTATCTACAACAGTTTTCTTCCCGAAAACAAAGCTATTCTACATCAAGACATAAAATACAAATTACTAGTTGACAAAACAACACTAAGTACCAAATAAATGAACATGATTGTTTTCACATTTGGAATTTTAACTGTGTATAACTTCACATTTGATACGAATATTTTCCAAAAAATAAATTCAATTGGTCAACAAAAAAGCATAAAATCGGAAATCACAAAACTTCTCCGTTAAGTTTTTATTTGAATGATTACAACTTACGGTTATAGGGACAGTTCAAATGCACTAGACAGTTTATACATTATAAATTATGATTATCTCAAATTATACCGCATATTTCGATTATAATGTAACACTGGGACCAATATAATTATGTTGATACATGACACATACTAGTAGGTACTATAATGTACACTTCCCCAAAATCCCTTTCAAAAACTAGTCTATCCGGATATACTTCATTTAATAATGAGATGATTGCCTTTCCGAATTTTTTACTACATTTATGGTTGCATGTCATATAAATTTAAAAGAAATCGCCGCCGAATGTTTAAAATACATTAAGCAAACATGAACCCATGCAGTAGTAAGACTGGACGGAATTCTTGCAAGCTCACACCCAGACAACAATAACATAGAACATCACAGTACAAACAAGGCAGGAAGTAAAGTTCAATATTCATCAGAGTTACTTACTTTGTAGTATAATGTATATATTCCTATCCAAACACACGATTCAGAAGTCCTTGTTAAAATGGATTTGTTTTTCCAATCATATAGGGAGAAGAAAAGTTGTTCGCATCTCCATCTAATGTATATACGTAATAGATGCCGTATTGTTTGAAGTATGCCGCTTTGACAACATAATTGATAGTAATTGACTTTAATCACCTTGCTAAAATAGTGATTGGTATATAAATGGTGGATAAAACAACAATCAACGGATTAACATGTAGACAATGCCTGGATGAAAAAACGATTAAGCTGGATTATCCTTTTGCGGCTTTTTTAACTTTGTCTTTCCATGTTTGTTTGCGTATCTCGATAATAATGTTTATTATACACAGCATTGTGGTGACTTTGACACTTTTAATGTTTGTCAAGTTATCAAGTTTGGACATTAGGTAGAATTATAAGTACCCGTATTATAAGAATAAAGTGCTAACATGATACACTTAATTCTCTCAATGCATGGTTTACAAAAAAGTATATGTGGTACAATCTAGAAAGGGTCTGAAAATTATACCTATCAATGGTAACATAGTGTTATACAATTACAATATATGAAGTGTTTATTTATTACATTATCACCCCTACTTAAAGGGCAGGTCATTACTCACTTCTGAGGCACACTTCCCGATTCCTATCCTTTAAGGCCAGGCAGGTAGGCACACTTCCCGATTCCTATCCTTTAAGGCCAGGCAGGTAGGCACACTTCCCGATTCCTATCCTTTAACGCCAGGCAGGTAGGCACACGGTAACCATTATTTAACTAGCTGGCAGCTCACCAACCGGTCATATCAGAACGGACCCCTACCGGGATTCAAACCTTCGACCTCCCGCTACTAAGGCGGATGCATTAACCACTCGGTCTAGGGAGACTATGTCACTCGATGGCCGCTGCAAATAAACATGTAATATATGAAGATTGATAAAATTGAGGAATGGTATGAAAACGGTGAGGGATTTGTATAATGGGTTACTCAAGAATATAAGATGTTAAATGAATATTTGAATATACCATTCATGCTGAAGCTAGATCTAATAATGTGTTGTGTATGTCAAACAGCTCAAACATGTATATCAAAGGAGTTGGACAACATCGACAATGTTCAGTATTTCCAACCCGTTTCATCGTTGTTAACACATTTATTTGATATGAAAGCATACTTTGATATAATAAGACATTGAATACTTTCTAGAACACACTATAACTATATCATATACGGTCTCTGATACTTTATTTAGCAGAATCAAGTCATCAGTACAATTTAACTGCATTGCGGTACATAAAATGTTTACTAAAGAACTAGCCCCGCATACATGTATCTGTACTCCGACTTTTACACGCGTCGTTCGTAACAGCGACAGTATAGAGATGTGACGTCCGTGGCTGGACTACTAAAGAACTAACATTTATTGTTATCATGTAACATGAACTAAAAAACGACGTGTATATGAAACGTTATTATTATACGTGGACAACGAAACAGAAATTTACCAATTTGATGAGAGCTACCTCTAGAAATATTCTTAATAGTTTATCCAACTACAGTGTATATGTATCTTGTTAGAATCTGATAATATATTAACTATATCATTTACATCCCTAATGTCAGAAACTTGAACACATACTGTAAATTGATATTTTGATCATCATAACTGTTTGTTTATATACATTTAACGAAATGTAAAATGTTTGAATATGCACTGTATAACATCATGTGCTCCTGCAAAAACATGTCTTTTGTCGTCTTGTACATTTTGTTTCTATGAATCAGGTTATGTTTGAATGCAATAAACTATTTGCACTTGTATAATCGCAGCATCCGGCTTTATCACTTTAATCAGATGTCACGCTGCGCGCGCTGTTGGATACCGATCACGCGTACACTGCAAAGGGGTGTATTTAGATATTTCTAGAATAAATAGATTCCACAAATCAGGCTGCAGTCAGATGTTTTATTATGACGAAGTACACGATGAACTTTAAGCGCTTTCATTAAATAAGAAATGTAGACTATTAGTTGTACATAACATAGGTTTATATAGTAATGCGGCAAATTGCAATAGATATAAAATAAATGTTAAATACAGAACAGAAAACGTAAATTAGACCTTGATCGACCTGGAATAAATTCCACAAATCAGACTGCAGTCGGATGTTTTGTTATGACGTAGTAGGCCCTACATGATATGTAAACACGAGCGCTCACTATCACAACAAACGCCCGTTCTATGGTTATGTCACTGGAGTGTGGAAAAAATCACTGTTAAAAGGATTATATAAGACAAATTTAAGGTTATTTCTATGATTAAAGGGCGATAACTCCCGAGTGTCCAGAGCGATATAGCTGGTTATCGAATTAGTCCGAGATATTATGCCCATACACATTATTCTGACCAAATCTGGTGATGATTGGACCAATGCTTCTAAAGTTATTGATCGGACAAGATACATTTAAGGTAATAGTCAAAGGGCTCCATCCTCACACGACAGAAGAGTGCAGACTGCGCCATGGTCATTCCCTGAGATTCCACTTAGTCCTGCAATCTTATTGTGGTTCTACCAGATCCACCACCCTTCACAAGTTCTGTTGTTTGGCTGGTGTCATACTGCGATCCACCCTATACCCCACCACTTGGGTCTATTTCGCCGCTATGTTTGTTGCTCATGCGTCTACGGCGGGCGACTTATTGAAGGCTCATTATAGGATTTTTCTGGAATAAATAAGTTCCATAAATCATAGTGCAGTCAGATGTTTTATTCTGACGAAGTACACGATAAGCAAAACATTTGAATGTGAAAGTACTTATAATTCAAACTGAAATTCGTGACTATTAATGCGTAGTAAATGCTATTAATTGTCGACTGGGTGCTCAATCAAACCATGGACCGACCAAGAGGCTTGCAGTGGACCTTTGTTAAGACGCTGGAGGACTTGGACTTTGCAGACGACATTGGACTACTGTCTCACTACTTCAAACACATACAAGAGAAGTCACAGCGCCTGAGCACAGTTGCACTACAAACAGGACTAGAAATCAACACCCAGAAAACAAAGAGCATGAGGGTCAACATAGCTACCAACACACCCATCCAAATGGCGGAACAGCACATTGAAGATGTTGAGATCTTCACTTACTTAGGAAGCATCATCAGCAAGACAGGAGGCACTGAGGAGGACATCAAATCCAGGATTGGAAAGGCTCGACACGTCTTTGTCACCCTGAAGCCAGTCTGGAACAACAGGAACATTCTCCTCAAGACCAAGCTGACCATCTTCAACTCCAATGTGAACTCTGTTTTGTTATACGGTTCTGAGACATGGAAGCACACCAAAGCACTAGACTCGAAACTCCAAGTTTTTGTGAACACCTGCCTACGACAAATCCTCCGTATTAGATGGCTTGACACAATTTCTAATGAAGAACTCAGGAGAAGAACGCAACAGATACCAATTCCAGATGCCATCAAGGAGCGGAAGTGGCGGTGGGTTGGGAACACCCTACAACGGTATCCAACCAACATCACAAGACAGGCACTCGACTGGAACCCCCAAGGGAAGCGCAGGCGAGGCCGTCCAACCACGACTTGGAGAAGAACCCTAGACACTGAGCTTCGCACATATGGAATCTCCTGGGGCGAGGCCAAGCACAAAGCACAGGACCGTAGAGGATGGAAGGCTGTAGATAAGGGCCTATGTTCCAGACGGGACGAAGAGGACTAAGTAAGTAAGTAAATGCTATTAATTTCGATATTAATTATCAGAGGGGAAGAAACGAGATTAATTCAATAATTTGGTAGAACACTAAGCTTGGCTAGTGAAGGTCACTGAACCCAATGTAATGGTAATTTCAAACAGAAATATACATAAACATGCGAATAGCTACATACTGGCGCATGATAATAGTCGGGGATAAACATAGAATACACAGTGTTGTATGCTATTGTGCAAGAACAAACTAATGATCAATTGCCATAATGTATATTAACAACGATTATAAAATACTTATGAACTTTACACGCTTCGAGAATGCCGGAGAAATATAGTTATACATAACGTAGATTTATATACGACACATTGTAATTACTAATATACGGATATAAAATAAACCATCAAACAAAACGTAAATTAGACCTACCTGGAATAAATTCCACAAATCATGCTGCAGTCAGCTGTTTCATTATGACGAAATACACGATAAATAAAAAATGCGAATGTACTGGATTTGAGCTGCGAGCCCTTATTATAGAAAGTATAACCACGTGGCAATATGAACAAAAACAAAGAGAATACAATAAAATATTTTGCCAGAAGACTTGTTTTTGAAGTTAATTAAGAGGGTAATAATCATCTACCATAAAGATGGGAAGTATCTAAAATCAAAATTGCTTATTGTCTCTATGTAACAAATATTGCCTCTGAGGTGCACAATTAAAACTTAAATGGCACGTTTACCGAGTGCATTTTTGATAACAACAAAATGTACAAAATTGAAGCAGAAAATGAGAATGCATGTTTACAAACATACACAAATTTAAATATGATTTTGGGTAACTAATTAAAAATGACTGCAAATTTTGTATTATAACATAGCGTATTCAAAATGATAGGAATTGCCAATTTTTAACAAAAATCATTAAAAAGGACAGCATAATAGAGCATCTACGTTTAATCTATAAAGTGCGTTTGAAAGTACATTTACACATTTTGATCTGCACACGATATTGGATAATATTTAAATTTAGAGAGATTGTTTTAGCCCCTTCTTATTTCTAAGTTAAAAGTGATCTTAAATTGAACCTCAAAAAAGGACAGTGAAGTAGAAATCACAGCAACATAGTATTTACACCATCATAAAGTGAAACATTTGTTTGCACACGAAAGATACCTTTAACAGATTTTGCTTTCTCGCGGTTTGAATATATTTTCCTTCTATAATTCTATAGGAAGTTGGTCAGACCACAGTAACCGTGACGAAAGTTGGATATGAATGTACAATGCTACCTTTCTAGAATAACACACATTGGAAGATCAAATATCGGCCGCTGTTGAAAGTTTTTCGCTCTAGAGAAGTTAAATTAGTTTTTACCACGACAAATTGACTATGTTGTTTAAGAGAGATGTTTGCTGAAGAGAGAGAGATGACGTGAGAGTTTACATTGTATACGTTCCAGGAACAATCGAGTTCTAAAACGTTGCTTCATCGGCAAAAACAAATTTAGTAATAAAAATCACCCTGATGTACAGTAAAGACAGACATTGTAAAAATATGATTTCAATTATAATGCTGCTTCTAACACAGAGATGGGAAGACAAAGATATCTGATTCAATGTGGGCAAACCACGTGATTAATTACATCATTTCTGCTACTGTAGACAGTCGGAATTGCCTGCATTCAGTACTTCAAATCAAAACAACATGTTTACGGATTTTTACGAAATGAAGCGTATTATTCCACGCGGCTTACATAGTTACGTAACCTTGACCTCTGATATCTCACCAAGCAGTCGATATTCATCGATAATGCACGAATTGTTTTTTTTATAATTATTACAACACTCAGTAGACGGGAATTCTTTAATGCAGTCAATAAAATGTACCAGAATATGAAGACTTCTATTCCTCATAATGGATTATTTTCGGATAGTTTTGTATCCGGCATTTGAGTCAGACAGTCGTTGAGCTAAAGGATCATTTAGACTTATAGAAGTATTGATCTTGGTTTAGTTGGACGATACTAGTATATAGTGGACTAACTCACAACAGATTTAGACATTGTTAACATTTATTGTAACGACTTACACTTATCTATACGCCGTTTGTCTACAGTATTTCAGTGATGTACGGTAGGTATTTCACCTAACCAGTGTTCCTGGGTTACCAACCAGTACTAACCCGCCCCTCCACGAGCAACTGATAACCTCCCTACATAAACCAGAGATAGAGGATAAACAACGTTGGATATCACAGCCAGATTGCACAGGAGAAGCATGATGCCTCTCCCGGGGTGTGAACCAACGACTATCACAGCCAGACTGCCCAGGAGAACCATGATGCCACTCCCGGGGTGTGAACCAACGACTATCACAGCCATACTGCCCAGGAGAACCATGATGCCTCTCCCGGGGTGTGAACCAACGACTATCACAGCCATACTGCCCAGGAGAACCATGATGCCTCTCCCGGGGTGTGAACCAACGACTATCACAGCCATACTGCCCAGGAGAACCATGATGCCTCTCCCGGGGTGTGAACCAACGACTATCACAGCCATACTGCCCAGGAGAAGCATGATGCCACTCCCGGGGTGTGAACCAACGACTATCACAGCCATACTGCCCAGGAGAACCATGATGCCTCTCCCGGGGTGTGAACCAACGACTATCACAGCCATACTGCCCAGGAGAACCATGATGCCTCTCCCGGGGTGTGAACCAACGACTATCACAGCCATACTGCCCAGGAGAACCATGATGCCTCTCCCGGGGTGTGAACCAACGACTATCACAGCCATACTGTCCAGGAGAACCATGATGCCTCTCCCGGGGTGTGAACCAACGACTATCACAGCCATACTGCCCAGGAGAACCATGATGCCTCTCCCGGGGTGTGAACCAACGACTATCACAGCCAGACTGCCCATGAGAACCATGATGCCTCTCCCGGGGTGTGAACCAACGACTATCACAGCCAGACTGCCCATGAGAACCATGATGCCTCTCCCGGGGTGTGAACCAACGACTCTCACAGCTATACTGACTGAGCTATCCAATCAGTATAATCAGGATTGTATATTTTTTTATATATTTCACTTCGAATATTTTTAAAACACTGACGCGTTTCAGACAGCTACTCTATAGTTAGTGAACCAGCTTAGTGTATGTGTCCTTTCGATGCAAGAGAGTGGTTCTGGTGTCGACATGGACTGTGTGAGAATTATTTGACAAAAAGTAAGTTAATGGACAGTTTGCAATTTAATGACATGCTTCTTTATTTGATTTATCTGTCACCGTACCAACCTATCCAGCACAATACCAGGAGTGTCTCTTTCACCTCTTGCCCTTCACTGCTGCAGGTTCGAATCCCACTTGAGATATATAATTTGTGAGAAAGCGATGTGAATCCTTTACGTACAGGAACATACTAGTGTTTTTGGAAACCATGTTTTCTTTTGTATTTTGAACTAAAATAACAGGGGCCTTATTCACAAACGTTTTAAGACAGCAACTCACGCGTAGACTTTTTTGCAAAAGTTTATTGACCAGCCCTCTGTTTTCATTAATTCTAAGCGAATGAAATCTTCTCTGAATATTTATTGTTACCAACTGTATCCTTATGTCAATTTTAATTAAATCTATAATGTTATAACAACAAATACGAGTTTCAGTCCTATAGTGTTTATGTATAATGCCCATATATTACGCCTACATACATTTTTTCTGGCAGAGAATTATTTAATAGAAAATGTAATACATTGTACTACATGTGGTTACCTCAAGACTTACTGACTTCATCTAATATCAAAACATTATCAGCACAACTTCATACGCTGAATAATATCCCAACACAGAATTGTTGCTCAAAGGTATGTCCTTTTTGATGTCAGTGGGACATTTCTAAAATCAAAGGGTGATAACTCCCGAGTGACTTGAGCGATATGGCTGGTCATCGAACTTGGCCGAGATATTATGCCCACAAACATTTTCACCAAGTTTGGAAATGATCGGATAAAAACTGTTAGACTTAGAGAGCTGAGAGGGCTAATTTTGCCAATTTTGGATAATTCAAGGGCCATAATTCAAAAGTGCCTGGGGGGATGTGGCTGGTTATCGAACTTGGCCAAGATATTATGAAAACTCTTCGACTTAGGGAGCAGACAACATGTGGACGCTGCCCGCCCGCCAACCCGCCCGCCACGGGTGTTCCCATAATACGTCCCGTTCTTTGAACGGACGTATAAAAATGATTAGACAAGTGTATATCTAAATACCTACTCATGTAAAGGAGAGGCATAATGACTGTATCTGCAGCAACTGTTGGTGAATGGACAAAGGATGTGGAGGGGTCTAAATATTGGGCACATGTGAGTTAAACAGCTGCCGTCTGTTGTATACATCTGTCCACTGGTTGAATACAGACTACAAATTGTGGCGTCACATTGCTTCAGTAACAAGGTGATTGTCATTCACTGAATTATAGAAAATGCTGCAAGAACTTTGTTTGAAATGAAGCTTTATTATTTAATTAACAGAAATATTGCACAATTATACAACAGAAACATTTTCAATACTTAGACAACAATAATTTTCACACAATGAACACCATCAAACAACCGACTTAACTGTACTTTATACACCCAATATCTACAAATCTGCTACATTAGAGTACAGCTTCAAAATGCTTATAGCCTATAACAATATTCTTTTTAACTACAAAATACAGAGTATATATATTTCTGTCATATATATCAAACCATACCTGTTGTACCTATTTTGCGTATATGAAGAATTAACATCAGTTTTAATAACTTGCTTTCTTTATCCATGTAGGTGGCATAGTATTGTATTTGCTAGAAGAATCAAATAAATATTGTTTAAACCAAACACAAAGGCAGTATCTGCATGTCAGTGACATTAAGGTCTTAGTGTACAAGTCACAATCTGAATACTACTGTAAGAAATTTTCATGTCTGTGAAATATCACAGAAGTCAGGGGAGACAATTACCACAGAGCATAAGATAATGGCCAAAACGCACAAAAGGTGTTGTGTAAGCAAATCGATCTCTCACCATAAAACAAGCCTATACGAATCACATATACAAGAAAACATTCGAATTTATAACAACAGCTTAATAATAACTCGTGCTTAAAAAATCTCTAATTCAGATTTTGACTGTAAGGGGAGACAATGCTATGATATTCAACAAACATTCCTTTTTCCTTTTAAAAAGTACATTGTATGTAATCTCCATATAATGTTAAGAGTAAAACAACACATATACAATACATGATGATCATACATGATAATATTACTACTGTGAACACTTAGTATAGGTTAGAGCACCAATAATAGACAATGACACAGTATGTTATAAGTAGGAATCCTGAAATATCAGTCATGTTAAAATAGGTTTGAAGTAAGTCTTGAATATGATGTAGGCATTAAAGGGTAGAACCTATCAAAGTGTAGGGACACAACCATTTACATCAATTAGTATCAGTATTCATACATAAAATTGGATCATTTTCACATATTCAGATAAACATACAAATTGTGTTAGTTCAGTAGATTCCTTCATTAAGTCAAAATTTCAAATCAGACGAAAAAAGCGATCACCAATACATAAAATATGAACACAATACACATCAATGGGATTTTGGGCAGAAAAAATGATGCATTACCTTACTAAGCCACATGATTGGTAAAATTGTCACATGTTTGTACAGTTTCTGTACCTAATACAAATCATAGTAATTCAATATAATTAACATTACTGTGTTTTAGGAATTTCAAACAATTTTGACATTTTATCAAGAATGTGAAGGAGTGGCACTTTCATTGAATAAATAATACGCTATGTAAGACAATGGTCAGTAGTAAGTTGACGGTCAGTTATCATATTTAAAAACAAAGTTCAAGTGAACATAAGTACTCTATACAAGATTTCAAGAAGTCATATCTGTATAACATATGTTTATCGAATATAGACCAATTAAAATACCCAACTACAAATGAGAGATGATGAAATCACTGGAGGACAGTTGTTGCAATAAACCTTCAGCAAGAGCTTGACTCACTGGAGGACAGTTGTTGCTCTAAACCTTCAGCAAGAGCTTGAATCACTGGAGGACAGTTGTTGCAATAAACCTTCAGCAAGAGCTTGAATCACTGGAGGACAGTTGTTGCTCTAAACCTTCAACAAGAGCTTGAATCACTGGAGGACAGTTGTTGCTCTAAACCTTCAGCAAGAGCTTGAATCACTGGAGGACAGTTGTTGCTCTAAACCTTCAGCAAGAGCTTGAATCACTGGAGGACAGTTGTTGCTCTAAACCTTCAACAAGAGCTTGAATCACTGGAGGACAGTTGTTGCTCTAAACCTTCAGCAAGAGCTTGAATCACTGGAGGACAGTTGTTGCTCTAAACCTTCAACAAGAGCTTGAATCACTGGAGGACAGTTGTTGCTCTAAACCTTCAACAAGAGCTTGAATCACTGGAGGACAGTTGTTGCTCTAAACCTTCAGCAAGAGCTTGAATCACTGGAGGACAGTTGTTGCTCTAAACCTTCAACAAGAGCTTGAATCACTGGAGGACAGTTGTTGCTCTAAACCTTCAGCAAGAGCTTGAATCACTGGAGGACAGTTGTTGTTCTAAACCTTCAACAAGAGCTTGAATCACTGGAGGACAGTTGTTGCTCTAAACCTTCAGCAAGAGCTTGAATCCATGGAGGACAGTTGTTGCTCTAAACCTTCAGCAAGAGCTTGAATCACTGGAGGACAGTTGTTGCTCTAAACCTTCAACAAGAGCTTGAATCACTGGAGGACAGTTGTTGCTCTAAACCTTCAGCAAGAGCTTGAATCACTGGAGGACAGTTGTTGCTCTAAACCTTCAACAAGAGCTTGAATCACTGGAGGACAGTTGTTGCTCTAAACCTTCAGCAAGAGCTTGAGCAGTTACTATGTCAGTTATAGTTTTTTAAAAGTTTAAACTTTTTTATTTTACATTGATTGTGAAACAAGTTCTTACAACTTATACTAATCAATCTGGATAACTTCTGTCTGGCTACCAAACAGTACTCGTGCCAAATTTAGGGATTATGAAGTTTGAGATCAAACCCTGTTCATGGCGGGGCTCGAACTCACAACCGGTCGGATCAGGAGTGAGACGCTATACCCTTATAGCTGCTATATGCACTATAGTAACAGAACTGTCCGACCACATTGAGAAGCAACAGGTCAGTGACTAGACTTGTTGATACTTTGAATGAGAGTCAAGTATGAATATCAATTAATAACAAAACAATTATTTTTACAAACAGAAAATAAGAATCTCAATATAAAAGTATGAAGTTAAAACAATCATAAATACTGAACAACACAAACAACAAACATGAAAACTACCCTGTTCACACACACAATATAATGGATTTCATTACTAAGCAACAGAAATAATGGACCAACTTAACAAAAAAAAATAAAAAAAAGCATGAGATATTATTTTTTGATTATAACTCA
This sequence comes from Mactromeris polynyma, assembly GCA_032209605.1. NCBI lineage: Eukaryota > Metazoa > Mollusca > Bivalvia > Venerida > Mactridae > Mactromeris > Mactromeris polynyma. The sequence continues at coordinate 15,768,677 of JASFXZ010000010.1, read as the reverse complement.
TAGAAAGGTGGTCATGTACACAATTTGAATTTTCTATTTAAGAAAAAACTTGAAAATCACAATAAAAGAAAATATTTTGTATGAAAATGAAATTGTTAGAAAAGAGAAAAACAACCGATTAACATAAGCAATGTATTGCAAATCAATATAACAATAATCAGATGTATTTTGGTGTGTATTGTACATATCCCTAACATCAAGACTAAAAAATCTGAAGAAAAAATGTTCAAACTTGCTGTTTACCAGATTGTTGGAGGAAATTAAATGACACAGAGTAAAATTTACAGCAGGCAATAAAAAAAAAAAATGTACATCCTATGACTGTATCATTATTACAGCAGAGTGAAATATGTGTAACATGTCAGTTGTTATTTTGAATGAACATATCACACACACACACGGCTTTTGTTACTTTTCAAATTGCATGAAAGTTTGCAACATGAAATTTGCCACATTGTTGGTTCCATGTGGGAGCAGATTTTATGTTTTGCCAACTGGTTATATTTTATATTTATCGTTCCTCGATTCAGAATTTGTTATTTATATTTTCAAAACAATCTACTAAGAAAATTACTACATTTTCTTCACTCGTCATAAGGACATGCTCTACTATTGAAAAAACACTGAAATTTGAGGTAGGACAGGCAAAGAGTAACCAATTTTAGATGCTTGCCATCCTACATTTTCTCAGAAAGTCAATTTTTTCATGTCTACTGTACACACAGAAAATATACATCGGGTCTGGAACGAAACGGATCGTACCATGAACACCAAAATATGGAAGTGCAGATAATAAGCAAAGCAATCAATGTAAAAAGATAAATTTTATGATCATCAATAATTACTAAGTTAATGAGAAGAAGATAAAATGCAAGTCCTTAAATACAGACACATTGTTATATCACAAATATAAGCAACAGTACATATTGTATATATAGAGAGGTGATCCTCAAACATTTTGGTAGGAACTTGTATGTCCATAGACGTCAGCATTAATACTAGCAACATTAAAACCCGAGCGTTTGTCAAAATGTGTACTATCAAAGCTGCCGTTATCACTCAAATTATCCGCGATATATTTGGTGTCGGCCTGATATGGCAGACTGACGGAGTCATCCTCTGTTCCTTCATCAATCTGATACTTGTAGGAAAACGGGGGAATATTCTGAGACGATATTCTGAAATACAGTAAAGTCAATTATATACGTGAATTGTCTACTCTAAGCACATACAGTATTTGTAACATTGGTTGATTTATCCAGGAGTAACATTTTGTGAGGTCAATGAACTCAAAGGACAAATTAATGAACCGATGTACAAAGGATCAGAAATAGCAACCATGCTGATTTACATATGTTAGAAACATGATGAAGCATTGCTTTGAGAAGAAGTGACCATTTCAGTGCTAGTTATCTACAGCACAAACTGTAAAAGTCCACCCTTCAATATCACTCTTTACTTAAAAGTGTCAATTTCTTCTTTAGCATAAATCAGTGTCAAGGTAAATGTCTCCTTTAGCCACCAAAAACTAACAGTCAAATATTACAAATACACTTAATTTAGAAATTTATTTATCAAGAAATTTGATGAATGCGAAAAACGATGACTGGTTACCTACATTAAGAGATTTAGCTATTGCATCTATATGGACAATAGCAGCAGTTGCTTCCCTTTAATTATGTATTGGCAGGGTCTAAAATCTGCTGTGATTTATAATTGGCAGTGTTTAGATTTATTGCAACTGATGCCGGCCACCAATATAGCCTCATTAAAAAACCCACCATCATTAGTGGTTATACAGTATAAGTTTCACCAACAATAATGGTAGTGTAAAATATAGACTTACTTGAAGAAATCTCTCAAGAATGTACCATACACCAATGGATGAAAGCAAGTGAAGTATGTATAGGTGGTAGTATCAACAACACTGAAATATATATAATGTATAGTGTAAGTATATGTGAACAGTACATGGGCTTTATTCACAAACATTTTAAGACTGAAACTCAGACTTAGACTTTGAAATGTTAAATGTTATTTTTGCTCATACATTGTTATTACGGTATAGATTTTAATAAAAATTGAAAAAAGTGTAGAATGTGTAACAACAACTATTCAGACAAAATTTTCATTTGTTTAGATTATATGAAAACGAAAGGCTGGTCAATTTAACTTTTGCAATTTTTATCTCTAAGTCTCAGTTTCAGGCTCAACATGATTACAGGGTTACACAGGTTTATCATAGTTATTTTTGTAGATGTATGTTTTCAAAAAACTCTATGATACAAGTGTACATTGGCAAAAAAATATTTATGTGCATGGATACTATCAGAAACTTACCACATTCCATTGAGAACTCCACCATACAGTAACCCACTGCCAACAGCTTGTGCACAGTTTAAAAAGGCAAGGAACAAAGCATAGTAGTAGAAAGATTTCTTCGCTGGAAATACACATATCAATTCATAAATTTAACATCCCAATGAAAACCATTACAAAACATAGAACAGCAACTAACGCAATCTATCATTTCTTGCTCTCCATCCATTATGCTATTGAACAAGAGATGTTTGTAAAACATTATGCCCCCCTGTGACCTTGACCCCAAAATCAATAGGGTTCCTCTGCTACCCAAGGTAAATGTGTGGATCAAGTTTGAGGATGATAGGTCAAGGGGTTCTCGAGTTATTGATCTGAAACGAAAAGGTTACGGACAGACATACCAACCGACCGACATGTGCAAACCAATATGCCCTCTCTTCTTCAAAGGGGGGCATAAAAATTGAACATTTAAGAATATATATAGCAATTTTGTATTAAATTCCTTGGTATGATATAGGTTATAACAAGCGCAGGAGTACATTGTTATTCCATATATCTACAAGCATGTTCTGTTTGATATATCTACAAGCATGTTCTGTTTGATTCTTGTGCTGTCTGCATTCTATAATTTTATAACAAAATCACTGTTAATAAGAAATTACATCCGAAGTCTGCACATATGTCCAAAAATACTGAGCATGTCAAGATGTTCATAACATCAGAGTCATCAACCTATCAAAAATACCACTCTATATCAAAATAAATCACAAACATTCTGCATTTACTATGACTATAAGACTAAGTTTGATAAAAGATGTGATTATATTCTATTCACTTAAAATTCTTCTGCAATACTTTCATTAACAATTGTTTGACCTCCACACAATGACTCACATGTTGACACATGCAGCATACAGCCACCTGACATGTTCTGCAAGCGCAGAATATCGGTCTCCGTTATGAACATTGCAACCATGATTCGCTTCTTAACAACAATACTAGCTTAATTTTTAATAATACTGGATCAGTGTAGAGGAGTTTTACTTGGTTCAACATGTGCAGTATAATTACATACCTGGCAAGTTCAGCTTCTCTTTTAAGTTTGTCAATGGCAAGAAAAATATAACTGTATATACCTGAAAATAATACATGTACATCAGAATAAATCAAATCCATTCAATATATCCTACACTAACAAAATTGGTTAATTTTCCACCCTGGATCTCCAGTGGCGATAAAAAATTCAACCAAATACATCAGTCAGCAAATCACTAGTTTTAATATAACCCACAAAAGGTTTCACAATGATACATTGCCCAAGGACAAAGGTTTCACAATGATACATTGCCCAAGGACAAATGTTTCACAATGATACAGGTCATTGGTTGTATTGCATTCTGTACGTTGTACATGAATTGTGAAATTAAGGCAAGTATGGGATTTTGTGTGTATCTGTATGTCTTCATTGACAATTCCATCTTAACAACTTGTAATAAGTCCAATGATGTATTAAAATACTGCAGGAAAGTTAAATGGCTTTGTTATATAACTATTTCTCTTTTATCACAAATATGTAGCCAAAACATAGTCTAACTACAGAAAATAATTTAAACATCACACTTACAGGTCATCAGGCAAATATATACATGTGACAAGAATGGTGGCAATACCACAAACCAGGTTTCAAAAATGTCCAAGGAAGTATGTTTTCATTTAAGTAAAAAAATCTCAATGTATATAACATGATAAGAAACTATAGTTTAGCTGTGTATTAACTTGTACACCACATGTTCTACAACATAGCAAGGGCATTGTATCTTTTGTGAAAAAGTAATTCAAGTATACTGTGCACAATGCCAATGATACCAATTTCACATCCAGACTACATGTATACAAACTATAAGTTCAAGAGAAATTATTCACATTGCACAAATTGATTTTACAATGTACCAATGACTTAACCCACAAGCAAGCTGCCCGGATGTGTGTAAACATGCAGTATGCATTGCCGACATGACAAACCACATAACTATTCACAACAACATAATCAGCACCTGTCTATGTGTCCATTGAAACTTAAATTATTGAACAAAAATGGTTTTCTAGTTTTAGCAACATCTTCCCTTGTTTAAAGCCACCCGCCTAACCAGCATCTTACCCCAAACTATCAACAAGGAATTTTGAAAACCTGTTAAACAAGAGTGCCAAACTGTCACAAAATACGCCCGTCATAAGTCAGAGCTCAGAGTAAAAACAAGACAAATTTTGGGTAATTTCTAAAATCAAAGGGTGATAACTACCAGGTGACATGAGCGATATGACTGGTTATCGAACTTGGCCGAGATATTATGCCCACAAACATTTTCACCAAGTTTGGTAATGATCGGATGGAAACTGTTTGACTTAGAGAGCGACAAGGCTAATTTTGCCAATTTTGGATAATTCAAGGGCCATGATTCAGAAGTGCCTGGGGAGATGGCTGGTTATCGAACTTGGCCAATATATTATGCCCACAAACATTTTCACAAAGTTTAGCAAAGATCGGATGAAAACTCTTTGACTTAGAGAGCAGCTAAGGCTAATTTTGCCAATTTTGGATAATTCAAGGGCCATAATTCAGAAGTGCCTGGGTGGATGTGGCTGGTTATTGAACTTGGCTGAGATATTATGCCCACAAACATTTTCACCAAGGTTGGTAATGATCGGATGGAAACTGTTTGACTTAGAGAGCAGCTAAGGCTAATTTTGCCAATTTTGGATAATTCAAGGGCCATAATTCTGAAGTGCCTGGGGCGATGTGGCTGGTTCTGAACTTGGCCGAGATATTATGCCCACGAACATTTTCACCAAGGTTGGTAAAGATCGGATGAAAACTCTTGGATTTAGAGAGCGGAAACCATGTGGACGCCGCCCAGCCGCTGCGGGTGTTCGCATAATATAAAAACATGATTTTTGAGATATGAATTATATACATTAATACCATTAAAAATGCACTATAGATGTTAATAACAATGAAAAAGTAATGTAGACACTTTGTACAAATCTAGAAGTGAAAGCAAAACAAGTAAATGTACATCTTCATTCATAACTACATAGACTTGTTTTATATATATTTTGATATACTGAAACTTTTAAATTCATATACCAACATTACATCCTTTCTCGCCATTACTGCTGCTTTGTAAAAAAAGCTCCTTTCAGTGTTCAATATGCAAATAAAATATCAACCTTGTTCATGTTCACCCCCTGAAATAAATACTTACTACAGTGAAGAAAGCAGAGCTGGTCATCCAAAATATCATTCCACCATGGGCAAATATGTCATAATTCTTGTTGATAGCCCCTTTCTCCACATGGAATTTAGGATCTGGATACACAAACTCTAATGCGCCCTGAATAACAGAAATATAGTATTGTTTCCCTGGAACATGAAGGTAACTATCTTGACATAGTGAGAAACAGAAACCAACAATACATCATTGCAATAAAACCTCGTACACCTTTACATTGTCATATCATGTCTTGTCTACTGCTTCAAATCATGATGTACTAAATACACTGTTCTTTGACTGAGTATGTATTGAATCAGGGATATGCTTAGTACATGTATTGATATTACAGAGCAACAATAGTTTGTACCACTGTGTAAAGTAGGATTCACAAGAACAAGGGAAATTAGGTTGCATCAGTTTACTTGAATCAAGGGACATCAAAGGCCAATAACTCTAATTTCCCTTCATGGACAGGAATCCCCAGAAGATATGCTAATATACATTCCTACAAAGTTTGAAGACTGTAAGTCCAATGGATCAGGAGATATAAACGACACAAGTTTTAGCAGATGGGCAGACAGATGGGCAGACAAGAGTCAATCTAAGGACCCTCAAATGCAATTGTGGGAGCACAAAAATGTCAACAAGATGTTTGTTGAATTGAACATTTCTGCCAGGTTACATCATGATTAGGCCAAGGTGAGACCTTTAGAAGTTTAAAACACTAATCGGGGATGGATGATGACAGGCAGTGGACATCTAATGATTCTATAAGTTTACAATGAGCACTTGCGTGGTCAGGTGACCCAAAATTTGGTTGTCACTGCAGTATATTCTATAGTAAGGAAGCTTACCTGTACACACGAATACAAGAATGCAGATATTGTAGTCACCAACAGCACTCTTCTTATACTTGTTTTACTGTCTAAATGACCTGTTAATGTAACAATGTTGTCATAAAAACTTCAACCAGACTGCAATGATACTACCCTTTTGGTATTCAGTTCAGTTATATTATAAAATACATAAAATTCTCAATAACTGATAATGACTTGTAATGACCAGACATTAACATTTGACTAGGTAAGTAGAATTAGACATGATCGAGTTTGGCTAATGCACATAGCATTAAAATAAATGAAAGGTGTTTAAATAAATATTCAAAATTTCAGCATGCACAGAAAATCAATCCTCAATTATAGTTTGTCTATAATTTTAATTGAAACAAGGAGCGTACATATTAACTACATTGTCAAATATATGTGAGAAAACTAGTTTGTTACACTCAGTCTGATTAAAATAAGACAGCATTCTGCAACATACACAACATTACTATTATATCGTCCATATAACTCACTTCTTCGAAAGACACATGATTATTATATACTGAGCGAAATTTCCTAACTCAATAAGTAGGATATTCTCATATAATGCAAAAAAATCCAAATATTATGCAGTTTAAACAAGAACTTATCTTCAAAAATGACAATGTAGTGTTTGGTTATTTAGATAGCATTGACTTAAAACTGGCATATATATGTGTCTAATCTTTTTACAATGTATTTCTAATATGTCTAGATATGCTGGAACACTATTTCCTAAAATCTGTGAATTTATTGAATAAATAAATAATAAACTTTCACACCATGTGTTACGTGAAGCAAATATTGACATGTGTTTGAGCTACAGGCTCTTAGCACTACACAATAAAAGCATTTATTTGATGATGGGACTACATTATCATATAAAAGTGCAGAAATGAATATATTGCGTAAGAAATTTTGCAGTGTACGCTATGAGAATACTCACCGAATGCAAGACCAAACACAACAACAGATAATTCTGTAGCCAGCAGGAAAAGTCTCAAAATCAACCATAGCACCTATCAATAAAAAAAGTCCATATTTCAAACAAGTGAAGTGTGTATCAGCAAAAATTCAAATAAGTCAAATGAGCTGTACCCAACAAAAAGTCCATTTTCCTGTTTTTACATTTTCTAACAGGTTTATTGTTCAACTTTCATTTTATACCAAAAATATTAAAATCGGATATCTACTTTTCTTTTTATAGCAATTTCAAAATTAAAAACAAGACGCAAGAGTAAGCTACAAAATGATGACATTGCATCAAAATGTACACCATTCTTAAAAATCTTCTGCTCTTCAAATGGACATAAAACAAATTATAAATATTTCTACATTTGTTTAATTCTATAAATCACAATTAAGCCTCCAAAACATCTTGGACAAAGCACTTAGTTTGTGTCGTCAAAACTTGGAAATAATCAATGTCATAACTAACATCACAATACAGACTTTGTCATGGCAGCGCTCAGATGTTTTGAAATGCAAAAATGCATGAGATACTGAGTAATTTCATCTTGCATTAAATCAAAACTTAAAACTTTGATGTCTAACATACAGTCTAGTAAATTAGCACAATTCATGACAAATTAACTTTTTTTAAATGCATGTCAGACCAAAAAAAATGTTGAAGTAAAATACAACAAACAATATAATGAAAGTAACTTTTGATCAGGATTAAGTCATCAGTACATACATTCGTCTCAAGACTCATCCATGATTGAAACACTGTGCTGTATGAGACTTGACAGTAAGCCATCACACAAGTTTACAATGTTTACCTTATCAGTGATATCTCCGGCAGTAAGCCATTACACAAGTTTACAATGTTTACCTTATCAGTGATATCTCCGGCAGTAAGCCGTTACACAAGTTTACAATGTTTACCTTATCAGTGATATCTCCGGCAGTAAGCCATTACACAAGTTTACAATGTTTACCTTATCAGTGATATCTCCGGCAGTAAGCCGTCACACAAGTGTACAATGTTTACCTTATCAGTGATATCTCCGGCAGTAAGCCATCACACAAGTGTACAATGTTTACCTTATCAGTGATATCTCCGGCAAGAACTGATGCATTTACTGTCATTCCAACAATGCATCTTAACACACTAATCACAGAAACTAGCCAGACCTGAAATTGACCATACAATACACAAATTTAAATCGCCACGAAATTATCTTATTAAATCTTATAAGAATGCTAATGTAAGTTAAAAACAACTGAAAAATAAATGAGTTTCGAATCCAATGCAATAATTATTTTATAGAATTTCTCAAGTCGGCAATGGATCATAAAACATCTACAAATGAAGGAGGCACATTGTGAAAAACTGTTCACCTGAAGAAAAGTAGAGAAACAAGATAAGTTTTTACAGAATCTTATTTCTTAAACAGATATCAAAATGTCTGTTGTTTACAATATAAAGGTTTAACACATATATTTACCAATGAATAAAATGCTGTAAATATTGGGCTGTTTGTCTGTCTGAGTTTGTGAATTGCAGGTTTCAAGTTCCACAATAAGAACATCATGAAGAGAGAGTTTGGTATCAGAATAATCAGATCCCATATTCTAACCCTGCAAATAAACAGCACAGCAATATACATGTATATCTATCACATACTGATGAATGTTTCCATCATGCCATAAAAATCATATGGCACAACATGCATATATGATTTACAATGAGCAGAAAAGCCCAATTGAAATCCCTACCCTATTTATTTACATTTAACATAATGAGTATTTATAGACGTCCACATCACCAACTTTTGATGCATCAATTAGAATGCTACAGAACAATAGAGGCTCCCTTCATATAATTTTATTCAACTTGTTCAATAAATTCAATACAAATTCTAATACAACACTCAGGCGATATCTCCCATATACTGACAGTATTCAGATATGTACATAATGCTAAGCCCTTGTATGGTATTCATTTTAAAAGCCAACATTCGATACACAGGATAATGTGTTCCACTTACTCAGAATACTGAACCATTGCTTAGTAGTCATAATTGACATTGCACCCCTTCACAGTTTCATCTTTAATATGTTGCGCAACACCATAAAGGCAACGCTATCACATGTATGTCATTAATATCTAGATTGAGTTTACAATAACAAGATGTCCAGGACAAAAACGCTGCCCTGATTTTCATCAGATGACTTTTTACTAAACATGTAAGCAAGATACTTTGGCGAACTCTAATTATAAGATAAGAATATGATAGGTTAATTAAAAAGTTGATTAATTTTTATATTAACATGGTGTCAGATTTTTCACTTTCTGTAATTTGCTACTCAACACTTTTTCTCACAGAATCAAGTCAACCAATTTATACAAGCATCATTAACTCAAAGTTAACAAACATAATTTGTGTTAATTCAGTTATATTTACCTTGTTTCTGCAATATCTTCATACAGAATCCATTCACAGACTGGTTCACTAACAACAGCTGGTGATGGAGGAAACGTTATACTGCCTGGTGTCGTAGAGACAGTTACAATACTTTTACTGCCATTTGTTGAAATGTTTGCCATCACAAGATGTAGATTACCAATCAGACTAGCCTTGTTGTTGGGTTGGAATTTAAGAGCAGCATCCATAATTGCAAGAAAATAACCACATGCCTATTTTAATGTACTGGAAATTGAAATACAACTAACATGTAAACAAACAAAAATCAAATGGAAAAAATATCATAAATGTACAAGTTCAAACAATGAAATTAACTTTTTGAAAAGATGTCAATGATTTCAGAAAATGTTGGCTCTTCTGTAAAAGAAGATACATATAACAAGCTTTAATTGAAGATGTGATGTGTTTCTATTCAAATCAAAATTTACGTTATCCTGACAAGCTCAAATCCTGTATACCAGGTCTTTTTCTGTACATTTTGGGAAAAAGACCCTAGATAAATTTGGAAATTTTGCATCGTAAAATTTGCCTATTTGGGAAAACTAGAATTACTTCAACTCAAATTTTAGGAATTTTCATAGTTAAAGGGACAGGCTTTTCATATCTAAATTTTTATATAAACAAGCATTCTAATCTACATTTCTTATATCGACTGTCAAAAAAACAAACAAAATGTCCACAAACATTTATGGCACAAGGGAAAATAATAGCCACAGTTATTCAAAGAGCTTCAAGATATACTAGGTTGCTCCAGTAGATGATTTTTTTCGCAGGTGCTTTTGAAAAAGTCAAACACAAGTCAAACTTTGTCATCTATGCTAGCCAGTGCTAGGCCCAATCATCGTTATGTGTGTACTTGACTAAAGATTTTTGTGATGTCTGCTTTAATGTGTGTTCATATTCGATGTTCCACCATCGTATTTATTCTTGTCGGGCAATGTTTGCAAACCACTTTCTTCTCCTCGCTTTTGGAAAATCCAAAGTGTTGCCAAACTTTGGACTTGTATTTGGCAGGAGCGTTCTGTATGGCAAATCGTCTGCCTTTTTAAGTAAGATCAGCCAAAGCGAGAAGAACGCGTAGTTTCGGTTACGGTGAACCGTTACAGCCCTACCTCGAACGTAATAGTTGGCCATTACGATTACTCATTAGATTTCTCTATTGATTTCTCAAATAGATTTACCGAGTTTTATGAGGTGGCTTTGTAACAAAATCATAAAAAAACACAACGCAATGTCATATTTATAAATTATAGGACTAGGGTTTATGGACCTGTAGTGACCTTGGAATCAGGTCTCGGTTCACATTGGTTTTATCTATGCGAGAACCACGCAAATGACCAAGATTGGCAGTAAATTGTAGAAGCCATCTTGTGAGTAGGACCTGTCTGAAAGTGTCTATGAGTTCTAAGCGTTCAAGGTGTATTGGCTGTATTTTGAGGATTGACATTTCGGGTAAACCTAACAGATTGCTTCAGTTGTTCAGACCCGTAAATCATTATCATAGCCACTGCTTATTTATACACGAATCTTTATAGATTCATTCAACATAATTTCAATTGGTTGAACTGAAATATCTACAAATTATCATATGACCAGTAATTCAGACATTTAAGAATTGTACATTGCAAAATAATCACAATTCTGATCCAGACAACGGACAGTCCAAATCTATGTTTATCCGAAAACTGCTGAAGTTTAATATTACTAAACTTCCGCCCTCGATAGCTGTTTTATTACCGATTTTGATTATTTACCATTAGAATCAAACTTACTGATTCGATTGAAGTCAAATCATGTGTCACAAAGTCAACTTATTAGATATTTGTTTGTTTTAATTTCCTTGACTAATCACAGCGGCGTCGTAACTTTTACAATTTTGTGTAAATTGCTCAGAAACAACTAAATCCCATCTTACCAACCGTTACTTCCTTTTTTATAGTCTTTTTACTGATATCAACCCGATATTAACAACATTTTGAAGGCATTATTATTTATTTCCATTTCATAATATCGACCCTTTACAATGAAACAAGATAAAAAAGCCCTTTCAGAGATTCCCGAAGTATGTGTTGCAATCATAGGTACTTGAAGCAATCTATTTGATGTATCGCTACTATACGGACTATTTACTATAATAAGAATATCATTATAGTAAATACTAAAATAGTCCATATACAACACTAAAATAGTTTACTTCAAGTAACGCTGGTTGCAATTTTCCGTCATTCATGTTTGGCTGTTTTTTCGCGGTACTAATCACATGGTATTTAGGTCATTGGTCTTTGTACTAACGAAATAACGTAAAGGAAGGACAATTTACTTCGATTTTCCTTTTGTTCAGTTACTTCTTTCAAAATATTTTGAAGTTAATTAATGATGACAGTATCATTTCTTTTCCGTATTTTTCCTATTATGCCAAATTGTTTCAATTTATGTTTTGTTGTCAAAATACAAAATACCGCGAAACCGGTAGTAACACAAAATACACTATACATGCATGCGATATGATGTACGTGTGGTAGTTTGTATCAATTGTATCGTTTATACTGTTTGCTTGTATTTTCGCGTTACTAACGAAATAACGTAACGGAAGAACAATTTACTTCGATTTTCCTTTTGTTCAGTTACTTCCTTCAAATATTTTACAGTTAATTAATGATGACAATAATATTTCTTCTCCGTATTTTTCCTATTAGATCTAAGCTAATTTGTTTCAATGCATGTTTTGTTTCCGAAATACCAAACTACCGCGAAACCGAAAGTGAATGAACTATAGGTAAGGTTTCATGCATGCGATGTGATAGTTTGTATCAATTGTTTCATTTTTATTCATTACATGTATGTGTTATTTTAAGGTTCGTATGCTATATTTTATGTTTATATGTGATATATTTACATTTATTTGTCGATTTTTTTTGTATTTATATGCAATACTTGAAGTAATGTTCTAATTGTCTAACTGTGACTAGTAGGTTTGGTAGGCAATCAGTTCTTCTGTCAAATCCATCACATAAATGCTCAAAAAGATTCAAATCAGGAAATTTTGTACAAGATAATACTCTCACACTGATTAAATCTCACAACAGATGTAAAGGGCAATTATTTTTGCATTCCACGCAGCTTAATTTTCACTGAATATAATTCAATCATTGAAGTATCATTGTGTTCACATTATGTCCTGTTTTGATACATTTGTTTCAGGCGGTGTACTGTCATATATAACTTTGTTTTGTATGGTTTTTTTTTGCTATACATGTTTGTTGTAAATAAGTTATAATCTTCAATCATGGAGGAAAATAAAGTATCTATCTATCTGGAACAGACAGTGATAAGTTATTTCAGCGGAATGACTTATGACCTCATTCCTCTATAGGTTAGAATGGGCGGAACCTGTGCATGCGTACTTGCTCGCTCATTTAGAAAGACGTGTTAGTGAAATGGCGGCCAAACATTCGTGCCAAATAGGTAAGTATCATACATGGCATTGCAAATTTTAATTGGTTTTCTTGGTTACCCAGCCACAAAGCATAAAATAAATGTGTTTCCGAGAAAACTACCACCAGTTACAGGATGGCATGCGAAATAACCCATTTTGCACTTGTAATCTCTGGCAAAGTAATATTCCCATATCATGTGAATGTAAAACCTTTTTACCATGGAGCTAACTGTCAAAACAAGATGTTGAAGTATAGTTCTTATTGCAGTTGGACTTGAGAAGATATTTAAGATCTGAACTTTGAGGGTGTAGTTGGGAAAATCCGCAGCTGTAATTTAATTGCTCCATTATTCCTTATGTGGATTTTGGAAACATAAACTGTGTTATGTTTTGCGAATTTATGTCAGAGAATGATGATACGAGAATGGTTGATATTTTAACTCCATTATTCTTGAAGACCGTAGGTGTGCAACAGGTATACAACATATGTAGTAACGAATTAAATGCATTTTCTTCAACTTGCGGTTTTTGTAGTCACCGCGTTCATACCTAACCATACTTCGGACACTGGGTCACATATTAATCTCGAACCTTGCAACACGAAAAAGTTGCCCATTATCAAAGGTGCTTTGCTTATATTACTCATTTCAATTAAAATCCTAATTCATTGTTACGTTATAAAGTCAAATCCTTTCAATATCTGAGCCAAATACTTGGACGACATTGTTTTTAGTTCTTCGGTAGAACAACTAGTTATATGGCAATTTTCGACAGTCGCATCGCATAACTACGAAAAATACTTTTTGAAAATGATGTCCAGAGTTCAAATATGGTTCATTTTATTTCCCTTTATTAGACAAGTAATTACGCCCTGTTTTCATAAATAATTCGCTTGTTGCAAATTCACAATTCATCCCCACTGAACAAATTTTCTAACTGGTGACTTAGGTTTTATTGATATTTTCCACAGTGAATGACAATTCAATTATGTTAATGTTATCATATAATTACTTTACAGGTACATTTTTAACATTCCTGAAACTATTCCCTCCATTCTGATATTCAGTAACGACAGATAAAAGCAACAACCAAACAATAATCATCTTGAAAAACAATTGTTGGCGCAATTTGAAGGTTAAGATTGATTGTGCAACATTTGCCGATCTGCTACGATTGCTGTTTACTCTAGATACAAATTGGATTTCGGTAAATTCAGCGAAATTCAATGGATTTCGGTAATGTATCGTACCCTTTATCGAACGGTTAACCAATCCGCGTCAATGTTACAAACGTGGTTCGGTTGAAGAGAAATTGTCTTGATGGTTAACGTAAGATTTGATTGGTTCACACGGCAACACTGATATGCAAATAGCAAAACCATGTTAGTTTGGCTGCGCCGAAAAATCAAAATTCATAAAATTGTAATAAGGTATCTACAATAAAACAAGTCACCAATCAAAATTTTGTTCAGTGTATATGGAACTAAGAAAGGAGCAATTATTGTCGAAAAACCTCGTCATCTGATGGTCAGTGTAAAACCTTCAAGAAATGCCACTGTAATCCGAAACTCATAAACACTAATTGTTGCATTTTTGCTATCTGCGTCGTCTGATGGTCAGTGTAAAACCTTCAAGAAATGCAGCTGTAAGCCGAAACTTATGAACACTAATTGTTGCATGTTTGCTATCTGTGTCATCTGATGGTCAGTGTAAAACCTTCATGAAATGCAGCTGTAAGCCGGAACTCATGAACACTAATTGTTGCATGTTTGCTATCTGTGTCATTTGGTGATCAGTGTAAAACCTTCAAGAAATGCATCTGTAAGCCGGAACTCATAAACACTAATTGTTGCATGTTTACTAACTGTGTCATCTGATGGTCAGTGTAAAACCTTCAAGAAATGTAGCTGTAAGCCGGAACTCATGAACACTAATGGTTGCATGTTTACTATCTGTGTCATCTGATGGTCAGTGTAAAACCTTCAAGAAATGCATCTGTAAGCCGGAACTCATAAACACTAATTGTTGCATGTTTACTACCTGCGTCGTCTGATGATCAGTGTAAAACCTTCAAGAAATGCATCTGTAAGCCGGAACTCATAAACACTAATTGTTGCATGTTTACTACCTGCGTCGTCTGATGATCAGTGTAAAACCTTCAAGAAATGCATCTGTAAGCCGGAACTCATAAACACTAATTGTTGCATGTTTACTACCTGCGTCGTCTGATGATCAGTGTAAAACCTTCAAGAAATGCATCTGTAAGCCGGAACTCATAAACACTAATTGTTGCATGTTTACTACCTGCGTCGTCTGATGATCAGTGTAAAACCTTCAAGAAATGCATCTGTAAGCCGGAACTCATAAACACTAATTGTTGCATGTTTGCTATCTGTGTCATCTGATGGTCAGTGTAAAACCATGTGATTATTACAGTACAAATACATATATCGATATTTCAGTTAACGAAAATCAATCCGATAGATATACGAGCATGTATCGATATCACCGATAGTGCATGGTCAGTGGAGATTATCTCAATAAGCCAGCGATTTGTCAATAATTTCTGCATTTATGGTACACGACATGTTGTTATTCAAAACTGGGAAATAATCGCTATAATAACTGTCTGCCAAAGGTGGTGTCAAATTTTACTGGTTAACGACAGAAAAATGCTTTGTCAAATTGCGTTATGGTTTCATAAATTTATTCGTCAATGGTAAATATACAATGGAAACAATCAGTTCAGAAAACAACGTTCGACTAATTCCATAATCCATAAATCTATGTACAAATGTAAATAAAGCATGCATACTGTACTACAGGGTGATCCATAAAATGTGATTCCTTATAAAATTAAGGAAAGCTAACATAATAATATATATGCTAAACATATATGCTTTTAAAATCGCAAGATTTATAAATTTTCAATGAATAAGTGATAGTTTGTAATAACACAATAATATTAAAAGCACAACACTTCAGTCCATTTTGAAAACGAGATTTTTGCAAAAAACAATTATACGCATGGAGCTTTTTGCTTGATTCCGTTTACGTCGATCATCTTGTGCCTAGGGCATTAAATACACGTATTCGAATTGTTACACCGAAATGTGTACTGAAATACTGCAGCAAATATTTTAAATAAAAATAATCAAAGTCAGGGAATGCTCAACACCTGGCGTTCATTCGATTGTACAATTTTCTCAACAAATTCTTCCCAAAATGTCTGTTCATTCACTGGTTGCGTTTTCCCTGGGTATTCAAGACATGATCGTTTCCTGATTTCATCAATATCCGAACCAACTCCCCGGTCACTGGAAGCGTCCTTTAACACCCCAAAGAACATAGGCTCACATCTTCTTAACGATTCCTCTTGTGCCATTCTCATAGCAATTTTCCACTCCCTGTTTTCCTCACATGTTGTTGATATGACAAAGACCACTGTACGACTTACGTGGACACCATTCGCAATAGCGCTGTACATATTCTGCCCTGGTAGTATATCATCGTCTTGTATAAACAGCCGAAACTTTTCGATCTCAAGTCTTTGTTTCATTGTTTCCAAAACAAAATCTTTCGCGTCTTCGATCGATACGATATAGACATCGAACTTGTACCGTGCTCCTACGGAATTTAGACTGTCCACCGAGATGTATCCGCGCTTCGTTTTGATATTTCTGGATGCTACGTAATACCAGTAGCGAATTTTCCACCGGAAACGATGTACAAGGATGCCTACAATTATGTTGATTATGAAAAACATAACCACCATGATTGCAATGATGACATTTGTGTAAGATGCACAATGTTTTTCCAGGTGTGTAACAATATTATCTAAGTCAGCACGACTCCTGATATGTATTTCTGACTGATTGTAATAGAAACAATTTGTGATATTAACCTCTAGGAATTTACACGACATCGTGTGATCAAGAACCCATTTTAAGAAACCGACATTATTGCAATAACACTGGACAGGGTTTCCCGCCAAATTCACATGCATTGTCCTTCCATATTGTTTGTGATTTTTCTCCGAGACTGTCTCCATATCAGAACGCATTGTCTCGGACAGCGTATAAATGTGATTCTTGTAAAGGTCTATTGTTCTGATATGTTCCATGTGTAGAATGTCGATTTCAAATTCCGTCAGTAAGTTACAAGACACATCTAGTGTTTCAAGCTTGCCTTGGTTGATTAGAAATTTCCTTGGAAGTTGTTCGATTCTGTTGTATGAAATATTCAGTGTCTCCAGTATGGCGAGGTTTTGTAGAATCCTCCCCTTAGTATCAAGTTGTATATCAATGTACAGAAGGTTAAAGGCGATTGACAGGAATTTCAAGCTTGGTGCTTTGTCAAATAACGACCATCTTATATCTGTACACAAATTATAGCCCAGATCTAAATACTCTAGTCTCGTGAGGCCATGAACCGGACCATCCCAACAATACAAAAGAGAATTAGAAGCATTAACTTTTGTTATGGTGTTTGTTTCATTAAAATAAAATTCGGGTATAGGATGAGCTAGCTTGCTGAAACTCACATCACCATATTCTAGTTTGGCAGGTAAGTTTGCCGTTATTGATGGTGCAGGAATCAATGTTCGGTGTGGACAGACAGACTGGTCTGCCTTTTTATAATGATGCTGTAATTCGCCGTTTCGGAACAACTTGTCCCTCTCCATAAATTTCGTATAGTGATCGACCATATCAAAGTTTCCATTGTGTACTTTCAAATCGGAAACTAATGAATTGAGGTCTAGATTCGTGTAGACCAATGCATCGTTTGTAAATATTGGACTGTGATCACTGTATGTGTCTACCGTTTCTTCATGTGTAGTTGACCTTTCTTCACACAATAGTTCGTTCTTTGCGGATGGTTTGTGCCGAGTCATCGGTAAAAAAGTTATGAGACAAATCTATATATTTTAAATTGGGAAGGCGATATGCTTCAAACGTGTAAAATCCTAATTCTAAGTCATTCTTGCAGGCGTATATTCGTTCTAAAGATTTCGGAAGTTTTTCTATGGCATGGTTTTCAAAACCAATTATTGCGTTATCCTCAAGATGTATTTCCTTCAAATACTTTAACACATTTGTCTTCGATGCTAAATCTTTGCTAATTAGTATGCCACACCTAAGTAGAAACGAATTTTCAACTGAATTAAGTACTAATACTTCTAGTTTGGTGTTGCTGAGTCCAGCGAAACCAACCGAAGCACCTACAACAGTAAGATGGGTATTTGATGACAAATCTAGATATTGCAGGTTTTCCATTTTGCTAAATGTTTCCGGATGTATGTCCTTTATAAGGCACCTTCTGATTGCAAAGTGGGTCACGTGGGTCAGGTTATCAAACATCCCTTGTGTCAGGTGCTCAATATTGCAGAATCTCCACGGGGGGTGAATAAGGTCACCAGGTATGATAATCTTTTTCAATGACGCCATACTCTGAAACTCTATACCGAAATAACCATCGGCTTTTCCGTCGATCCAAAGTTCTTGCAAATTAGGAATCTGCTCCAAAGCTGCGCCAGGGTAATTATCACGGTTATATGTTCCCGTGTTGCCGTATACGCGCAATTCCGTGAGAGAATCGAGGCCAGTGAAGAGTTGCAGTGGGGTCTTACTCTGCGTGAACGGCAGCTGTTCGTTACTCGACAAATTAAGATGTTTAAGTTTACTTAGACTCTGAAATGCGTCGTCTGTGATGTTAATCAAAGACGTATCATACAAATCTAAAGCTTCGAGATATTCATAAGTCGCCAAAGCCGTTTTATTCACCACATGCAACTTAGTAGATCTCATGACGAGCGACACTGTTCGGCCAGTTGGGTCCTCTGGTATAGCAGTCAAGGTCGTCTTTGAACAATTCACTTGGTACGTGTGATTGTTGCACACACATATTGTGCACGTGTCGAGATGAGTGCCACTGACCATACACCATTGCACGTGATAGTAAGCGAGCAGTGTCCACCATATACATAATGCCAGAGACCTATTGGGAAAAAAGCACAACATATGTAACCATGCGATGTTTTATGAGTAATGTATAGTAGTGTTAGACATTAGGCACCCGCTTCATCCAGATTTTTGATGATTTTTGTTTGAAAAAAAGTTTTAGATATAAATAATCAGTAGACACACGAATGATAATGCACTTGCAAATGCATACTCATTTCTGGGTTTGAATATTTTCAAGTTAAAATTATGCAATGTGACCTCTCAGAGACACATGTGACCTCTCAGAGGCATGTGACCTCTCAGAGACATGCGACCTCTCAGAGACATGCGACCCCTCAGAGACATGTGACCTCTCAGAGACATGTGACATGTCAGAGACATGTGACCTCTCAGAGACACGCGTGCACAAGAACGTGGCTGATTTCCAGTTCCGATCTCTCAATCTTTGAAGTGTGATTAAAGTTTGTGTTTTCCATTTCACATACAGACATTTTAAAGGATTAACATTCATCTGAGTAAAGCATTGCTGACGTGACGTCATCATTTTGTAGTTTACTTTCATATAAATAGACGTTTGTTCTCAATATTAGAATTACTATAAAAGAAATGGTATTAAATGAAACAAGAAAAACTATCTGCTAGAAAATGTAAAAATCTGAACATTGATTTTGGTCACTAATACAGGTTTTGTAGTGGAACCGCTGATTTCATTAAACAAAAAGGAATTTAAAATATTAAACGTAACCTAACGATGCAAGATGATATTTTGTGAAACCAGGCACTTTAGCAAGTCAAGTGTTATGCAAATACTAAATATTGTGTTTTATTGCTGTTTCACATGGCAACACAAACATGATGGGTACCATGATGGCAATCATGTGTACGGGAGAGGAAATATAGTGTACCATTCATTTCCTTCTGTTATCAGCATTCACCGGAATAAACTTCCCGAATAATATCTTCCCGAATGATTCGTTTTAGCTTTTTGAAGTGTAAATTGAATAACTAAAAGAGATATTGGACAGGTAGTTTAGACTTTCTATTCGGTATACATGAAATTTGTTGTCTTCACACAATAGTCATGAACGCTGAATACATGCTCAAGTTGCTATCAATGTTGTTGATCCCCGTAGTAATGTAATTACTATTAACAACGCTTTTTCGATTTTGAGTCCTCAGATATTTAAATAATTAATTCTTTTCTCACAAAATGAACTGTTTTCAATGACAGTGAATTGAAATATAGAATGTGTAATTTATATCATGCTTTTAGCTATAGACTGCTAGGCGGGATGATGGTTTGGTCAACCTCGGATACTGATAGGCGGATTGATGTTTTTATCACCCTCGAATACTGACAGGCGGAATGATGTTTTGTTAGCCTCAAAGTCTGCTAAGCGGAATGATGTTTTTTTTCAGCCTCGGGTACTGATAGGCTGAATGCTATTTTTTCAGCCTCGGGTACTGATAGGCTGAATGCTATTTTTTCAGCCTCGGGTTCTGATAGGCGAAAAGATTTTGTTAAAATTATAGAACCACGTACGACAGCCGAATTGTCTCATGTAGTTGATTGCGGATGTATATTCAATACACCTGTGAAATTTGATTTAATCCGCTTAAAATTGACCAAGATATTTATTGTTGAATTCATTACACTCAAATATAGTGGCTATATTTCAATGCTATAATGAAACATGAAGAAAAATTATAAAATCAGGGCTTACATTAAAGTCTGAGTTTCTTTGCGGGTATCACCACAAGAGATTTTTTCTATATAGCCTGCAAGACAGTCATCGTCCTAAATAAAATATCAATATGAAGCAAAATATCTTGAACGGTTGAAGACCACTAGAACTGCTGCACTGTGAATCATTGCACACCGGACTGTGAGAGAGTTAATTGTATCAATGTTTGGTTAAGAATCCATACACTGGTCATATTAGCAATAATTGCATTAATGAAATGCCCGATTACTCATATTTTAAAACCGAATCTATAAATGTATGTGAAAACATGTATATAAATGTACTTACATTATGTTTCTTGTGTACCTATTCGCGAGTGAATCAAGTAATATAGGCTCAATTTACACAGTTAACAAATCTAACCATTCCGTTCCCAAAGACACTTACACTTAACTCCGAATGGTTCACATTTGAAAACATTTTATGCGGTATAATCGCTGTAAATATTCCAACAGGAAATTTATTTTTTCATGATAAAACTACAGTCCGTATCTCGTGATTGATGTCACAGAACTGTTTGTGTTTTATCAAGACTGGTTTGATCGCAAAGAACTTCACTAACAACGAGAACAACGGGGTATGGTTTAAACTCTTTCAAATTCTCAGCTGCAAAACTTTGGAATAACTTACCAAACCATTTTCGACAAATTTCATCCTTTAATAATTTTAAATCCCTTCTTAATTATTGGAATGGAACAGTCTGCTCCTGTCCGTCATGTGCAGTTACTTAAATGTGCATTCTGAGTTTTTTGGAAGAGCTTTATTGTTTATGGGTTATGTTGCAATTTGTAGCTTTTTCATGTGCTTGCTTTGATGAAATTGTTTGTTCTGCTTTTGTTTTCTGTTTATGTGAAATGTGCTTGTTTACCATGTCCCTTTAGCTTTTATGTTCTTACTATGCTTTGTCATGTATACCATGTCAGAACTGTTCTTGTGTTTCATATTATTATTATCTTTATACAACTATTATATATGTGAATTTCTGCTAGTTTTATAATAACATAAGTTTTACAATACTCACTTGTTTGTGTATATCTATTGTGCATCCATTAGTAAACATGTATACATCATAATGTTTATATAATAACCCTTATTCAACAATACCTCTCCAGTTTTAATAGGACTCTTTAAATGTAACTGAACTTACTCTTAACTATTGTAAGTAGATGTATTACTAAAATTTGACATACATGTATATATGTATGTCTAAATTGATTGTCTCTTTTAATATATGCCTGTGATATTGATATTTTAGAAGTAAACTTTATTTTTATGTAGTTGGATTGCTGCCTTGTCTCATGCCTTGCTTGCCTTGCTTGCCTTGCTTGCCTTGCTTGTCTTGCTTGCCTTGCTTGCCTGTCTCAAGTGTATTTATGCATGCTAACTTGTTTTATATAAATGTACCTGTTATGTTAAATGTATTGTAATCTGTTCTAATGATTTCTTTGTAATAGTCGGGACAAAGGCTCAGTAGAGCTTGTGTTTATCATGTTGTAAAAACCGACTTCTAAATAAAATTTATTTGACTTGACTTGACTAGGCCCTACATGTACACGATTTTTGAGAAATATGACCAAAGATACTTATTCACAAATCGCCTTGAAAATAAGATTTTAAGCTATAATTCACGACTTTTAATTAAAACCCACGCATTTTGTGCAGAAAATCGAAGTAAGTTTCTACAGAATGTAATAAAAGACATCATTAAAACAGGTTGAAGCGACTTGAACGATCATATGCGGTAGGCCTGCAGTTGATGAACATAATTCCACTTGAGCATATCTATGGTGGCATATAGGGTGTAGTTGGGAAAGTTCACAGCTGTAATTTAATTGCTCCATTATTCCATATGTGGATTTTGGAAACAAAAACTGTGTTATGTTTTGCGAATTTATGTCAGAGAATGATGATACGAGAATGGTTGATCTTTTTACTCCATTATCCTTGAAGACCGTAGGTGTGCAACAGGTATACAACATATGTAGTAACGAATTAAATGCGTTTTCTTCAACTTGCGGTTTTTGTAGTCACCGCGTTCATACCTAACCATACTTCGGATACTGGGTCACATATTCATCTCTAACCTTGCGACACGAAAAAGTTCCCCGTTATCAAAGGTGCTTTGCTTATATTACTCATTTCAATTAAAATCCTAGTTCATTGTTATGTTATAAAGTCAAATCCTTTCTATATCTGAGCCAAATACTTGGACGACATTGTTTTTATGGCAATTTTCGACAGTCGAATCGCATAACTACGAACACTACTTTTTCAGGCTGTACTCCAATTTCAAATATTGAAGTTTTGCCATATGACGGATTTCAACGTCGAATGTTTCCAATCTGAGCCAAATACTTGGACGACATTGTTTTTAGTTGTTCGATAGAACAACTAGTTCTATGTCAATTTTCGACAGTCGCATCGCATAACTACGAACGCTACTTTTTCCGGCTTAACTACGAAAAAAACTTTCTCCCGGAAGCGGCTCAAGAATACAATATTCATTATTGTATACGTATACATTAAATGTAAATTAGGACTAACAAACACTGTATTCACTGTTACTGGTTTACCACCGACTTCACATCACATATTGATTTTATATTTTCTACAATGAAGTGACTGGGTAAAAATCCTGTATATTCCTCACAGATAATTGAATTTAATACATAATTTATACATTTGGCTTCACGAAACATTTTGTAGTGAAAATGATGTCCAAAGTTCAAATATGGTTCATTTTATTTCCCTTTATTAGACAAGTAATTTCGCCCTGTTTTCATAAATAATTCGCCTGTTGCAAATTCACACTTCATCCCCACTGAACAAATTTTCTGACTGGTGAATTAGGTTTTATTGATATTTTACACAGTGAATGACAATTCAATTATGTTAATGTTATCATATAATTACTTTACAGGTACATTTTTAACATTCCTGAAACTATTCCCTCCATTCTGATATTCAGTAACGACAGATAAAAGCAACAACCAAACAATAAGTATCTCGAAAAAAGATTGTCGGCGCAACTTGAAGGTTAAGATTGATTGTGCAACATTTGCCGATCTGCTACGATTGCTGATCACTTTATCGAACGGTTAACCAATCCGCGTCAATGTTACAAACGTGGTTCGGTTGAAGAGAAATTGTCTTGATGGTTAACGTAAGATTTGATTGGTTCACACGGCAACACTGATATGCAAATAGCAAAACCATGTTAGTTCATAATTCATAATTCATAAAATTGTAATAAGGTATGGAATCTACAATAAAAAAAGTCACCAATCAAAATTTTGTTCAGTGTGTATGGAACTAAGAAAGGAGCAATTATTGTCGAAAAACCATCAAGAAATGCATCTGTAAACCGGAACTCATTAACACTTATTGTTGCAAGTTTGTTATCTTCGTCATCTGATGGTCAGTGTAAAACCTTCAAGTAATGCATCTGTAAGCCGGAACTCATGAACACTAATTGTTGCATTTTTGCTATCTGTGTCATTTGGTGATCAGTGTAAAACCTTCAAGTAATGCATCTGTAAGCCGGAACTCATGAACACTAATTGTTGCATGTTTGCTATCTGTGTCATTTGGTGATCAGTGTAAAACCTTCAAGTAATGCATCTGTAAGCCGGAACTCATAAACACTAATTGTTGCATGTTTACTACCTGCGTCGTCTGATGATCAGTGTAAAACCTTCAAGAAATGCATCTGTAAGCCGGAACTCATAAACACTAATTGTTGCATGTTTGCTATCTGTGTCATCTGATGGTCAGTGTAAAACCTTCAAGAAATGCATCTGTAAGCCGGAACTCATAAACACTAATTGTTGCATGTTTACTATCTGTGTCATCTGATGGTCAGTGTAAAACCATGTGATTATTACAGTACACATACATATATCGATATTTCTGTTAACGAAAATCAATCCGATAGATATACGAGCATGTATCGATATCACAGATAGTGCATGGTCAGTGGAGATTATCTCAACAAGACAGCGATTTGTCAAT
The DNA here is from genome assembly GCA_032209605.1 of Mactromeris polynyma. Lineage (NCBI taxonomy): Eukaryota > Metazoa > Mollusca > Bivalvia > Venerida > Mactridae > Mactromeris > Mactromeris polynyma. The sequence goes on along the minus strand of JASFXZ010000010.1, from coordinate 15,743,635 downwards.
AATTTCTGCATTTATGATACACGACATTGTTGTTATTCAAAAAAGGGAAATAATCGCTATAATAACTGTCTGCCAAAAGTGGTGTCAAATTTTACTGGTTAACGACAGAAAAATGCTTTGTCAAATTGCGTTTTGGTTTCATAAATTTATTCGTCAATGGTAAATATACAATGGAAACAATCAGTTCAGAAAACAACGTTCGACTAATTCCACGATTCATAAATATATGTACAAATGTAAATAAAGCATGCATACTATACTACAGGGTGATCCATAAAATGTGATACTACTTTGATTCCTTATAACATTAGGGAAAGTTAACATATATGCTAAAATTATATGCTTTTAAAATCGCAAGATTTATAAATTTTCAATGAATAAGTGATAGTTTGTAATAACACAATAATATTAAAAGCACAACACTTCAGTCCATTTTGAAACAATTATGGGCAAGGAGCTTTTTGCTTGATTCCGTTTACGTCGATCATCTTGTGCCTAGGGCATTAAATACACGTATTTGAATTGTTACACCGAAATGTGTACTGAAATACTGCAGCAAATATTTTAAATAAAAAAAAATAAAAGTCAGGGAATGCTCAACACCTGGCTTTCATTCGACTGTACAATTTTCTCAACAAATTCTTCCCAAAATGTCTGTTCATTCACTGGTTGCGTATTCCCTGGGTATTCAAGACATGATCGTTTCCTGATTTCATCAATATCCGAACCAACTCCCCGGTCACTGGAAGCGTCCTTTAGCACCCCAAAGAACATAGGCTCACATCTTCTTAACGATTCCTCTTGTGCCATTCTCATAGCAATTTTCCACTCCATGTTTTCCTCACATGTTGTTGATATGACAAAGACCACTGTACGACTTACGTGGATACCATTCGCAATAGCGCTGTACATATTCTGCCCTGGTAGTATATCATCGTCTTGTATAAACAGCCGAAACTTTTCGTTCTCAAGTCTTTCTTTCATTGTTTCCAAAACAAAATCTTTCGCGTCTTCGATCGATACGATATAGACATCGAACTTGTACCGTGCTCCTACGGAATTTAGACTGTCCACCGAGATGTACCCGCGCTTCGTTTTGATATTTCTGGATGCTACGTAATACCAGTAGCGAATTTTCCACCGGAATCGATGTACAAGGATGCCTACAATTATGTTGATTGTGAAAAACATAACCACCATGATTGCAATGATAACATTTGTGTAAGATGCACAATATTTTTCCAGGTGTGTAACAATATTATCTAAGTCAGTACGACTCCTGATATGTATTTCTGACTGATTGTAATAGAAACAATTTGTGATATTAACCTCTAGGAATTTACACGACATCGAGTGATCAAGAACCCATTTTAAGAAACCGACATTATTGCAATAACACTGGACAGGGTTTCCCGCCAAATTCACATGCATTGTGCTTCCATATTGTTTGTAATTTTTCTCCGAGACGGTCTCCATATCAGAACGCATTGTCTCGGACAGCGTATAAATGTGATTCTTGTAAAGGTCTATTGTTCTGATATGTTCCATGTGTAGAATGTCGATTTCAAATTCCGTCAGTAAGTTACAAGACACATCTAGTGTTTCAAGCTTGCCTTGGTTGATTAGAAATTTCCTTGGAAGTTGTTCGATTCTGTTGTATGAAATATTCAGTGTCTCCAGTATGGCGAGGTTTTGTAGAATCCTCCCCTTAGTATCAAGTTGTATATCAATGTACAGAAGGTTAAAGGCGATTGACAGGAATTTCAAGCTTGGTGCTTTGTCAAATAACGACCATCTTATATCTGTACAAAAATTATAGCCCAGATCTAAATACTCTAGTCTCGTGAGGCCATGAACCGGACCATCCCAACAATACACGAGAGAATTAGAAGCATTAACTTTTACTAATACTTCTAGTTTGGTGTTGCTGAGTCCAGCGAAACCAGCCGAAGCACCTACAACAGTAAGATGGGTATTTAATGACAAATCTAGATATTCCAGGTTTTCCATTTTGCTAAATGTTTCCGGATGTATGTCCTTTATAAGGCACCTTCTGATTGCAAAGTGGGTCACGTGGGTCAGGTTATCAAACATCCCTTGCGTCAGGTGCTCAATATTGCAGAATCTCCACGGGGGGTGAATAAGGTCACCAGGTATGATAATCTTTTTCAATGACGTCATATTCTGAAACTCTATACCGAAATAACCATCGGCTATGCCGTCGATCCAAAGTTCTTGCAAATTAGGAATCTGCTCCAAAGCTGCGACAGGGTAATTATCACGGTTATATGTTCCCGTGTTGCCGTATACGCGCAACTCCGTGAGAGAATCGAGGCCAGTGAAGAGTTGAAGTGGGGTCTTACTCTGCGTGAACGGCAGCTGTTCGTTACTCGACAAATTAAGATGTTTAAGTTTACTTAGACTCTGAAATGCGTCGTCTGTGATGTTAATCAAAGACGTATCATACAAATCTAAAGCTTCGAGATATTCATATGTCGTCAAAGCCGTTTTATTCACCACATGCAACTTAGTAGATCTCATGACGAGCGACACTGTTCGGCCAGTTGGGTCCTCTGGTATAGCAGTCAGGCTCGTCTTTGAACAATTCACTTGGTACGTGTGATTGTTGCACACACATATTGTGCACGTGTCGAGATGAGTGCCACTAACCATACACCATTGCACGTGATAGTAAGCGAGCAGTGTCCACCATACACATAATGCCAGAGACCTATTGGGGAAAAAAGCACAACATATGTAACCATGCGATGTTTTATGAGTAATGTATAGTAGTGTTAGACATTTGAAATGAATGTTGTTGGAAAATGTCACCTTGAACAGAAGTTTTGTGTCATATACTTGCAAGATAGGCCTACATGTTTCAGTAAGGATGTTAACGCATTTATCTGACTCACTATCGGACAATCATTATAAAATTCAAAGCACCCGCTTCATCCAGATTTTTGATGATTTTTGTTTGAAACAAAGTTTTAGATATAAATAATCAGTAGACACACGAATGATAATACACTTAAATGCATACACATTTCTGGGTATGAATATTTTCGAGTTAAAATTATGCAATGTGACCTCTCAGAGACATGTGACCTCTCAGAGACATGTGACCTCTCAGAGACATATGACCTCTCAGAGACATGTGACCCCTCAGAGACATGTGACCCCTCAGAGACATGTGACCTCTCAGAGACATGTGACCCCTCAGAGACATGTGACCTCTCAGAGACATGTGACCTCTGACCTCTCAGAGACATGTGACCTCTCAGAGACACGCGTGCACAAGAACGTGTCTGATTTCCAATTCCGATCTCTCAATCTTTGAAGTGTGATTAAAGTTTTTATCACATGTACCCTCGATGTAAAAACAGATAAAAGCATACATCACAACAATACCAGCATAAAAAGATACTTAGATATGTATATTCCACAGACGTTGTTGAGTTTTTAGTAATAAAATATTATTGTATCAAAACATATTTGAGCGCTCCCATGACAAACCCTGTAATAGTGACGTTGGTTATGACGTCATGACAAACCCTGTAATAGTGACGTTGGTTATGACGTCATGACAAACCTGTAATAGTGACGTTGCTTATGACGTCGAGTATTTCCCAAGGAAACTTCAAAAACTAAGCTCGGAACTGTTTTGATGGCTTAAGAAGATATGAAGGTGAAATGAAAGTACATATCAGAAAAATATGTCACTTATCAGACAGTGATAGTGATCCTTGTTTTAAAAACATACATTTTGTACATGTCCATGAGTTCGTTACCATGGCAACGGCCTTCAAACATACCAATATTAAGGATGTTTATTTCAATTTTCTTGGACTTACAGTGGTTAATTCTGTTACACTTCAGACACAATTTTGGTTATTTGCTTTCATTGACTGACAATAGTTCAAAAGTCTAATGAACAAGCATTGTGTTCTTTTTTCGGCGTAGCCGCACTAACATGGTTTTGGTATTGGCGTATCAGTGTTGTGTAAACCAATCAAATCTTACGTTAATCACCAAGTCAATTTTTCTCGAACCGAACAACGTTTATAACCTTGACGCGGATTAGTTAACCTTTCGATAAACGGTACGTTACCAAATTTACCAAAATCCATTTTGGATCTGAAGTGACCAGCAATCGTAACATCTCGGCATTTTTTATGTTGCACAACAAATCTTAACCTTCAAATTGCGCCGACCATCTTTTTCAAGATATTAATTGTTTTCATATACATGTACACATGTAATCACGCACAGTACACATGTAATCACACACGGTACACATGTAATCATACACAGTGCACATGTAATCACACACAGTACGCATGTTATCACACACAGTACACATGTAATCACACACAGTACACATGTAATCACACACAGTACACATGTAATCACACACAGTACACATATATTCATACACAGTACACATGTTATCACACACAGTACACATATAATCACACACAGTACACATGTAATCACACACAGTACACATGTACTCACACACAGTACACATGTAATCACACACAGTACACATGTAATCACACACAGTACACATATAATCACACACAGTACACATGTAATCACACACAGTACACATGTAATCACACACAGTACACATATAATCACACACAGTACACATGTAATCACACACAGTACACATGTACACACACAGTACACATGTAATCACACACAGTACACATGTAATCACACACAGTACACATGTAATCACACACAGTACACATGTAATCACACACAGTACACATGTAATCACACACAGTACACATATAATCACACACAGTACACATGTAATCACACACAGTACACAATGACATATCAAATTGGTCATAATTCAGTGACAATATTTTTTTGTAAACTTTTTTTTTAATTTGTGTTTTCCATTTCAAATACAGACATTTTAAAGGATTAACATTCATCTGAGTAAAGCATTGCTGACGTGAAGTCATCATTTTGTAGTTTAATTTCATATAAATAGACTTTTGTTCTCAATATTAGAATTACTATAAAATAAATGGTATAAAATGAAACAAGAAAAATATATATTTCTGCTAGAAAATGTAAAAACATTGATTTTGGTCACTAATACAGGTTTTGTAGTGGAACCGCTGATTTTATTAAACAAAAAGGAATTTAAAATATTAAACCTAACCAAAAGATGCAAGACCATATTTTGTGAAACCAGGCACTTTAGCAAGTCAAGTGTTATGCAAATACTAAATATTGTGTTTTATTGCTGTTTCACATGGCAACACAAACACGATGGGTACCATGATGGCAATCATGTGTACGGGTGAAGAAATATAGTGTACCATTCATTTCCTTCTGTTATCAGCATTCACCGGAATAAACTTCCCGAATAATATCTTCCCGAATGATTCGTTTTAGCTTTTTGAAGTGTAAATTGAATAACTAAAAGAGATATTGGACAGGTAGTTTAGACTTTCTATTCGGTATACATGAAATTTGTTGTCTTCAAACAATAGACCTGAACGCTGAATACATGCTCAAGTTGCTATCAATGTTGTTGATCCCGTAGTAATGTAATTACTATTAACAACGCTTTTTTCGATTTTGAGTCCTCAGATATTTAAATGAATTAATTATTTTCTCACAAAATGAACTGTTTTCAATGACAGTGAATTGAAATATAGAATGTGAACTTCATATCATGCTTTTAGCTATAGACTGCTAGGCGGAATGATGGTTTGGTCAGCCTCGGATACTGATAGCCGGATTGATGTGTTTATCACCCTCGAATACTGACAGGCGGAATGGTGTTTTTGTCAGCCTCGAACAATGCTAAGCGGAATTATGTTTTTGTCAGCCTCGAACAATGGTAGGCGGAATGATGTTTTTGTCAGCCTCGAACAATGGTAGGCGGAATGATGTTTTTGTCAGCCTCGAACAATGGTAGGCGGAATGATGGTTTGGTCAGCCTCGAACAATGGTAGGCGGAATGATGTTTTTGTCAGCCTCGAACAATGGTAGGCGGAATGATGGTTTGGTCAGCCTCGAACAATGGTAGGCGGAATGATGTTTTTGTCAGCCTCGAACGATGGTAGGCGGAATGATGTTTTTGTCAGCCTCGAACAATGGTAGGCGGAATGATGGTTTGGTCAGCCTCGAACAATGGTAGGCGGAATGATGTTTTTGTCAGCCTCGAACAATGGTAGGCGGAATGATGGTTTGGTCAGCCTCGAACAATGGTAGGCGGAATGATGGTTTGGTCAGCCTCGAACAATGGTAGGCGGAATGATGTTTTTGTCAGCCTCGAACAATGGTAGGCGGAATGATGGTTTGGTCAGCCTCGAACAATGGTAGGCGGAATGATGTTTTTGTCAGCCTCGAACAATGGTAGGCGGAATGATGGTTTGGTCAGCATCGAACAATGGTAGGCGGAATGATGGTTTGGTCAGCCTCGAACAATGGTAGGCGGAATGATGTGTTTATCACCCTCGAATACTGACAGGCGGAATGGTGTTTTTGTCAGCCTCGAACAATGCTAAGCGGAATTATGTTTTTGTCAGCCTCGAACAATGCTAAACGGAATTATGTTTTAGTCAGCCTCGAACAATGGTAGGCGGAATTATGTTTTTGTCAGCCTCGAACAATGATACGCGGAATTATGTTTTTGTCAGGCTCGAACAATGGTAGGCGGAATGATGGTTTGGTCAGCCTCGAACAATGGTAGGCGGAATGATGTTTTTGTCAGCCTCGAACAATGGTAGGCGGAATGATGGTTTGGTCAGCCTCGAACAATGGTAGGTGGAATGATGGTTTGGTCAGCCTCGAACAATGGTAGGCGGAATGATGTTTTTGTCAGCCTCGAACAATGGTAGGCGGAATGATGTTTTTGTCAGCCTCGAACAATGGTAGGCGGAATGATGTTTTTGTCAGCCTCGAACAATGGTAGACGGAATGATTGTTTGGTCAGCCTCGAACAATGGTAGGTGGAATGATGGTTTGGTCAGCCTCGAACAATGGTAGGTGAAATGATGGTTTGGTCTGCCTCGAACAATGGTAGGCGGAATGATAGTTTGGTCAGCCTCGAACAATGGTAGGTGGAAAGATGGTTTGGTCAGCCTCGAACAATGGTAGGCGTAATGATGGTTTGGTCAGCCTCGAACAATGGTAGGCTGAATGATGGTTTGGTCAGTCTCGAACAATGGTAGGCGGAATGATGGTTTGGTCAGCCTCGAACAATGGTAGGCGGAATGATGGTTTGGTCAGTCTCGAACAATGGTAGGCGGAATGATGGTTTGGTCAGCCTCGAACAATTGGTAGGCGAAATGATGATTTTGTCAGCCTCGAACAATGCTAAGCGGAATTATGTTTTTGTCAGCCTCGAACAATGGTAGGCGGAATGGTGTATTTGTCAGCCTCGAACAATGGTAGGCGGAATGGTGTTTTTGTCAGCCTCGAACAATGGTAGGCGGAATGGTGTTTTTTCAACCTCGGACAATACTAGGCGGAATGATGGTTTGGTCAGCCTCGAACAATGGTAGGCGAAATGATGATTTTGTCAGCCTCGAACAATGCTAAGCGGAATGATGTTTTTGTCAGCCTCGAACAATGCTAAGCGGAATGGTGTTTTTGTCCGCCTCGAACAATGGTAGGCGGAATGGTGTTTTTTCAACCTCGGACAATACTAGGCGGAATGATGGTTTGGTCAGCCTCGAACAATGGTAGGCGAAATGATGATTTTGTCAGCCTCGAACAATGCTAAGCGGAATGATGTTTTTGTCAGCCTCGAATTATGGTAGGCGGAATGTTGTTTTTGTCAGCCTCGAACAATGGTAGGCGGAATTGTGTGTTTGTCAGCCTCGAACAATGGTAGGCGGAATGGTGTTTTTTTCAGCCTCGAACAACGGTAGGCGGAATGGTGTTTTTTCAACCTCGGACAATACTAGGCGGAATGGTGTTTAGTTTGCCTCAAAGTCTGCTAAGCGGAATGATATTTTTTTCAGCCTCGGGTACTGATAGGCGGAATGCTATTTTTTCAGCCTCGGGTACTGATAGGCGAAAAGATTTTGTTAAAATCATAGAACCACGTACGACAGCCGAATTGTCTCATGTAGTTGATTGCGGATGTTTATTCAATACACCTGTGCAATTTGATTTAATCCGCTTAAAATTCACCAAGATATTTATTGTTGAATTAGTGGCTATATTTCAATGCTATAATGAAACATGAAGAAAAAATATAAAATCAGGGCTTACATTAAAGTCTGAGTTTCTTTGCGGGTATCTCCACAAGAGATTTTTTCTGAATTGTGTCGCATACATGGTAGTTCTACGGTGACATTAAGAACAGTTTTTCGCTGGGTTAAATTCTTTAAAGGGGTCTATATAGTCTGCGAGACAGTCATCGTCCTAAATAAAATATCAATATGAAGCAAAATATCTTGAACGGTTGAAGACACCGGACAGCAATTAGAGGAACATTGATGTTACAAAACATAATAACGGTCAATATGGATAACCTATTTCAACAACACCACGTCTCTTTTCGCTCTGGTACTGTAGTAGTATACATTGTGTACATGTCTAGATTATATCAAAGGTGTGTCTGCTTATCCTTTTTACATTCAAACCATTTGGTCACATTGTCACATTTCATTTTTGACTGTGGTTGTGTATATTAACAGCTAGCAATAAAATATATATATAAAAACAAAGACAATGTTGTATATATTTAAACAATTGCCACGTATATTGTGCATTTATATGTTCATGTATATGCTTTATTTCTTATATGTTATGTATGTGTGTTTAAAAAACCGAAATAAACTAAAATAAAACATCAATATGAGGCAAAATATCTTGAACGGTTGAAGACCATGAGAACTGCTGCACTGTGAATCATTGCACACACGGACTGTGAGAGAGTTAATTGTAACACTAGAACTGCTGCACTGTGAATCATTGCACACACGGACTGTGAGAGAGTTAATGGTAACAATGTTTGGTTAAGAATCCATACACTGGTCATATTAGCAATAATTGCATTAATGAAATGCCCGATTACTCATATTTTAAAACCGAATCTATAAATGTATGTGAAAACATGTATATAAATGTACTTACATTATGTTTCTTGTGTACCTATTCGCGAGTGAATCAAGTAATATAGGCTCAATTTACACAGTTAACAAATCTAACCAGTCCGTTCCCAAAGACACTCCGAATGGTTCACATTTGAAAACATTTTATGCGGTTATCGCTGTAAATATTCGAACAGGAAATTTATTTGTTCATGATAAAACTACAGACAACTACTGTTTAAGCTCATTTAACATTCCGTATCTCGTGATGTCACAAAACTGTTTGTGTTTTATCTAGACTGGTTGATCGCAAGAACAAAGAACTTCACTAGGCCCTACATGTACACGAATGTTTGAGAAATATGAACCAAAGATATTTATTCACAAATCGCCTTGAAAATAAGATTTTAAGCTATAATTCACGACTTTTAGTTAAAACCCAAGCATTTTGTGCAGAAAATCGAAGGAAGTTTCTACAGAATGTAATAAAAGACATCATTAAAACAGGTTGAAGCGACTTGAACGATCATATGCGGTAGGCCTACAGTTGATGAACATAATTCCACTTGAGCATATCTATGGTGGCATATTTCTGCCACCAGTTAACTACATAATTAACTAGAACATACTTTTCTAGTTACCCACAAAATGTTTTAGTTAATTAAGTAGTTACTAGTATCTAGTTTCTTCAACGTGATAACCACATGATTTTCAAGTTAATTAAGTAGTTAACTGGTGGCAGAAATGCCACCATACGTATCTTATAAATGAAAGTCTTCATGTTGGTGTTTAACTTACTGTTAATATAGGGGTTTTACAAAGTTATTGAACATACATTGATGACACTGTGTTTTACAAAGCTTATATCCAGGTGCTTCCCTACAAGGGGATGGTCCCTTGGATCTCTGATCTCTATCACCCTGGGACGTCCAATCGCACTCTTTACCATTCCATACCCTTGGCAACTATGTAACTTTACAACTTGAAATGTAATAGACTATAAGAATCTTTCACTGGCTTCCGGTACGGGTAGAAATATCCGGCACGAGGGTTACCGTGTTTTGGCCCTGAACGAGACTCTGCCGAGTGCCAGAGATTTCCATCCGCACACGAAGCTAGTGAAAGATTTTCTAGTTAATAATTTTGGCAGAAGCATTTCACCGTCAGTGCATATATAATGTGTTAAGTTCCATTTATAATACAAAGTTATTATCGTAACATCATGGGTAATTTCGAACCATTTTTGCGTCGTTACACGGAGATCTTAAATTCCGCTGGACAATGTAAGTTTAATAGACTGAAAAAAGTGTATAACATGAACGTTTAAACTGTGTACATTTTATTTGCTTTACACACGCTATAAACATCAATATAAAAACAATAAGGAAACAAATCGTGTACGGTTTGAAATATTAGTGAAGTAGGTAAAAATAACCAAATATTTACACATCGACCCTATAATTGTCGCCGCACTGAAGTGCGGCGTACTGTCTGGAATGGGATTTTTTTTGTACGTGGAGGGGCACGTGACTTAATTTTTCCCCCAAGATTATTTGATTCAAGATAATTTTACCCACTGACAATAAAGTTTTACAGAAAAAGTATTTGTAATGTTTTTTTTGTTTTTTTTTAAATCTTTTAATTCATTCCCTCATGTGGTGCACGATTTCAAATGGCCAAAAACGAGAGAGAATACGTAACTCCAGGGAAAGCCACATACTTAAGACAATGCCTCCCCACGCAGATCTCCGGAAAAACAACATTCCACAAAACATAAGGCACTAAAGGAGGTCAAACGGTACACATATTAAGGAACTGAGGCGCAAGGAATGGCCCAGCAGACCACAAGGAATAACTAGGAGAATCAGAGTGGACAGTAAGCTAGCTAACTTCACACCTTATCGCTATATGGTCATTGATTTCCAACATATATACATAAATTGACTAAGTAGGCAGTAACTACTCATTAAACACAACCAACCATCAGTACATGTCAACAGACATACAGTAACTAATCCAGCACGGAGGAACAAGCAGCCTTATAATGACCTTGCTCCCCGTAACTAAAATAATAACATCAGAATAGAAGTAACCTTAAAATGTCAAATTAAAAATGCAATTTAAAATAAAGTCAACTTGATAATGTATTTACTAATTAAACAATTCTTAGATATTATTGATAGGTAAATGGAATTTATAACTAAAATAAATATGTCTAATAAGAGAACTAAAACACAAAAACACGACTGCATCCAACGAATAATGAGGAAAGTTTTCTTGGTATTGTCAAATGACGTCATAAAATGTAAATCGCATTGTTGATAGAACAATAAAAAATCATTGACGTCATGCAATTTTAATGACGTCATAAAAGATAGAGTATACGCGGCCTAAGGGGACGTTATTTACACAAGACTGTGCCTTATAAACAGTTAATATACAAGAGAGAAAAATTAAGTAAGTAGTTACAGAGAACATCACAAAACAACAAGAAACAAGGACAACACCAATGTAAATTCGAAAAAAATAAATATTAGACGACACAACACAATCACAAATGGGCTGGTCGATAGTTTTAAGATACTCCATGGAACACATCATGTTAGTTCCAGAGTAAAAGTCAATGCCTACAAAGTCCCGAACATAATCCCCTGAGTACGGTTTACAAATATAACTTCATTTAGTCTCAAAACATTAGTGTCCGGCGTGCAGTAAAAACAGGTGTGAAAATCTATCAAGTATTGATTTACTTAAAAACTTATCTGCAGTTGTTCTCATTATGTCAGGAGTATAACCCTTCCTTTTGAACTTGTTAATTAATTTCACAAATAACTGATCAAAGTAACAACTGTTATGAATCTTGCGAATTTTATATAATAGATCTCCATAAAATTTGGGTTTAGTAATTCCTTTCTCTAACATAGATTTTACACTAGTGCCATATTTTAACTTAATATCGGTATATTTATGGCAAAACTTACGAAACGTGAAACATAATTTATGATAACGATAGCCTTGTTTTAGCAGTTTACCTGTTAGTAGAAGGTTACGCTTATTAAAGTCCTCTAGATTAGTATTACCCCTCATACATCGAATAAGTTGAGATATGTATATGCCATATGTATTATATTTCGGTATATCACTAATAAGCCAGGGAAATTTATAATCTCAAAGTCATAATCATCTCGTTTATCATATATTTTAGTAGTAATAATACCATTTTCTATAGAAATGTCCAAGTCAAGAAACGAGGCATGTGTATTCAAGGTGTCTAAATAACGGGAGGTATTATTGAAAGCTTCAATTACATCCATCTGATTTTCTTTGGATAAGGATAACATAAAGTCTCTTTCATAACAGAATAATAATAAGATGGCTATAAGTAGAGCACAGTTAGTACCCATAGGAATACCAACTTTCTGTTGGTACATTGAGTTATCAAATTGAATAAAGATATTATTCAGTAAAAAATTAAGAGCTTCACAGACGTCCTCACATGTCCAGATGGTAAAGTTTTGTAATTATTAGAAGTAAAAAAGCCCTTTCATCATTGCAGGCCAAATATACATGTTGATTGCTACCAAATGTTTTTTCAATTAAATGTGTAAGTTTGGTTTTAATTAAATCATGAGGAAGTGAAGTATAAAGAGTGGAGAAATCATAGGTAGAGATACGTATTGCTCTAAAATGTAAAGATTGAAATTTATTTAAAACTACCGTAGAATTGTTTATGCCCCAGTAAAGGTTTATACTTGAATTTTCAAAAGTTGTATTGCAATATTTAACAACTTCAGCTTTAATAGCTGTCAAACAACCAGAGAGAAGTTTCGAAATTTGTGTAGTTGTAGTGAAGCTCGCATTTTCAATGAATCTAGATTTATATGGTATTTTGTGTAGTTTAGGTAACCAATACATAGTTGGTAACTTATTACATTTGTATGCGACTTCTACATTAAATTTAGGCAATTCTGAGTTGTGTCTGTCAATTATATCATCTGCAGACGATGTAATAGGACTGTAAGCTGCAGTACAGTTAAGTTCATTATTTAGGACTTCCGTATAATAAAACCGTCATACAATGACTGTGTTGTTAGAAGCTTTATCAGCTGGCACAAGTACAAATTTGTTGTATAAATCTTACATTTTTTTGATGGAAATACGGAAGGACACTTTCGGATCTTTAGGTAGGAGATTAGGATTAGATTGATAAAACTTAATTCTTAGATCCATGATTTTTATAATTTCATTCTTCCAGGACGTAAGGGCATTGATATCTGCATGTTCCCTTTTACACCATGTATTTGCATAATTGTTAAGAGAGTCAATAATATGTTCTTTACATTTATAAAAATCTATCTTGTTAGGGTACCTATATTTGGGGCCCTTAGAAATTAAATTCCTAACCCTTTTATCAGATATAAGTTTAAGGTTGCCTGTGATTATATGTCCTGCGGGTTTATATAGATATTTAGAATTTGAACAGTCTCAAGAATTCCTTCCATATTGGTCAGAATTGTTATCAGAGATATTGAGATCAGTAGTAATATTGTTGTAGTTAAATACTGCATTGCGTATAGGTTTATTGTACTTATAAGAAATAATAGGTAGTTCTAAATGTTTAAAGTACAAAGGAATTAAAGATTTAACAGTGTTATTTCTTAATACGCTTTCTATATCAATAAAATCAAAGTCTATTTCGACTGATAAAATATTTGAAACCAGTCTACGGAAAGTGAGAATCATAATTTATTTTTAGAAAGTTGAAAATAGTTCTCACGTGATGTAAACAATAAAATCCCGCGGAAATCCAGCACATTGGTTGGATTTCTTCAATCACATGACAGAACTAGCGATATTGATTGGACGAAGAGACTCACGTGACGTAAACAAACCAGCGTGGTGCGCCATATTTGCTACAGACTCCGAAACTGACACAGTGAAGGTCCAAAATGGTAAGAGTGTTATTAGGAAATATGCATCATTCAATTCTTTAGCGGCGACCTTTGATGCTTTGCATCAATGGTTTTCTTGTATAATTGTTGACTGTGACACACACAAATACAAGTCCAGAACTGGACACGACAGCTTTAAAACTGGGGCAACACTGCCTTGACTTTCATGAAAACTTCCGTCGTCAACATTAAATGTTGGAACGGCTTGCCAAAGAGAAATGTCAAAGACAGAGAATGTTACACGGTTCAACACGGATCTTCTGTGATTTTACACGTGACTTGAAAAGAAATGTAACACTTTAAATGATAATAATGCAATAGTGAAATATAATGATAAATAAATGCACGTCCAGATTGCGAATTGTTCACAGCACAATACGACAACATTTTTGTTGAAAACAAAACGTTATGTGGAAAAACTTGAGTGTTTGTTCATTGAATAGTGACGTTATTAGTACTGTCATCTCTGTGTACATCCACTTCAGCATTGCCAGTTGATTGTATAGTCTTTACAAGTGTTGCCCAGAACGCATTCTGGTCGTGTTCGTTCTCATCTCCAGGATAATCTAGGAAAACGTTTGCATGCATTTCGCGAATTCTCCACAGGTCGGCATCATGCAATTCACCAAGTTTTACTCCAATGGCCAGTGGTGCATCTCTTGATTTCCTATCGTGTCGCCACATCTGATACGCAGTATGCATTTCATAGTCATTCGACCACCCATCCGAGAGTACGAAAACCACTAACCGACTTTCGTGTATTTTGTTACCAACTACATCCGCTAAATGTAAACCGGGTCTGATGTGCATTAATTGCATGAAAAAACGCAGAGATTGTTTCTTGAATTCGACTCTTAACTTATCAATAATAAATTCATTCTGATCTTCACTCGATGCCACGTAAGCATCTATATATATTCCGGATTATCACCAATTTCTATGTTACCTTGGCGACTTTGTTGGTTACGCCTACATCTATATCCCTTAAGGACAACAAAGTACCAGTATTTAAGCGCCATCTGTACCAAAACAGCTATGATGATATTGATAATGACTGCCAACAGAACACTAAGACATACGATAAGTGCCGTGTATGATCTACAAGAATCTTCTAAATGGATCAGCACTGCTTCAAATTTTTCATGTGTTGTCAAGTTAGCATTTTTTTGGAATGCGGTTGTACTCCAAGTTCAAATATTGAAATTTTGCCATATGACGGATTTCAACGTCGTATGTTTCCAGTGCATTTCAACGCAAATTGAGAATTTACAAGCGACTTAAAGAAAACTGTAGGAATTTTAAAAATACCGTTGTAAAGTAACAAAAGGGACCGCAAATTGACGAGATGTTCTTCCCTACTTGTCCCTGTTGATAGCACCACCCAGGAACAACTAGTTCTATCGCAATTTTCGACAATTTTAAGTACGAAACTACATTCTACCGGAAGCGGCTCAAGAATACAATATTCATTATTGTACACGTATACATTAAATGTAAATTAAGACTAACAAACACTGTATTCACTGTTACTGGTTTACCACCGACTTCACATCACAGATTGATTTTATATTTTCTACAATGAAGTGACTGGGTAAAAATCCTGTATATTCCTCACAGAGAATTGAATTTAATACATAATTTATACATTTGGCTTCACGAAATATTTTGTAGTCAAAAAGAATTCCAAAGTTCAAATATGGTTCATTTTATTTCCCTTTATTAGACAAGTAATTACGCTCTGTTTTCATAAATAATTCGCCTGTTGCAAATTCACACTTCATACCCACTGAACAAATTTTCTAACTGGTGACTTAGGTTTTATTGATATTTAACACAGTGAATGACAATTCAATTATGTTAATGTTATCATATAATTACTTTACAGGTACATTTTTAACATTCCTGAAACTATTCCTCCATTCTGATATTCAGTAAAACCTTCAAGAAATGCAGCTGTAAGTCGGAACTCATGAACACTAATTGTTGCATGTTAACTATCTGCGTCATCTGATGGTCAGTGTAAAACCTTCAAGAAATGCAGCTGTAAGCCGGAACTCATGAACACTTATTGTTGCATGTTTACTATCTGTGTCATTTGGTGAAGAGTGTAAAACCTTCAAGAAATGCAGCTGTAAGCCGGAAATCATGAACACTAATTGTTGCATGCTTACTATCTGTGTCATTTGGTGATCAGTGTAAAACCTTCAAGAAATGCAGCTGTAAGCCTGAACTCATCAACACTAATTGTTGAATTTTTGCTATCTGCGTCGTCTGATGGTCAGTGTAAAACCTTCAAGAAATGCATCTGTAAGCCGGAACTCATGAACACTTATTGTTGCATGTTTACTATCTGTGTCATCTGATGGTCAGTGTAAAACCTTCAAGAAATGCAGCTGTAAGCCGGAACTCATGAACACTAATTGTTGCATGTTAACTATCTGCGTCATCTGATGGTCAGTGTAAAACCTTCAAGAAATGCAGCTGTAAGCCGGAACTCATGAACACTTATTGTTGCATGTTTACTATCTGTGTCATTTGGTGATCAGTGTAAAACCTTCAAGAAATGCAGCTGTAAGCCGGAACTCATGAACACTAATTGTTGCATGCTTACTATCTGTGTCATTTGGTGATCAGTGTAAAACCTTCAAGAAATGCAGCTGTAAGCCGGAACTCATGAACACTAATTGTTGCATGTTTACTATCTGCGTCATCTGATGGTCAGTGTAAAACCTTCAAGAAATGCATCTGTAAGCCGGAACTCATGAACACTAATTGTTGCATTTTTGCTATCTGTGTCATCTGATGGTCAGTGTAAAACCTTCAAGAAATGCATCTGTAAGCCGGAACTCATGAACACTAATTGGTGCATGTTTACTATCTGTGTCATCTGATGGTCAGTGTAAAACCATGTGATTATTACAGTACAAATACATATATCGATATTTCTGTTAACGAAAATCAATCCGATAGATATACGAGCATGTATCGATATCACCGATAGTGCATGGTCAGTGGAGATTATCTCAACAAGACAGCGATTTGTCAATAATTTCTGCATTTATGGTACACGACATTGTTGTTATTCAAAAAAGGGAAATAATCGCTATAATACCTGTCTGCCAAATATGGTGTCAAATTGTACTGGTTAACAACAGAAAAATGCTTTGTCAAATTGCGTTTTGGTTTCATAAATTTATTCGTCAATGGTAAATATACAATGGAAAAAATCAGTTCAGAAAACAACGTTCGACTAATTCCACGATCCATAAATCTATGTACAAATGTAAATAAAGCATGAATACTGTACTACAGGGTGATCCATAAAATGTGCCTAGGGCATTAAAAACACGTATTTGAATTGTTACACCGAAATATGTACTGAAATACTGCAGCAAATATTTTAAATAAAAAAAATAAAAATCATGGAATGCTCAACACCTGGCGTTCATTCGATTGTACAATTTTCTCAACAAATTCTTCCCAAAATGTCTGTTCATTCACTGGTTGCGTTTTCCCTGGGTATTCAAGACATGATCGTTTCCTGATTTCATCAATATCCGAACCAACTCCCCGGTCACTGGAAGCGTCCTTTAACACCCCAAAGAACATAGGCTCACATCTTCTTAACGATTCCTCTTGTGCCATTCTCATAGCAATTTTCCACTCCTTGTTTTCCTCACATGTTGTTGATATGACAAAGACCACTGTACGACTTACGTGGATACCATTCGCAATAACGCTGTACATATTCTGCCCAGGTAGTATATCATCGTCTTGTATAAACAGCCGAAACTTTTCGTTCTCAAGTCTTTCTTTCATTGTTTCCAATACAAAATCTTTCGCGTCTTCGATCGATACGATATAGACATCGAACTTGTACCGTGCTCCTACGGAATTTAGACAGTCCACCGAGATGTATCCGCGCTTCGTTTTGAAATTTCTGGATGCTACGTAATACCAGTAGCGAATTTTCCACCGGAATCTATGTACAAGGATGCCTACAATTATGTTGATTATGAAAAACATAACCACCATGATTGCAATGATAACATTTGTGTAAGATGCACAATATTTTTCCAGGTGTGTAACAATATTATCTAAGTCAGCACGACTCCTGATATGTATTTCTGACTGATTGTAATAGAAACAATTTGTGATCTTAACCTCTAGGAATTTACACGACATCGAGTGATCAAGAACCCATTTTAAGAAACCGACATTATTGCAATAACACTGGACAGGGTTTCCCGCCAAATTCACATGCATTGTCCTTCCATATTGTTTGTAATTTTTCTCCGAGACGGTCTCCATATCAGAACGCATTGTCTCGGACAGCGTATAAATGTGATTCTTGTAAAGGTCTATTGTTCTGATATGTTCCATGTGTAGAATGTCGATTTCAAATTCCGTCAGTAAGTTACAAGACACATCTAGTGTTTCAAGCTTGCCTTGGTTGATTAGAAATTTCCTTGGAAGTTGTTCGATTCTGTTGTATGAAATATTCAGTGTCTCCAGTATGGCGAGGTTTTGTAGAATCCTCCCCTTAGTATCAAGTTGTATATCAATGTACAGAAGGTTAAAGGCGATTGACAGGAATTTCAAGCTTGGTGCTTTGTCAAATAACGACCATCTTATATCTGTACAAAAATTATAGCCCAGATCTAAATACTCTAGTCTCGTGAGGCCATGAACCGGACCATCCCAACAATACAAAAGAGAATTAGAAGCATTAACTTTTGTTATGGTGTTTGTTTCATTAAAATAAAATTCGGGTATAGGATGAGCTAGCTTGCTGAAACTCACATCACCATACTCTAGTTTGGCAGGTAAGTTTGCCGTTATTGATGGTGCAGGAATCAATGTTCGGTGTGGACAGACAGACTGGTCTGCCTTTTTATAATGATGCTGTAATTTGCCGTTTCGGAACAACTTGTCCCTCTCCATAAATTTCGTATAGTGATCGACCATATCAAAGTTTCCATTGTGTACTTTCAAATCGGAAACTAATGAATTGAGGTCTAGATTCGTGTAGACCAATGCATCGTTTGTAAATATTGGACTGTGTTCACTGTATGTGTCTACCGTTTCTTCATGGGTAGTTGACCTTTCTTCACACAATAGTTCGTTCTCTACGGATGGTTTGTGCCATATTGCTGAGTCATCGGTAAAAAAGTTATGAGACAAATCTACATATTTTAAATTGGGAAGGCGATATGCTTCAAACGTGTAAAATCCTAATTCGAACTCATTCTTGCAGGCGTATATTCGTTCTAAAGATTTCGGAAGTTTTTCTATGGCATGGTTTTCAAAACCAATTATTGTGTTATCCTCAAGATGTATTTCCTTCAAATACTTTAACACATTTGTCTTCGATGCTAAATCTTTGCTAATTAGTATGCCACACTTAAGAAGAAACGAATTTTCAATTGAATTAAGTACTAATACTTCTAGCTTGGTGTTGCTGAGTCCAGCGAAACCAGCCGAAGCACCTAAAACAGTAAGATGGGTATTTGATGACAAATCTAGATATTGCAGGTTTTCCATTTTGCTAAATGTTTCCGGATGTATGTCCTTTATAAGGCACCTTCTGATTGCAAAGTGGGTCACGTGGGTCAGGTTATCAAACATCCCTTGTGTCAGGTGCTCAATATTGCAGAATCTCCACGGGGGGTGAATAAGGTCACCAGGTATGATAATCTTTTTCAATGACGTCATATTCTGAAACTCTATACCGAAATAACCATCGGCTATTCCGTCGATCCAAAGTTCTTGCAAATTAGGAATCTGCTCCAAAGCTGCGCCAGGGTAATTATCACGGTTATATGTTCCCGTGTTGCCGTATACGCGCAATTCCGTGAGAGAATCGAGGCCAGTGAAGAGTTGAAGTGGGGTCTTACTCTGCGTGAACGGCAGCTGTTCGTTACTCGACAAATTAAGATGTTTAAGTTTACTTAGACTCTGAAATGCGTCGTCTGTGATGTTAATCAAACACGTATCATACAAATCTAAAGCTTCGAGATATTCATATGTCGCCAAAGCCGTTTTATTCACCACATGCAACTTAGTAGATCTCATGACGAGCGACACTGTTCGGCCAGTTGGGTCCTCTGGTATAGCAGTCAAGTTCGTCTTTGAACAATTCACTTGGTACGTGTGATTGTTGCACACACATATTGTGCACGTGTCGAGATGAGTGCCACTGACCATACACCATTGCACGTGATAGTAAGCGAGCAGTGTCCACCATACACATAATGTCAGAGACCTATTGGAAAAAAGCACAACATATGTAACCATGCGATGTTTTATGAGTAATGTATAGTAGTGTTAGACATTTGAAATGAATGTTGTTGGAAAATGTCACCTTGAACAGAAACTTTGTGACATATATAAGATAGGCCTACATGTTTCAGTTAGGATGTTAACGTATTTATCTGACTCACCATCGGAAGACAATCGTTAAAATTTAAAGCACCCGCTTCAACCAGATTTTTGATGATTTTTGTTTGAAAAAAAGTTTTAGATATAAATAATCAGTAGACACACGAAAGATAATACACTTAAATGCATGCTCATTTCTGGGTTTGAATATTTTCGAGTTAAAATTATGCAATGTGACCTCTCAGAGACATGTGACCTCTCAGAGACATGTGACATCTTAGAGACATGTGACCTCTCAGAGACATGTGACATCTCAGAGACATGTGACCCCTCAGAGACATGTGACCCCTCAGAGATATGTGACCTCTCAGAGACATGTGCCATCTGACCTCTCAGAGACATGTGACCTCTCAGAGACACGCGTGCACAAGAACGTGGCTGATTTCAAGTTCCGATCTCTCATCTTTGAAGTGTGATTAAAGTTTTTATCACATGTACCCTCGATGTAAAAACAGATACAAGCATGCATCACAACAATACCAGCATAAAAAGATACTTGGATATGTATATTCCACAGACGTTGTTGGTTTTGAGTAATAAAATATTATTGTATCAAAACATATTTGAGCGCTCCCATGACAAACCCTGTAATAGTGACGTTAGTTATGACGTCATGACAAACCCTGTAATAGTGACGTTGCTTATGACGTCATGACAAACCCTGTAATAGTGACGTTGCTTATGACGTCGAGTATTTCCCAAGGAAACTTAAAAAACTAAGCTAGGAACTGTTTTGATGGCTTAATAAGATATGAAGGTGAAATGAAAGTACATATCAGAAAAATACATTTTGTATATGTCCATGAGTTCGTTACCATGGCAACGGCCTTCAAACATACCAATATTAAGGATATTTGTTTCAATTTTCTTGGACTTACAGTGGTAAATTCTGTTAAACTTCAGACACAATTTTGGTTATTTGCTTTCATTTACTGACAATAATTCAAAAGTCTAATGAACAAGCATTGTGTTCTTTTTTCGGCGCAGCCGTACTAAGATGGTTTTGGTATTGGCGTATCAGTGTTGTGTAAACCAATCAAATCTTACGTTAACCACCAAGGCAATTTTTCTCCAACCGAACAACGTTTAAATCCTTGACACAGATTAGTTAACCTTTCGATTAACGGTACGTTACCTTACCGAAATCCACTGAATTTCGGTGAATTTACCAAAATCCATTTTGGACCTGGAGTGACCAGCAATCGTAACATCTCGGCATTTTTTATGTTGCACAACAAATCTTAACCTTCAAATTGCGCCGACCATCTTTCTCAATATATTTCTTGTTTTCATATACATGTACACATGTAATCACATACAGTACACATGTAATCACACACAGTACACATGTAATCACACACAGTACACATGTAATCACACACAGTACACATGTAATCACACACAGTACACATGTAATCACACACAGTACACAATGACATATCAAATTGGTCATAAGTCAGTGACAATATATTTTTGTAAACTTTTTTTAATTTGTGTTTTCCATTTCAAATACAGACATTTTAAAGGATTAATATTCATCTGAGTAAAGCATTCCTGACGTGACGTCATCATTTTGTAGTTTACTTTCATATAAATAGACTTTTGTTCTCAATATTAGAATTACTATAAAAGAAATGGTATTAAATGAAACAAGAAAAATATATCTGCTAGAAAATGTAAAAATCTGAACATTGATTTTGGTCACTTATACAGGTTTTGTAGTGGAACCGCTGATTTTATTTGTTTAACTTGAAAACAAAAATGAATTTAAAATATTAAACATAACCTAAAGATGCAAGATGATATTTTGTGAAACCAGACACTTTAGCAAGTCAAGTGTTATGCAAATACTAAATATTGTGTTTTATTGCTGTTTCACATGACAACACAAACACGATGGGTACCATGATGGCAATCATGTGTACGGGTGAAGAAATATAGTGTACCATTCATTTCCTTCTGTTATCAGCATACAGCGGAATAAATTTCCCGAATAATATCTTCCCGAATGATTCGTTTTAGCTTTTTGAAGTGTAAATTGAATAACTAAAAGAAATATTGGACAGGTAGTTTAGACTTTCTATTCATGAAATTTGTTGTCTTCACACAATAGTCCTGAACGCCGAATGCTCAAGTTGCTTTCAATGTTGTTGATCCCCGTAGTAATGTATTTACTATTAACAACACTTTTTCGATTTTAATTCTTTTCTCACAAAATGAACTGTTTTCAATGACAGTGAATTGAAATATAGAATGTGTAATTTATATCATGCTTTTAGCTATGGACTGCTAGGCGGGATGATGGTTTGGTCAACCTCGGATACTGATAGGCGGATTGATGTTTTTATCACCCTCGAATACTGACAGGCGGAATGATGTTTTGTTAGCCTCAAAGTCTGCTAAGCGGAATGATGTTTTTTTTCAGCCTCGGGTACTGATAGGCTGAATGCTATTTTTTCAGCCTCGGGTACTGATAGGCGGAATGCTTTTTTTTTCAGCCTCGGGTTCTGATAGGCGAAATGATTTTGTTAAAATTATAGAACCACGTACGACAGCCGAATTGTCTCATGTAGTTGATTGCGGATGTATATTCAATACACCTGTGAAATTTGATTTAATCCGCTTAAAATTGACCAAGATATTTATTGTTGAATTAAACACACTCAAATATAGTGGCTATATTTCAATGATATAATGAAACATGATATATAGCCTGCAAGACAGTCATCGTCCTAAATAAAATATCAATATGAAGCAAAATATCTTGAACGGTTGAAGACCACTAGAACTGCTGCACTGTGAATCATTGCACGCCGGACTGTAAGAGAGTTAATTGTATCAATGTTTGGTTAAGAATCCATACACTGGTCATATTAGCAATAATTGCATTAATGAAATGCCCGATTACTCATATTTTAAAACCGAATCTATAAATGTATGTGAAAACATGTATATAAATGTACTTACATTATGTTTCGTGTGTACCTATTCGCGAGCGAATCAAGTAATATAGGCTCAATTTACACAGTTAACACATCTAACCATTCCGTTCCCAAAGACACTCCGAATGGTTCACATTTGAAAACATTTTATGCGGTTATCGCTGTAAATATTCCAACAGGAAATTTATTTTTTCATGATAAAACTACAGTCCGTATCTCGTGATTGATGTCACAGAACTGTTTGTGTTTTATCTAGACTGGTTTGATCGCAAGAAATAAGAACTTCACTAACAACGAGAACAACGAGAACAACGAGAACAACGAGGTATGGTATAAACTCTTTCAAATTCTCAGCTGCAAAACTTTGGAATAACTTACCAAATCATTTTCGACAAATTTCATCCTTTAATATTTTTAAATCCCTTCTAAATTATTGGAATGGAACAGTCTGCTCCTGTCCGTCATGTGCAGTTACTTAAATGTGCATTCTGAGTTTTTTGGAAGAGCTTTATATGTTTATGGGTTATGTTGCAATTTGTAGCTTTTTCATGTGGTTGCTTTGATGAAATTGTTTGTTCTGCTTTTGTTTTCTGTTTATGTGAAATGTGCTTGTTTACCATGTCTCTTTAGCTTTTATGTTCTTACTATGCTTTGTCATGTATACCATGTCAGAACTGTTCTTGTGTTTCATATTATTATTATCTGTATACAACTATTATATATGTGAATTTCTGCTAGTTTTATAATAACGTAAGTTTTACAATACTCACTTGTTTGTGTATATCTATTGTGCATCCATTAGTAAA
This sequence comes from Mactromeris polynyma, assembly GCA_032209605.1. Lineage (NCBI taxonomy): Eukaryota > Metazoa > Mollusca > Bivalvia > Venerida > Mactridae > Mactromeris > Mactromeris polynyma. Next base: position 15,719,414 of record JASFXZ010000010.1, on the reverse strand, counting down.
CATGTATACATCATAATGTTTATATAATAATCCTTATTCAACAATACCTTTTCAGTTTTAATAGGACTCTTAACATGTAACTGAACTTACTCTTAACTATTGTAAGTAGATGTATTACTAAAATTTGACATATATATGTATGTCTAAATTGATTGTCTCTTTTAATATCTGCCTGTGATATTGATATTTTAGAAGTAAACTTTATTTTTATGTAGTTGTATTGCTGCCTTGTCTCATGCCTTGCTTGCCTGTCTCATGTGTATTTATGCATGCTACCTTGTTTTATATAAATGTTCCTGTTATGTTAAATGTATTGTAATCTGTTCTAATGATTTCTTTGTAATAGTCGGGACAAAAGCTCAGTAGAGCTTGTGTTTATCATGTTGTAAAAACCGACTTCTAAATAAAATTTATTTGACTTGACTTGACTAGGCCCTACATGTACATGATTTTTGAGAAATATGAACCAAAGATATTTATTCACAAATCGCCATGAAAATAAGATTTTAAGCTATAATTCACGACTTTTAGTTAAAACCCACGCATTTTGTGCAGAAAATCGAAGGAAGTTTCTACAGAATGTAATAAAAGACATCACTTAAACAGATTGAAGCGACTTGAACGATCATATGCGGTAGGCCTACAGTTGATGAACATAATTCCACTTGAGCATATCTATGGTGGCATATAGGGTGTAGTTGGCAAAGTTCACAGCTGTAATTTAATTGCTCCATTATTCCTTATGTGGATTTTGGAAACAAAAACTGTGTTATGTTTTGCGAATTTATGTCAGAGAATGATGATACGAGAATGGTTGATCTTTTTACTCCATTATCCTTGAAGACCGTAGGTGTGCAACAGGTATACAACATGCGTATAGTAACGAATTAAATGCGTTTTCTTCAACTTGCGGTTTTTGTAGTCACCGCGTTCATACCTAACCATACTTCGGATACTGGGTCACATATTCATCTCAAACCTTGCAACACGAAAAAGTTCCCCTTTATTTAAGGTGCTTTGCTTATATTACTCATTTCAATTAAAATCCTAGTTCATTGTTAAGTTATAAAGTCAAATCCTTTCAATATCTGAGCCAAATACTTGGACAACATTGTTTTTAATTATTCGGTAGAACAACTAGTTATATGGCATTTTTCGACAGTCGCATCGCATAACTACGAAAACTACTTTTCCGGCTTAAGTACGAAAACTACATTCTTCCGGAAGCGGCTCAAGAATACAATATTCATTATTGTATACGTATACATTAAATGTAAATTAGGACTAACAAACACTGTATTCACTGTTACTGGTTTGCCACCGACTTCACATCACAGATTGATTTTATATTTTCTACAATGAAGTGACTGGGTAAAAATCCTGTATATTCCTCACAGATAATTGAATTTAATACATAATTTATACATTTGGCTTCAAGAAACGTTTTGTAGTGAAAATGATGTCCAAAGTTCAAATATGGTTCATTTTATTTCCCTTTATTAGACAAGTAATTACGCCCTGTTTTCATAAATAATTCGCCTGTTGCAAATTTACACTTCATACCCACTGAACAAATTTTCTAACTGGTGACTTAGGTTTTATTGATATTTTACACAGTGAATGACAATTCAATTATGTTAATGTTATCATATAATTACTTTACAGGTACATTTTTAACATTCCTGAAACTATTCCTCCATTCTGATATTCAGTAACGACAGATAAAAGCAACAGCCAAACAAGAATTATCTCGAAAAAAGAATGTCGGCGCAATTTGAAGGTTAAGATTGATTGTGCAACATTTGCCGATCTGCTACGATTGCTGTTCACTCCAGATACAAATTGGATTTCGGTAAATTCAGCAAAATTCAATGGATTTCGGTAATGTAACGTAACGTAATGTAACGGTTAACCAATCCGCGTCAATGTTACAAACGTGGTTCGGTTAAAAAGAGAAATTGTCTTGATGGTTAACGTAAGATTTGATTGGTTCACACGGCAACACTAATAAGCAAATAGCAAAACCATGTTAGTTTGGCTGCGCCGAAAAATCAAAATTCACATAATTGTAATAAGGTATGGTATCTACAATAAAAAAAAGTCACCAATTAAAATTTTGTTCAGTGTGTATGGAACTAAGAAAGGAGCAATTATTGTCGAAAAACCTTCAAGAAATGCAGCTGTAAGCCGGAACTCATTAACACTAATTGTTGCAAGTTTGTTATCTGCGTCATCTGATGGTCAGTGTAAAACCTTCAAAAAATGCATCTGTAATCCGGAACTCATGAACACTAATTGTTGCATGTTTGCTATCTGTGTCATCTGATAGTCAGTGTAAAACCTTCAAGAAATGCATATGTAAGCCGGAACTCATGAACACTAATTGTTGCATGATTGCTATCTGTGTCATTTGGTGATCATTGTAAAACCTTCAAGAAATGCATCTGTAAGCCGGAACTCATGAACACTTATTGTTGCATGTTTACTATCTGTGTCATCTGATGGTCAGTGTAAAACTTTCAAGAAATGCAGCTGTAAGCCGGAACTCATGAACACTAATTGTTGCATGTTTACTATCTGTGTCATCTGATGGTCAGTGTAAAACCTTCAAGAAATGCAGCTGTAAGCCGGAACTCATGAACATTTATTGTTGCATGTTTACTATCTGTGTCATTTGGTGATCAGTGTAAAACCTTCAAGAAATGCAGCTGTAAGCCGGAACTCATGAACACTTATTGTTGCATGTTTACTATCTGTGTCATCTGATGGTCAGTGTAAAACCTTCAAGAAATACAGCTGTAAGCCGGACCTCATGAACACTAATTGTTGCATGTTTGATATCTGTGTCATTTGGTGATCAGTGTAAAACCTTCAAGAAATGCATCTGTAAGCCGGAACTCATAAATACTAATTGTTGCATGTTTACTATCTGTGTCATCTGATGATCAGTTTAAAACTATCAAGAAATGCAGCTGTAAGCCGGAACTCATGAACACTAATTGTTGCATGTTTGCTATCTGTGTCATTTGGTGATCAGTGTAAAACCTTCAAGAAATGCATCTGTAAGCCGGAACTCATGAACACTAATTGTTGCATGCTTACTATCTTTGTCATCTGATGGTCAGTGTAAAACCTTCAAGAAATGCAGCTGTAAGCCGGAACTCATAAACACTAATTGTTGCATGTTTGCTATCTGTGTCATCTGATGGTCAGTGTAAAACCATGTGATTATTACAGTACAAATACATATATCGATATTTCTGTTAACGAAAATCAATCCGATAGATATACGAGCATGTATCGATATCACCGATAGTGCATGGTCAGTGGAGATTATCTCAATAAGCCAGCGATTTGTCAATAATTTCTGCATTTATGGTACACGACATGTTGTTATTCAAAACTGGGAAATAATCGCTATAATAACTGTCTGCCAAAGGTGGTGTCAAATTTTACTGGTTAACGACAGAACAATGCTTTGTCAAATTGCGTTTTGGTTTCATAAATTTATTCGTCAATGGTAAATATACAATGGAAACAATCAGTTCAGAAAACAACGTTCGACTAATTCCACGATCCATAAATCTATGTACAAATGTAAATAAAGCATGAATACTGTACTACAGGGTGATCCATAAAATGTGATTCCTTATAAAATTAGGGAAAGCTAACATAATAATATATATGCTAAAAATATATGCTTTTAAAATCGCAAGATTTATAAATTTTCAATGAATAAGTGATAGTTTGTAATAACACAATAATATTAAAAGCACAACACTTCAGTCCATTTTGAAACAATTATGGGCATGGAGGTTTTTGCTTGATTCCGTTTACGTCGATCATCTTGTGCCTAGGGCATTAAATACACGTATTTGAATTGTTACACCGAAATGTGTACTGAAATACTGCAGCAAATATTTTAAATAAAAAAAATAAAAGTCAGGGAATGCTCAACACCTGGCGTTCATTCGACTGTACAATTTTCTCAACAAATTCTTCCCAAAATGTCTGTTCATTCACTGGTTGCGTATTCCCTGGGTATTCAAGACATGATCGTTTCCTGATTTCATCAATATCCGAACCAACTCCCCGGTCACTGGAAGCGTCCTTTAACACCCCAAAGAACATAGGCTCACATCTTCTTAACGATTCCTCTTGTGCCATTCTCATAGCAATTTTCCACTCCTTGTTTTCCTCACATGTTGTTGATATGACAAAGACCACTGTACGACTTACGTGGATACCATTCGCAATAGCGCTGTACATATTCTGCCCAGGTAGTATATCATCGTCTTGTATAAACAGCCGAAACTTTTCGTTCTCAAGTCTTTCTTTCATTGTTTCCAATACAAAATCTTTCGCGTCTTCGATCGATACGATAACGATATAGACATCGAACTTGTACCGTGCTCCTACGGAATTTAGACTGTCCATCGAGATGTATCCGCGCTTCGTTTTGATATTTCTGGATGCTACGTAATACCAGTAGCGAATTTTCCACCGGAAACGATGTACAAGGATGCCTACAATTATGTTGATTATGAAAAACATAACCACCATGATTGCAATGATGACATTTGTGTAAGATGCACAATATTTGTCCAGGTGTGTAACAATATTATCTAAGTCAGCACGACTACTGATATGTATTTCTGACTGATTGTAATAAAAACAATTTGTGATATTAACCTCTAGGAATTTACACGAAATTATGTGATCAAGAACCCATATTAAGAAACCGACATTATTGCAATAACACTGGACAGGTTTTCCCGCCAAATTCACATGCATTGTCCTTCCATATTGTTTGTAATTTTTCTCCGAGACGGTCTCCATATCAGAACGCATTGTCTCGGACAGCGTATAAATGTGATTCTTGTAAAGGTCTATTGTTCTGATATGTTCCATGTGTAGAATGTCGATCTCAAATTCCGTCAGTAAGTTACAAGACACATCTAGTGTTTCAAGCCTGCCTTGGTTGATTAGAAATTTCCTTGGAAGTTGTTCGATTCTGTTGTATGAAATATTCAGTGTCTCCAGTATGGCGAGATTTTGTAGAATCCTCCCCTTAGTATCAAGTTGTATATCAATGTACAGAAGGTTAAAGGCGATTGACAGGAATTTCAAGCTTGGTGTTTTGTCAAAGAACGACCATCTTATATCTGTACAAAAATTATAGCCCAGATCTAAATACTCTAGTCTCGTGATGCCATGAACCGGACCATCCCAACAATACACGAGATAATTAGAAGCAATAACTTTTGTTATGGTGTTTGTTTCATTAAAATAAAATTCGGGTATAAGATGAGCTAGCTTGCTGAAACTCAAATCACCATATTCTAGTTTGGCAGGTAAGTTTGCCGTTATTGATGCTGCAGGAATCAATGTTCGGTGTGGACAGACAGACTGGTCTGCCTTTTTATAATGATGCTGTAATTTGCCGTTTCGGAACAACTTGTCCCTCTCCATAAATTTCGTGTAGTGATCAACCATATCAAAGTTTCCATTATGTACTTTCAAATCAGAAACTACTGAAGTGAGGTCTAGATTCATGTAGACCAATGCATCGTTTGTAAATATTGGACTGTGTTCACTGTATGTGTCTTCCGTTTCTTCATGGGTAGTTGACCTTTCTTCACACAATAGTTCGTTCTCTACGGATGGTTTGTGCCATATTGCTGAGTCATCGGTAAAAAAGTTATGAGAAAAATCTACATATTTTAAATTGGGAAGGCAATATGCTTCAAACGTGTAAAATCCTAATTCGAACTCATTCTTGCAGGCGTATATTCGTTCTAAAGATTTCGGAAGTTGTTCTTTGGCACCGCTTTCAAAACCAATTATTGCGTTATTCTCAAGATGTATTTCCTTCAAATACTTTAACACATTTGCCTTCGATGCTAAATTTTTGCTAATTGTTATGCTACACTTAAGTAGAAACGAATTTTCAATTGAATTAAGTACTAATACTTCTAGTTTGGAGTTCCTGAGTCCAGCGAAACCAGCCGAAGCACCTACAACAGTAAGATGGGTATTTGATGACAAATCTAGATATTGCAGGTTTTCCATTTTGCTAAATGTTTCCGGATGTATGTCCTTTATAAGGCACCTTCTGATTGCAAAGTGGGTCACGTGGGTCAGGTTATCAAACATCCCTTGTTTCAGGTGCTCAATATTGCAGAATCTCCACGGGGGTTGAATAAGATCACCAGGTATGATAATCGTTTTCAATGACGTCATATTCTGAAACTCTATACCGAAATAACCATCGGCTATTCCGTCGATCCAAAGTTCTTGCAAATTAGGAATCTGCTCCAAAGCTGCGCCAGGGTAATTATCACGGTTATATGTTCCCGTGTTGCCATATACGCGCAATTCCGTGAGAGAATCGAGGCCAGTGAAGAGTTGAAGTGGGGTCTTACTCTGCGTGAACGGCAGCTGTTCGTTACTCGACAAATTAAGATGTTTAAGTTTACTTAGACTCTGAAATGCGTCGTCTGTGATGTTAATCAAAGACGTATTATACAAATCTAAAGCTTCGAGATATTCATATGTCGTCAAAGCCGTTTTATTCACCACATGCAACTTAGTAGATCTCATGACGAGCGACACTGTTCGGCCAGTTGGGTCCTCTGGTATAGCAGTCAAGCTCGTCTTTGAACAATTCACTTGGTACGTGTGATTGTTGCACACACATATTGTGCACGTGTCGAGACGAGTGCCACTGACCATACACCATTGCACGTGATAGTAAGCGAGCAGTGTCCACCATACACATAATGCCAGAGACCTATTGGGGAAAAAAGCACAACATATGTAACCATGCGATGTTTTATGAGTAATGTATAGTAGTGTTAGACATTTGAAATGAATGTTGTTGGAAAATGTCACCTTGAACAGAATTTTTGTGTCATATACTTGCAAGATAGGCCTACATGTTTCAGTTAGGATGTTAACGTATTTATCTGACTCACTATCGGACAATCATTATAAAATTCAAAGCACCCGCTTCATCCAGATTTTTGATGATTTTTGTTTGAAACAAAGTTTTAGACAGAAATAATCAGTAGACACACGAATGATAATACACTTAAATGCATACTCATTTCTGGGTATGAATATTTTCGAGTTAAAATTATGCAATGTGATCTCTCAGAGACATGTGACCTCTCAGAGACATGTGACCTCACAGAGACATGTGACCCCTCAGAGACATGTGACCTCTTAGAGACATGCGACCTCTCAGAGACATGTGACCTCTGACCTCTCAGAGACATGTGACCTCTCAGAGACACGCGTGCACAAGAACGTGGCTGATTTCCAGTTCCGATCTCTCAATCATTGAAGTGTGATTTAAGTTTTTATCACATGTACCCTCGATGTAAAAACAGATAAAAGCATGCATCACAACAATACCAGCATAAAAAAATACTTGAATATGTATATTCCACAGACGTTGTTGGTTTTTAGTAATAAAATATTATTGTACCAAAACATATTTGAGCGCTCCCATGACAAACCCTGTAATAGTGACGTTGGTTATGACGTCATGACAAACCCTGTAATAGTGACGTTAGTTTTGACGTCATGACAAACCCTGTAATAGTGACGTTGGCTATGACGTCATGACAAACCCTGTAATAGTGACGTTGGTTATGACGTCATGACAAACCCTGTAATAGTGACGTTGGTTATGACGTCATGACAAACCCTGTAATAGTGACGTTGGTTATGGCGTCATGACAAACCCTGTAATAGTGATGTTGCTTATGACGTCGAGTATTTCCCAAGGAAACTTCAAAAACTAAGCTCGGAACTGTTTTGATGGCTTAATAAGATATGAAGGTGAAATGAAAGTACATTATTAGAAAAATATGTCACTTATCAGACAGTGATAGTGTTCCTTGTTTGAAAAACATACATTTTGTTTATGTCCATGAGTTCGTTACCATGGCAACGGCCTTCAAATATACCGATATTAAGGATGTTTGTTTCAATTTTCTTGGACTAACAGTGGTTAATTCTGTTAAACTTCAGACACAATTTTGGTTATTTGCTTTCATTTACTGACAATAATTCAAAAGTCTAATGAACAAGCATTGTGTTCTTTTTTCGGCGCAACCGTACTAACATGGTTTTGGTATTGGCGTATCAGTGTTGTGTAAACCAATCAAATCTTACGTTAATCACCAAGGTATTTTTTGTCGAACCGAACAACGTTCATAACCTTGACGCGGATTAGTTAACCTTTCGATAAACGGTACGTTACCTTACCGAAATCCACTGAATTTCGGTGAATTTACCAAAATCCATTTTGGATCTGGAGTGACCAGCAATCGTAACATCTCGGCATTTTTTATGTTGCACAACAAATCTTAACCTTCAAATTGCGCCGACCATCTTTTTCAAGATATGTCTTGTTTTCATATACATGTACACATGTAATCACACACAGTACACATGTAATCACACACAGTACACATGTAATCACACACAGTACACAAGTAATCACACACAGTACACATGTAATCACACACAGTACACATGTAATCACACACAGTACACATGTAATCACACACAGTACACATGTAATCACACGCAGTACACATGTAATCAAACACAGTACACATGTAATCACACACAGGACACATGTAATCACACACAGTACACATGTAATCACACACAGTACACATGTAATCACACACAGTACACATGTAATCACACACAGTACACGTGTAATCACACACAGTACACATGTAATCACACACAGTACACATGTAATCACACACAGTACACATGTAATCACACACAGTACACATGTAATCACACACAGAACACATGTAATCACACGCAGTACACATGTAATCAAACACAGTACACATGTAATCACACACAGGACACATGTAATCAAACACAGTACACATGAAATCACACACAGTACACATGTAATCACACACCGTACACATGTAATCACACACAGTACAACTTTTTTTTAATTTGTGTTTTCCATTTCAAATACAGACATTTTAAAGGATTAACATTCATCTGAGTAAAGCATTGCTGACGTGACGTCATCATTTTGTTGTTTACTTTCATATAAATAGACTTTTGTTCTCAATATTAGAATTACTATAAAAGAAATGGTATTAAATGAAACAAGAAAAATATATCTGCTAGAAAATGTAAAAATCTGAACATTGATTTTGGTCACTTATACAGGTTTTGTAATGGAACCGCTGATTTTATTTGTTTAACTTTAAAACAAAAATGAATTTAAAATATTAAACCTAACCTAAAGATGCAAGATGATATTTTGTGAAACCAGGCACTTTAGCAAGTCAAGTGTTATGCAAATACTAAATATTGTGTTTTATTGCTGTTTCACATGGCAACACAAACATGATGGGTACCATGATGGCAATCATGTGTACGGGTGAGGAAATATAGTGTACCATTCATTTCCTTCTGTTATCTATGGTGGCATATTACTGCCACCAGTTAGCATGATAGCGTTCGCGAATTAATTCGTGTTAACCACTTAATTATTACGATAATTATCTAGCTATCTAGTTAATATTCATGATAAATTTTCGGTAAGATAAATATCACACAACTAGAAACAGGCCTGAAAGTGCCCAGAACTGCCACCTCTTACCTTTTTATGATGTATTACACTAGATTTAAGTGGTAACACGAATCTTATCTAGTTGTCCACTTATTATGTTACTTAGTAACTCAAATTCGCGAATTTCACTTAAGATTCGTGTTACCACTTATTTTTAAATGCAATTTTGGCTTCTAGATGTAAGCGGTAACACGAATCTTATCTAGATGACCACTTGTTATGTTACTTAATAACTCAAATTCGCGAAGTTCACTTAAGATTCGTGTTACCACTTACATATAGAAGCCAAAAATGTATTAGAGAAACATTGATGTTACAAAACATAATAACGGTCAATATGGATAACCTTTTTCAACAACACCACGTCTCTTTTCGCTCTGGTACTGTAGTAGTATACATTTTGTACTTGTCTGGATTATATCAAAGGTGTGTCTGGTTATCCTTTTTACATTCAAACCTTTTTGTCACATTGTCACATTTCATTTTTGACTGTGGTTGTGTATATTAACAGCTAGCAATAAAATAGATATAAAAACAAAGACAATGTTGTAAGTATTTAAACAATTGCCACGTATATTGTGCATTTGTATGTTCATGTATATGCTTTATTTCTTATATGTTATGTATGTGTGTTTAAAAAACCGAAATAAACTAAAATAAAACATCAATATGAGGCAAAATATCTTGAACGGTTGAAGACCATGAGAACTGCTGCACTGTGAATCATTGCACACACGGACTGTGAGAGAGTTAATTGTAACACTAGAACTTCTGCACTGTGACTCATTGCACACACGGACTGTGAGAGAGTTAATGGTAACAATGTTTGGTTAAGAATCCATACACTGGTCATATTAGCAATAATTGCATTAATGAAATGCCCGATTACTCATATTTTAAAACCGAATCTATAAATGTATGTGAAAACATGTATATAAATGTACTTACATTATGTTTCTTGTGTACCTATTCGCGAGTGAATCAAGTAATATAGGCTCAATTTACACAGTTAACAAATCTAACCAGTCCGTTCCCAAAGACACTCCGAATGGTTCACATTTGAAAACATTTTATGCGGTTATCGCTGTAAATATTCGAACAGGAAATTTATTTGTTCACGATAAAACTACAGACAACTACTGTTTAAGCTCATTTAACATTCCGTATCTCGTGATGTCACAAAACTGTTTGTGTTTCATCTAGGCCCTATATGTACACGAATGTTTGAGAAATATGAACCAAAGATATTTATTCACAAATCGCCTTGAAAATAAGATTTTAAGCTATAATTCACGACTTTTAGTTAAAACCCAAGCATTTTGTGCAGAAAATCGAAGGAAGTTTCTACAGAATGTAATAAAAGACATCATTAAAACAGGTTGAAGCCTACAGTTGATGAACATAATTCCACTTGAGCATATCTATGGTGGCATATTTCTGCCACCAGTTAACTACATAATTAACTAGAACATACTTTTCTAGTTACCCACAACATGTTTTAGTTAATTAAGTAGTTATCTAGTTTTCTCAACGTGATAACCACATACTTTTCAAGTTAATTAAGTAGTTAACTGGTGGCAGAAATATGCCACCATACGTATCTTATCAATGAAAGTCTTCATGTTGGTGTTTAACTTACTGTTAATATAGGGTTTTTACAAAGTTATTGAACATACATTGATGACACTGTGTTTAACAAAGCTTATATCCAGGTGCTTCCCTACAAGGGGATGGTCCCTTGGATCTCTGATCTCTATAACCCTGGGACGTCAAATCGCACTCTTTACCATTCCATACCCTTGGCAACTATGTAACTTTACAACTTGAAATGTAATAGACTATAAGAATCTTTCACTGGCTTCCGGTACGGGTAGAAATATCCGGCACGAGGGTTACCGTGTTTTGGCGCCGGAACGAGACTCTGCCGAGTGCCAGAGATTTCCATCCGCACACGAAGCTAGTGAAAGATTTTCTAGTTAATAATTTTGGCAGAAGCATTACACCGTCAGTGCATATATAATGTGTTAAGTTCCATTTATAATACAAAGTTATTATCGTAACATCATGGGTAATTTCGAACCATTTTTGCGTCGTTACACGGAGATCTTAAATTCCGCTGGACAATGTAAGTTTAATAGACTGAAAAAAGTGTATAACATGAACGTTTAAACTGCGGACATTTTATTTGCTTTACACACGCTATAAACATCAATATAAAAACAATAAGAAAACAAAATCGTGTACGGTTTGAAATATTAGTGAAGTAGGTAAAAATAACCAAATATTTACACATCGACCCTACTGTCTGGAATGGGATTTTTTTGTACGTGGAGGAGCACGTGACTTAATTTTTTCCCCCAAGATTATTCGATTCAAGATAATTTTACCCACTGACAATAAAGTTTTACAGAAAAAGTATTTGTAATGGTTTTTTTTTAAAAATCTTTTAATTTATTCCCTCATGTGGTGCACGATTTCAAATGGCCAAAAAAAGAGAGAGAATACGTAACAACAGGGAAAGCCACATACATAAGACAATGCCTCCCCACGCAGATCTCCGGAAAAACAACAATCCACAAAACATAAGGCACTAAAGGAGGTCAAATGGTACACATATTAAGGAACTGAGGCGCAAGGAATGGCCCAGCAGACCACAAGGAATAACTAGGAGAATCAAAGTGGACAGTAAGCTAGCTAACTTCACACCTTATCGCTATAGTCCTTTCCCAAAACTAGGTAGTCTCCCTTAGTAAATCACCGCTTACTTCCCCTGATTACTTCTTCAGTACTTCCGGGGACTAATTAATATGTTCTATTGGGATTATAAACCCAATTTCACCACATTTTTTTTAGAAATACACAAAGTGCATGTGTATCTCAAATTATTATTTTCTGTATCTTCTATAATTGTTTTTCACAGCATTCTTTTGAAATAAATAGTTTACAAGGACTTGTATTAGTACAATTAAACTAAATGAAAATATCCAAACTGAAGCGGTCATTTTTAGAAATAGTTATGATGCAATCGTGCTCTGAACATTTTCTGGAAATGGATTGTTTGTTCGCCGTTTATGGATTAACTTTTATTATTAACTATATATTTTTGGTGGAATTAACATCTTACAAGATTGCTCTTTGCATTAGTGTAAGTTAAAATTACGGTACTTATTATGAAAAAAAGAAAATTTATTGGAAACTTGCAACGAGTATGTGAAGAAATTACGCTTCCGCGAGTGCAGCGTAAATCGCTACCTATGATGTTTTAAATGCAGTTATGCAAAGACTTTATATAGTAACCCATTTTTTTTTACATGCTTTAGCTTAAGGAAAGAGCGATCTTTTCATAAGAATAAATTAGAATGTCCGAATTTTACGAAAAAAAATGGATTTATAGTGGTTTAAAAACAAGTTGAGTGAAAACTCGTGATCATGGATATGGTATTAGGGCGTGAAATCGAGTGAAGAGTAACAGTTCTTCCATCGATAACTTTTCCACGGTAGATTCCCTTACAAACACAACAATATTTCAATGATTTCTTCGCTGATTTCATCTCTTAATCGCTGTTGTTATTGATATATTGATTAACGGATTAAGGTATCGATAGTCCCCGGAAGTTTACTAAACACTTGCGCATGCGTATAACGGCCTCAGGAACGACAACTTTCAAGGGAGACTACCTAGTTTTGGGAAAGGCCTATATGGTCATTGATTTCCAACATATATACATAAATTGACTAAGTAGGCAGTAACTAATCATTAAAAACAACCAACCATCAGTACATGTCAACAGACATACAGTAACTAATCCAGCACGGAGGAACAAGCAGCCTTATACTGACCTTGCTCCCCGTAACTAGAATAGTAACATCAGAATAGAAGTAACCTTAAAATGTCAAATTAAAAATGCAATTTAAAATAAAGTCAACTTGATATAAATGTATTTACTAATTAAACAATTCTTAGATATTATTGATAGGTAAATGGAATTTATAACTAAAATAAATATGTCTAATAAGAGAACTAAAACACAAAAACACGACTGCATCCAACGAATATTAAGAAAAGTTTTCTTGGTACGTCAAATGACGTCATAAAATGTAAATCGCATTGTAGATAGAAAAATCAAAAATCTTTTATGACGTCATTAAAATTGTATGAAGTCATAAAAGATAGAGTATACGCGGCCTAAGGGGACGTTATTTACACAAGACTGTGCCTTATAAACAGTTATTAAATATACAAGAGAGAAAAATTAAGTAAGTAGTTACAGAGAACATCACAAAACAACAAGAAACAAGGACAACACCAACGTAAATTCGAAAATATATATATATTAGACGACACAACACAATCACAAATGGGCTGGCCGATAGTTTTAAGATACTCCATGGAACACATCATGTTAGTTCCAGAATAAAAGTCAATGCCTACAAAGTCCCGAACATAATCCCCTGAGTACGGTTTACAAATATAACTTCATTTAGTCTCAAAACATTAGTGTCCGGCGTGCAGTAAAAACAGGTGTGAAAATCTATCAAGTATTGATTTACTTAAAAACTTATCTGCAGTTGTTCTCATTATGTCAGGAGTATAACCCTTCCTTTTGAACTTGTTAATTAATTTCACAAATAACTGATCAAAGTAACAACTGTTTATGAATCTTGCGAATTTTATATAATAGATCTCCATAAAATTTGGGTTTAGTAATTCCTTTCTCTAACATAGATTTTACACTATATATAACTTAATATCGGTATATTTATGGCAAAACTTACGAAACGTCTTACATAATTTATGATAACGATAGCCTTGTTTTAGCAGTTTACCTGTTAGTAGAAGGTTACGCTTATTAAAGTCCTCTAGATTAGTATTACCCCTCATACATCGAATAAGTTGAGATATGTATATGCCATATGTATTATTTTTCGGTATATCACTAATAAGCCAGGGAAAGTTTATAATCTCAAAGTCATAATCATCTCGTTTATCATATATTTTAGTAGTAATAATACCATTTTCTATAGAAATGTCCAAGTCAAGAAACGAGGCATGTGTATCCAAGGTGTTAGCTTTCGATAGGTGTAGTTCTGTTGGATATATATTATATATCATATTTGGGAAAAACTCATTATCAATATTTAAAATATCGTCTAAATAACGGGAGGTATTATTGAAAGCTTCAATTACATCCATCTGATTTTCTTTGGATAAGGATAACATAAAGTCTCTTTCATAACAGAATAAGAATAAGATGGCTATAAGTGGAGCACAGTTAGTACCCATAGGAAAATCAACTTTCTGTTGGTACATAGAGTTATCAAATTGAATAAAGATATTATTCAGTAAAAAATTAAGAGCTTCACAGACGTCCTCACATGTCCAGATGGTAAAGTTTTTGTAATTATTAGAAGTAAAAAAGCCCTTTTATCATTGCAAGCCAAATATACATGTTGATTGCTACCAAATGTTTTTTCAATTAAATGTGTAAGTTTGGTTTTAATTAAATCATGAGGAAGTGAAGTATAAAGAGTGGAGAAATCATAGGTAGAGATACGTGTTGCTCTAAAATGTAAAGATTGAAATTTATTTAAAACTACCGTAGAATTGTTTATGCCCCAGTAAAGGTTTATACTGGAATTTTCAAAAGTTTTATTGCAATATTTAACAACTTCAGCTTTAATAGCTGTTAAACAACCAGTGAGAAGTTTCGAAATTTGTGTAGTTGTAGTGAAGCTCGCATTTTCAATGAATCTAGATTTATATGGTATTTTGTGTAGTTTAGGTAACCAATACATAGTTGGGAACTTATTACATTTGTATGCGACTTCTACATTAAATTTAGACAATTCTGAGTTGTGTCTGTCAATTATATCATCTGCAGACGGTGTAATAGGACTGTAAGCCGCAGTACAGTTAAGTTCATCATTTAGGACTTCCGTATAATAAAACCGTCATACAATGACTGTGTTGTTAGAAGCTTTATCAGCTGGTACAAGTACACATTTGTTGTATAAATCTTGAATTTTATTTTTGAAAATACGGAAGGACACTTTCGGATCTTTA
This sequence comes from Mactromeris polynyma, assembly GCA_032209605.1. Classification (NCBI taxonomy): domain Eukaryota; kingdom Metazoa; phylum Mollusca; class Bivalvia; order Venerida; family Mactridae; genus Mactromeris; species Mactromeris polynyma. Next base: position 15,703,722 of record JASFXZ010000010.1, on the reverse strand, counting down.
GGTAGGAGATTAGGATTAGATTGATAAAACTTAATTCTCAGATCCATGATTTTTATAATTTCATTCTTCCAGGACGTAAGGGCATTGATATCTGCATGTTCCCTTTTACACCATGTATTTGCATAATTATTAAGAGAGTCAATAATATGTTCTTTACATTTATAAAAATCTATCTTGTTAGGGTACCTATATTTGGGGCCCTTAGAAATTAAATTCCTAACCCTTTTATCAGATATAAGTTTAAGGTTGCCTGTGATTATATGTCCTGCGGGTTTATATAGATATTTAGAATTTGAACAATCTCAAGAATTCCTTCCATATTGGTCAGAATTGTTATCATAGATATTGAGATCAGTAGTAATATTGTTGTAGTTAAATACTGCATTGCGTATAGGTTTATTGTACTTATAAGAAATAATAGGTAGTTCTAAAATTTTAAAGTACAAAGGAATTAAAGATTTAACAGTGTTATTTCTTAATACGCTTTGTATATCAATAAAATCAAAGTCTATTTTGACTGATAAAATATTTGAAACCAGTCTACGGAAAGTGAGAATCATAATTTATTTTTAGAAAGTTGAAAATAGTTCTCACGTGATGTAAACAATAAAATCCCGCGGAAATCCAGCACATTGGTTGGATTTCTTCAATCACATGACAGAACTAGCGATATTGATCGGACGAAGAGACTCACGTGACGTAAACAAACCAGCGTGGTGCGCCATAGTTGCTACAGACTCCGAAACTGACACAGTGAAGGTCCAAAATGGTAAGAGTGTTATTAGTTAATATGCATCATTCAATTCTTTAGCGGCGACCTTTGATGCTTTGCATCAATGGTTTTCTTGTTTAATTGTTGACTGTGAGACACACAAATACAAGTCCAGAACTGGACACGACAGCTTTAAAACTTGGACAACACTGCCTTGACTTTCATGAAAACTTCCGTCGTCAACATTAAATGTTGGAACGGCTTGCCAAAGAGAAATGTCAAAGACATAGAATGTAACACGGTTCAACACGGATCATCTGTGATTTTACACGTGACTTGAAAAGAAATGTAACCCTTTAAATGATAATAATGCAATAATGAAATATAATGATAAATAAATGCACGTCCAGATTGCGAATTGTTCACAGCACAATACGACAACATTTTTGTTGAAAACAAAACGTTATGTGGAAAAACTTGAGTGTTTGTTCATTGAATAGTGACGTTATTAGTACTGTCATCCCTGTGTACATCCACTTCAGCATTGCCAGTTGATTGTATAGTCTGTACAAGTGTTGCCCAGAACGCATTCTGGTCGTGTTCGTTCTCATCTCCAAGATAATCTAGGAAAACGTGTGCATGTATTTCGCGAATTCTCCACAGGTCGGCATCATGCAATTCACCAAGTTTTACTCCAATGGCCAGTGGTGCATCTCTTGATTTCCTATCGTGTCGCCACATCTGATACGCAGTATGCATTTCATAGTCATTCGACCACCCATCCGAGAGTACGAAAACCACTAACCGACTTTCGTGTATTTTGTTACCAACTACATCCGCTAAATGTAAACCGGGTCTGATGTGCATTAATTGCATGAAAAAACGCAGAGATTGTTTCTTGAATTCGACTCTTAACTTATCAATAATAAATTCATTCTGATCTTCACTCGATGCCACGTTAGCATCATATATATATTCCGGATTATCACCAATTTCTATGTAACCTTGGCGACTTTGTTGGTTACGCCTACATCTATATCCCTTAAGGACAACAAAGTACCAGTATTTAAGCGCCATCTGTACCTATGAACCAAAACAGCTATGATGATATTGATTATGACTGCCAACAGAACACTAAGACATACGATAAGTGCCGTGTATGATCTACAAGAAACTTCTAGATGGATCAGTACTGCTTCAAATGTTTCATGAGTTGTCAAGTTAGCATTTTTTTGGAATGCGGTTGTACTCCAAGTTCAAATATTGAAGTTTTGCCATATGACGGATTTCAACGTCGTATGTTTCCAGTGCATTTCCACGCAAATTGAGAATTTACAAGCGACTTAAAGAAAACTGTAGGAATTTTAAAAATTCCGTTGTAAAGTAACAAAAGGGACCGCAAATTGAAGAGATGTTCTTCCCTCCTTGTTCCTGATGATAGCAGCACCCAGGAACAACTAGTTCTATCGCAATTTTCGACAGTCGCATCGCATAACGACGAAAACTACCTTTTCCGGCTTAAGTACGAAAACTACATTCTTCCGGAAGCGGCTCAATAATACAATATTCATTATTGTACACGTATACATTAAATGTAAATTAAGACTAACAAACACTGTATTCACTGTTACTGGTTTGCCACCGATTTCACATCACAGATTGATTTTATATTTTCTACAATGAAGTGACTGGGTAAAAATCCTGTATATTCCTCACAGATAATTGAATTTAATACATAATTTATACATTTGGCTTCAAGAAACATTTTGTAGTGAAAATGATGTCCGAAGTTCAAATATGGTTCATTTTATTTCCCTTTATTAGACAAGTAATTACGCCCTGTTTTCATAAATAATTCGCTTGTTGCAAATTCACACTTCATCCCCACTGAACAAATTTTCTAACTGGTGACTTAGGTTTTATTGATATTTTACACAGTGAATGACAATTCAATTATGTTAATGTTATCATATAATTACTTTACAGGTACATTTTTAACATTCCTGAAACTATTCCTCCATTCTGATATTCAGTAACGACAGATAAAAGCAACAACCAAACAATAATCATCTTGAAAAACAATTGTTGGCGCATTTTGAAGGTTAAGATTGATTGTGCAACATTTGCCGATCTGCTACGATTGCTGTTCACTCCAGATACAAATTGGATTTCGGTAAATTCAGCGAAATTCAATGGATTTCGGTAATGTAACGTACCCTTTATCGAACGGTTAACCAATCCGCGTCAATGTTACAAACGTGGTTCGGTTGAAGAGAAATTGTCTTGATGGTTAACGTAAGATTTGATTGGTTCACACGGCAACACTGATATGCAAATAGCAAAACCATGTTAGTACGGCTGCGTCGAAAAAAAATCAAAATTCATAAAATTGTAATAAGGTATGGTATCTACAATAAAAAAGTCACCAATCAAAATTTTGTTCAGTGTGTATGGAACTAAGAAAGGAGCAATTATTGTCGAAAAACCTTCAAGAAATGCATCTGTAAACCGGAACTCATGAACACTAATTGTTGCAAGTTTGTTATCTTCGTCATCTGATGGTCAGTATAAAACCTTCAAGAAATGCATCTGTAAGCCGGAACTCATGAACACTATTGTTGCATTTTTGCTATCTGCGTCGTATGATGGTCAGTGTAAAACCTTCAAGAAATGCAGCTGTAAGCCGGAACTCATGAACACTTATTGTTGCATGTTTACTATCTGTGTCCTTTGGTGATCAGTGTAAAACCTTCAAGAAATGCAGCTGTAAGCCGGAACTCATGAACACTAATTGTTGCATGCTTACTATCTGTGTCATCTGATGGTCAGTGTAAAACCTTCAAGAAATGCAGCAGTAAGCCGGAACTCATGAACACTAATTGTTGCATTTTTGCTATCTGCGTCGTCTGATGATCAGTGTAAAACCTTCAAGAAATGCATCTGTAAGCCGGAACTCATAAACACTAATTGTTGCATGTTTACTATCTGTGTCATCTGATGGTCAGTGTAAAACCATGTGATTATTACAGTACAAATACATATATCGATATTTCTGTTAACGAAAATCAATCCGATAGATATACGAGCATGTATCGATATCACAGATAGTGCATGGTCTGTGGAGATTATCTCGATAAGCCAGCGATTTGTCAATAATTTCTGCATTTATGGTACACGACATTGTTGTTATTCAAAAAAGGGAAATAATCGCTATAATAACTGTCTGCCAAAAGTGGTGTCAAATTTTACTGGTTAACGACAGAAAAATGCTTTGTCAAATTGCGTTTTGGTTTCATAAATTTATTCGTCAATGGTAAATATACAATGGAAACAATCAGTTTAGAAAACAACGTTCGACTAATTCCACGATCCATAAATATATGTACAAATGTAAATAAAGCATGCATACTATACTACAGGGTGATCCATAAAATGTGATACTACTTTGATTCCTTATAACATTAGGGAAAGTTAACATATATGCTAAAATTATATGCTTTTAAAATCGCAAGATTTATAAATTTTCAATGAATAAGTGATAGTTTGTAATAACACAATATTCTTAAAAGCACAACACTTCAGTCCATTTTGAAAACGAGATTTTTGCAAAAAACAATTATGCTCATGGAGCTTTTTGCTTGATTCCGTTTACGTCGATCATCTTGTGCCTAGAGCATTAAATACACGTATTTGAATTGTTACACCGAAATGTGTACTGAAATACTGCAGCAAATATTTTAAATAAAAATAATCAAAGTCAGGGAATGCTCAACACCTGGCGTTCATTCGATTGTACAATTTTCTCAACAAATTCTTCCCAAAATGTCTGTTCATTCACTGGTTGCGTTTTCCCTGGGTATTCAAGACATGATCGTTTCCTGATTTCATCAATATCCGAACCAACTCCCCGGTCACTGGAAGCGTCCTTTAACACCCCAAAGAACATAGGCTCACATCTTCTTAACGATTCCTCTTGTGCCATTCTCATAGCAATTTTCCACTCCCTGTTTTCCTCACATGTTGTTGATATGACAAAGACCACTGTACGACTTACGTGGATACCATTCGCAATAGCGCTGTACATATTCTGCCCTGGTAGTATATCATCGTCTTGTATAAACAGCCGAAACTTTTCGTTCTCAAGTCTTACTTTCATTGTTTCTAATACAAAATCTTTCGCGTCTTCGATCGATACGATATAGACATCGAACTTGTACCGTGCTCCTACGGAATTTAGACTGTCCAACGAGATGTATCCGCGCTTCGTTTTGATATTTCTGGATGCTACGTAATACCAGTAGCGAATTTTCCACCGGAAACGATGTACAAGGATGCCTACAATTATGTTGATTATGAAAAACATAACCACCATGATTGCAATGATGACATTTGTGTAAGATGCACAATGTTTTTCTAGGTGTGTAACAATATTATCTAAGTCAGCACGACTCCTGATATGTATTTCTGACTGATTGTAATAGAGACAATTTGTGATATTAACCTCTAGGAATTTACAAGTCATCGTGTGATCAAGAACCCATTTTAAGAAACCGACATTATTGCAATAGCACTGGACAGGGTTTCCCGCCAAATTCACATGCATTGTGCTTCCATATTGTTTGTGATTTTTCTCCGAGACGGTCTCCATATCAGAACGCATTGTCTCGGACAGCGTATAAATGTGATTCTTGTAAAGGTCTATTGTTCTTATATGTTCCATGTGTAGAATGTCGATTTCAAATTCCGTCAGTAAGTTATAAGACACATCTAGTGTTTCAAGCTTGCCCTGGTTGATTAGAAATTTTCTTGGAAGTTGTTCGATTCTGTTGAATGAAATATTCAGTGTCTCCAGTATGGCGAGGTTTTGTAGAATCCTCCCCTTAGTATCAAGTTGTATATCAATGTACAGTAGGTTAAAGGCGATTGACAGGAATTTCAAGGTTGGTGTTTTGTCAAAGAACGACCATCTTATATCTGTACAAAAATTATAGCCCAGATCTAAATACTCTAGTCTCGTGAGGCCATGAACCGGACCATCCCAACAATACACGAGAGAATTAGAAGCATTAACTTTTGTTATGGTGTTTGTTTCATTAAAATAAAATTCGGGTATAGGATGAGCTAGCTTGCTGAAACTCAAATCACCATATTCTAGTTTGGCAGGTAAGTTTGCCGTTATTGATGCTGCAGGAATCAATGTTCGGTTTGGACAGACAGACTGGTCTGCCGTTTTATAATGATGCTGTAATTTGCCGTTTCGGAACAACTTGTCCCTCTCCATAAATTTCGTATAGTGATCGACCATATCAAAGTTTCCATGATGTACTTTCAAATCGGAAACTACTGAATTGAGGTCTAGATTCGTGTAGACCAATGCATCGTTTGTAAATATTGGACTGTGTTCACTGTATGTGTCTACCGTTTCTTCATGGGTAGTTGACCTTTCTTCACACAATAGTTTGTTCTCTACGGATGGTTTGTGCCATATTGCTGAGTCATCGGTAAAAAAGTTATGAGACAAATCTACATATTTTAAATTGGGAAGGCGATATGCTTCAAACGTGTAAAATCCTACTTCGAACTCATTCTTGCAGGCATATATTCGTTCTAAAGATTTCGGAAGTTTTTCAATGGCACCGCTTTCAAAACCAATTAATGCGTTATCCTCAAGATGTATTTCCTTCAAATACTTTAATACATTTGCCTTCGATGCTAAATTTTTGCTAATTAGTATGCCACACTTAAGTAGAAACGAATTTTCAATTGAATTAAGTACTAATACTTCTAGTTTGGTGTTGCTGAGTCCAGCGAAACCAGCCGAAGCACCTACAACAGTAAGATGGGTATTTGATGACAAATCTAGATATTGCAGGTTTTCCATTTTGCTAAATGTTTCCGGATGTATGTCCTTTATAAGGCACCTTCTGATTGCGAAGTGGGTCACGTGGGTCAGATTATCAAATATCCCTTGCGTCAGGTGCTCAATATTGCAGAATCTCCACGGGGGGTGAATAAGATCACCAGGTATGATAATCTTTTTCAATGACGTCATATTCTGAAACTCTATACCGAAATAACCATCGGCTATTCCGTCGATCCAAAGTTCTTGCAAATTAGGAATCTGCTCCAAAGCTGCGCCAGGGTAATTATCACGGTTATATGTTCCCGTGTTGCCGTATACGCGCAATTCCGTGAGAGAATCGAGACCAATGAAGAGTTGAAGTGGGGTCTTACTCTGCGTGAACGGCAGCTGTTCGTTACTCGACAAATTAAGATGTTTAAGTTTACTTAGACTCTGAAATGCGTCGTCTGTGATGTTAATCAAAGACGTATCATACAAATCTAAAGCTTCGAGATATGCATATGTCGCCAAAGCCGTTTTATTCACCACATGCAACTTAGTAGATCTCATGACGAGCGACACTGTTCGGCCAGTTGGGTCCTCTGGTATAGCAGTCAAGGTCGTCTTTGAACAATTCACTTGGTACGTGTGATTGTTGCACACACATATTGTGCACGTGTCGAGATGAGTGCCACTGACCATACACCATTGCACGTGATAGTAAGCGAGCAGTGTCCACCATGCACATAATGTCAGAGACCTATTGGGAAAAAAAGCACAACATATGTAACCATGCGATGTTTTATGAGTAATGTATAGTAGTGTTAGACATTTGAAATGAATGTTGTTGGAAAATGTCACCTTGAACAGAAACTTTGTGATATATATAAGATAGGCCTACATGTTTCAGTTAGGATGTTAACGTATTTATCTGACTCACTATCGGAAGACAATCGTTATAAAATTCAATGCACCCGCTTCATCCAGATTTTTGATGATTTTTGTTTGAAAAAAAGTTTTAGATATAAATAATCAGTAGACACACGAATGATAATACACTTAAATGCATACTCATTTCTGGGTTTGAATATTTTCGAGTTAAAATTATGCGATGTGACCTCTCAGAGACATGTGACCTCTCAGAGACATGTGACCTCTCAGAGACATGTGACCTCTCAGAGACATGTGACCTCTCAGAGACTTGTGACATCTCAGAGACATGTGACCTCTCAGAGACATGTGACCTCTCAGAGACATGTGACCTCTGACCTCTCAGAGACATGTGACCTCTCAGAGACACGCGTTCACAAGAACGTGGCTGATTTCCAGTTCCGATCTCTCAATATTTGAAGTGTGATTAAAGTTTTTATCACATGTAGATCTACCCTCGATGTAAAAACTGATACAAGTATGCATCACAACAATACCAGCATAAAAAGATACTTGGATATGTATATTCCACAGACGTTGTTGGTTTTTAGTAATAAAATATTATTGTTCCAAAACATATTTGAGCGCTCCCATGACAAACCCTGTAATAGTGACGTTGGTTATGACGTCATGCCAAATCATGTAATAGTGACGTTAGCTATGACGTCATGACAAACCCTGTAATGTGACGTTGGTTATGACGTCATGACAAACCCTGTAATAGTGACGTTGGTTATGACGTCATGACAAACCCTGTAATAGTGATGTTGCTTATGACGTCGAGTATTTCCCAAGGAAACTTCAAAAACTAAGCTCGGAACTGTTTTGATGGCTTAATAAGATATGAAGGTGAAATGAAAGTACGTATCAGAAAAATATGTCACTTATCAGACAGTGATAGTGTTCCTTGTTTGAAAAACATACATTTTGTATATGTCCATGAGTTCGTTACCATGGCAACGGCCTTCAAACATACCAATATTAAGGATGTTTGTTTCAATTTTCTTGGACTTACAGTGGTAAATTCTGTTAAACTTCAGATACAATTTTGGTTATTTGCTTTCATTTACTGACAATAATTCAAAAGTCTAATGAACAAGCATTGTGTTCTTTTTTCGGCGCAGCCGTACTAACATGGTTTGGGTATTGGCGTATCAGTGTTGTGTAAACCAATCAAATCTTACGTTAACCACCAAGGCAATTTTTCTCCAACCGAACAACGTTTATAACCTTGACACAGATTAGTTAACCTTTCGATAAACGGTACGTTACCTTACCGAAATCCACTGAATTTCGGTGAATTTAACAAAATCCATTTTGGATCTGGAGTGACCAGCAATCGTAACATCTCGGCATTTTTTATGTTGCACAACAAATCTTAACCTTCAAATTGCGCTGACCATCTTTTTCAAGATATTTCTTGTTTTCATATACATGTACACATGTAATCACACACAGTACACATGTAATCACACACAGTACACATGTAATCACACACATTACACATGTAATCACACACAGTACACATTTAATCACACACAGTTCACATGTAATCACACACAGTACACATGTACACACACACAGTACACATGTAATCACACACATTACACATGTAATCACACACAGTACACATGTAATCACACACAGTACACATGTAATCACACACAGTACACATGTAATCACACAGTACACATGTAATCACACAGTACACATGTACACACACAGTACACATGTTATCACACACAGTACACATGTAATCACACACAGTACACATGTAATCACACACAGTACACAATGACATATCAAATTGGTCATAAATCAGTGACACTATTTTTTGTAAAAAATTGTTTAATTTGTGTTTTCCATTTCAAATACAGACATTTAAAGGATTAACATTCATATGAGTAAAGCATTGCTGACGTGACGTCATCATTTTGTAGTGTACTTTCATATAAATAGACTTTTGTTCTCAATATTAGAATTACTATAAAAGAAATGGTATTAAATGAAACAAGAAAAATAGATCTGCTAGAAAATGTAAAAATCTGAACATTGATTTTGGTCACTTATACAGGTTTTGTAATGGAACCGCTGATTTTATTTGTTTAACTTGAAAACAAAAATGAATTTAAAATATTAAACCTAACCTAAAGATGCAAGATGATATTTTGTGAAACCAGGCACTTTAGCAAGTCAAGTGTTATGCAAATACTAAATATTGTGTTTTATTGCTGTTTCACATGGCAACACAAACACGATGGGTACCATGATGGCAATCATGTGTACGGGTGAAGAAATATAGTGTACCATTCATTTCCTTCTGTTATCAGCGAACAACGGAATAAACTTCCCGAATAATATCTTCCCGAATGATTCGTTTTAGCTTTTTGAAGTGTAAATTGAATAACTAAAAGAAATATTGGACAGGTATTTTAGACTTTCTATTCGGTATACATGAAAATTGTTGTCTTCACACAATAGTCCTGAACGCTGAATACATGCTCAAGTTGCTATCAATGTTGTTGATCCCCGTAGTAATGTAATTACTATTAACAACGCTTTTTCGATTTTGAATACATGCTCATTTTTTTTGAAAATACTAACCAAATTGTTCGCGATTACATAAAATACACTGGACAGCAATTAGAGAAACATTGATGTTACAAAACATAATAACGGTCAATATGGATAACCTATTTCAACAACACCGCGTCTCTTTTCGCTCTGGTACTGTAGTAGTATACATTGTGTACTTGTCTAGATTATATCAAAGGTGTGTCTGCTTATCCTTTTTACATTCAAACCTTTTTGTCACATTGTCACATTTCATTTTTGACTGTGGTTGTGTATATTAACAGTTAGCAATAAAATAGATATAAAAACAAAGACAATGTTGTATATATTTAAACAATTGCCACGTATATTATGCATTTATATGTTCATGTATATGCTTTATTTCTTATATGTTATGTATGTGTGTTTAATTGTAACACTAGAACTGCTGCACTGTGAATCATTGCACACACGGATAGTGAGAGAGTTAATAGTAACACTAGAACTGCTGCACTGTGAATCATTGAACACACGGACTGTGAGAGAGTTAATGGTAACACTAGAACTGCTGCACTGTGAATCATTGCACACACGGATAGTGAGAGAGTTAATAGTAACACTAGAACTGCTGCACTGTGAATCATTGCACACACGGATAGTGAGAGAGTTAATAGTAACACTAGAACTGCTGCACTGTGAATCATTGAACACACGGACTGTGAGAGAGTTAATGGTAACACTAGAACTGCTGCACTGTGAATCATTGCACACACGGACTGTGAGACAGTTAATTGTAACAATGTTTGGTTAAGAATCCATACACTGGTCATATTTGCAATAATTGCATTAATGAAATGCCCGATTACTCATATTTTAAAACCGAATCTATAAATGTATGTGAAAACATGTATATAAATGTACTTACATTATGTTTCCTGTGTACCTATTCGCGAGTGAATCAAGTAATATAGGCTCAATTTACACAGTAAACAAATCTAACCATTCCGTTCCCAAAGACACTCCGAATGGTACACATTTAAAAAAAATTATGCGGTTATCGCTGTAAATATTCGAACAGGAAATTTATGTGTTCATGATAAAACTACTTAGCACTGGGCATTGTTTAAGCTCATCTAACATTCCGTTTATCGAGATGTCACCAAACTGTTTGTGTTTTATCTAGACTGGTTGATCGCAAGAACAAAGAACTTGACTAGGCCCTATATGTACACGAATGTTTGAGAAATATGAACCAAAGATATTTATTCACAAATCGCCTTGAAAATAAGATTTTAAGCTATAATTCACGACTTTTAGTTAAAACCCAAGCATTTTGTGCAGAAAATCGAAGGAAGTTTCTACAGAATGTAATAAAAGACATCATTAAAACAGGTTGAAGCGACTTGAACGATCATATGCGGTAGGCCTACAGTTGATGAACATAATTCCACTTGAGCATATCTATGGTGGCATATTTCTGCCACCAGTTAACTACATAATTAACGAGAACATACTTTTCTAGTTAACCACAAAATGTTTTAGTTAATTAAGTAGTTACATGTATCTAGTTTCTTCAACGTGATAACCACATAATTTTCAAGTTAATTAAGTAGTTAACTGGTGGCAGAAATGCCACCATACGTATCTTATCAATGAAAGTCTTCATGTTGGTGTTTAACTTACTGTTAATATAGGGTTTTTACAAAGTTATTGAACATAAATTGATGACACTGTATGTTACAAAGCTTATACACAGGTGCTTCCCTACAAGGGGATGGTCCCTTGGATCTCTGACCAAGATACTATCACCCTGGGACGTCCAATCGCACTCTTTACCATTCCATACCCTAGGCAACTATGTAACTTTACAACTTCAAAATGTAATAGACTATACGAATCTTTCACTGGCTTCCGGTACGGGTAGAAATATCCGGCACGAGGGTTACCGTGTTTTGGCGCCGGAACGAGACTGCCGAGTGCCAGATATTTCAATCCGCACACGAAGCCAGTAAAATATTATTTTTCTTGCATACCTTTTTTAAGAAGGGTTAAGTAGGTAAGTGGTGGCAGTTGTGGGCACTATCACGATTCTTATCTAGCTAACCACAAAATTATCTTGAAACTTATGAAATTTTCTAGTAAATTATGTAGCTCTAGTTGACTTGTGGCAGAAGCATGTCACCGTAATTACAAAATTATTGTCAGTGCAAATAGAACGTGTTAAGTTCCATTTATAATACAAAGTTATAATCGTAACATCATGGGTAATTTCGTACCATTTTTGCGTCGTTACACGGAGATCTTAAATTCCACTGGACAATGTAAGTTTAATAGACGGAAAAAAGTGTATAGCATGAACGTTTAAACTGCGGACATTTTATTTGCTTTACACACGCTATAAACATCAATACAAAAACAATAAGGAAGCAAAATCGTGTACGGTTTGAAATATTAGTGAAGTAGGTAAAAATAACCAAATATTTACACATCGATCCTATAATATAAGTATTGACTGTGAGACACAAATACAAGGCCAGAACTGGACACGACAGCTTTAAAACTTGGGCAACACTGCCTTGACTTTCATGAAAACTTCCGTCGTCAACATTGAATACAGGAATGGCTTGCCAAAGAGAAATGTTAAAGACAGAGAATGTAACACGGTTCACGGATCATCTGTGATTTTACACGTGACTTGAAAAGAAATGTAACACTTTAACTGATAATAATCCAATAATGAAATATAATGATAAATAAATGCACGTCCAGATTACGAATTGTTCACAGCACAATACGACAACATTTTTGTTGAAAACAAAACGTTATTTGGAAAAACTTGAGTGTTTGTTCATTGAATAGTGACGTTATTAGTACTGTCATATCTGTGAACATCCACTTCAGCATTGCCAGGTGATTGTATAGTCTGTACAAGTGTTGCCCAGAACGCATTCTGGTCGTGTTCGTTCTCATCTCCAGGATAATCTAGGAAAACGTTTGCATGTATTTCGCGAATTCTCCACAGGTCGGCATCATGCAATTCACCAAGTTTTACTCCAATGGCCAGTGGAGTATCTCTTGATTTCCTATCGTGTCGCCACATCTGATACGCAGTATGCATTTCATAGTCATTCGACCACCCATCCGAGAGTACGAAAACCACTACCCGACTTTCGTGTATTTTGTTGCCAACTACATCCGCTAAATGTAAACCGGGTCTGATGTGCATTAATTGCATGAAAAAACGCAGAGATTGTTTCTTGAATTCGACTCTTAACTTATCAATAATAAATTCATTCTGATCTTCACTCGATGCCACGTAAGCATCATATATATATTCCGGATTATCACCAATTTCTATGTAACCTTGGCGACTTTGTTGGTTACGCCTACATCTATATCCCTTAAGGACAACAAAGTACCAGTATTGTAAGCGCCATCTGTACCTATGAACCAAAACAGCTATGATGATGTTGATTATGACTGCCAGCAGAACACTAAGACATACGATAAGTACCGTGTATGATCTACAAGAATCTTCTAAATGGATCAGTACTGCTTCAAATTGTCCATGAGTTGCCAAGTTAGCATTTTTTTGGTTTTCAAAGTGACACCTAGATAGTACTACAGATAAAGCGTCCTTGCATTTCTTGTGATACTTTCGGTATGCCCATTGTATGAAGTCAAGGTCATTGCAATAACAGTGTAGTGAATTGCCCCTCAAATTTAAACATAAACTTTTGTGAGTTGTATTACTACCAGGTCTCGTGGATATAGCATCAAACGTGTCTCGAGTGTGCTGGGACAGTGTTTTAATACGGTTGTACTTCAAGTTCAAATATTGAAGGTTTGCCATATGACGGATTTCAGCGTCGAATGTTTCCAGCGCATTTCCATGCAAATCGAGAATTTCTAAATTTACAAGCGACTTAAAGAAAACTGTAGGAATTTTAAAAATTCCGTTGTAAGGTAACAAAAGGGACCGCAAATTGACGAGTTGTTCCAAGATTCTTCCCTCCTTGTCCCTGTTGATAGCAGCACCCAGAAAATTATAACCAATGTTCAATTCTTTCAAATTATCCAGCCCGTCAAATACCTTTGAGGACATGTTTTCACAAAAGTTGTGCGATAAGTCAAGAACTTCTAATTTTGTCAAACCGTGAATTGGTCCATCCCAGCAATACAACATTGAGTTACTTGCATTGACAATTTTTATTGTATTTGAATCATTTACAAACATTTCGAAAATTGGACTGCCAAGTCTGCTGTGGCTGATATCCAGATACGTTAGACGTTGTGGAAGGAATGCAGTTAACATTCCTGGTGGTATATAATGTCCGGCATGAAACTGAGGGCATACTCGATGGTCATGTACAATTCTGTTTGGACCGTTTTCATCGCTCTTTGTCGCAAAACGTTCCTTGTCACTTCCTGAAATATATTTTAAATGTTCAGCAAATGAAAAAATACCATGGTAGTTTTCATCCAAAGCATCAGAGTTCTCGTTTTCGTGACTTTGCATATATTCTTCTCCAGTTTCAACATCAAAGTCATTGCCTGAATCATAATTATCCAACATTGCGATCGTATCAACTTCGTCCTTACTCCCTTTACGCCATATTGATACTTCGTTGATGTATCCCTGATACGATATATCGATTGAAGTGACATTACTTAAATGGAATATTCCGAAAATATAGAAGCCAAGTTCAAAGTCATTTCCGATGGCAGAAATATTTCTAAGGGTCTTCGGGAGCTTCTGAAGTGCATAATAGTCGACGTAACTCATTCGGTTGTAATCCAGATGCAGTTCCTGCAATGGGATGTTCTGTAAACATTTTGCCATTTGTTTAGTCAAAGTCACTCCGCAAGTACCAGGCTGGTGAGATCCCATATTGTTCATCACTAGTGTTGATAGATTTGAGTTATTAAGTAGGCGAAGGCTTTCGAAAGCATGTGTTAACTCCAAGTGCTGGTTACCAGAAAGGTCAAGGTACTGAAGGCTTCGTAGTTTGTCAAAGGCTTTTTTATGAATCTCATTCATACCACAATAGCTAATGGTAAGGTTTTGAACATGTAACAAATTTTCAAAAAAATTCATTGACACGTTTTTGATCTGACAGAATTCCGACCGTCGCCAACTTTTCAGGATGCCGTGACCTGAGATCCGTAGGGTTTTCAAAGAAGTTAAATTTCTGTATGCCACTCCAAAAGGATTTTGTGTAAACCCGTCAATCCATAATTCCTCAAGTTTACTTAGCGAAGTCAACTGTGTATCAATATAGCCATACTGATTATTATATGTTCCAACATTTCCATACATTTTCAGGACTTTCAGTCTTTCCAGTGGAATGAACAATTCTTCTGGTGTCGTCTCATTTGTGAGAGATAATGGTTCATTATAGGAAATATCCAGCTCTTCCAAATACGTCAGACCGTCAAAGGTTCCGTTGGAGAGTTGTGTAATCGAAGAATTGAACAGTATTAATTTTTCAAGATTTGTTAACTTTTCGAATAGGTTGTCTCCTAATTTTCCAAGTTGGTTTCCAGAAATGTTGAGGATTTTTGTATCTGTAGGAATGTCCTTAGGTAAGGTTGTGTTTGTCAGACCTCTGCCAGAACAATCGACGACTGCATCATTACACTTACACACAGTGCAAGCTCTCGATGCCACCTGTATCTCCGCGTTAATTGGTAACAGCCCCGAAATACACGTGATGACTGCTAATATCATACGCAGCAGAGACGTGCCTGTAAACAGAAGTAATACTGACAGTGAGTAGGGAACATTCCTAACAACTTCCTTCGGTTGTGACATTAATCAAACTACATGGATTATAAATAGGGAATATAGAACAGAACAGAACAATTCCTTTATTTTTACATTTCACACAGATAACAAATGTAATGACATGTGTACACAAAATAACATAATTACATAATGGTATAGGTAATGGCGTTACAATTTTGTTTATTGGATGGTGATTAAATTTGGGTTTTTGTTGTTGTTGTTTTTGTTTTTTACTTGGTGGGGATTGCGATTCCATATACAAACTTGAAACTTGAATTTTACAAACAAAAAATAAATAATTATAATAAAAAATAAAAGTGTGTATGAAAAATCATTATGAAAAATCATTTGGCAGGTACCTATGGGACATATATACAGTTTGTACTTCAAACAATATAACATATTTAATGTATATACAGCAGGTTCCATGTAGCACGTGGATCCACTGCATATGATCAACCTTACATAAACAATTGGTATGGCCTGGTGATTTTACCAATTTAATGAACGAACTATTTTGAAACATTGCACGTGGAACACATTTTACACATTTTACAATAATATTAATGTAACGTAGTATAGAAAACTGTTTATGATTGTAAAAATGTGGATTTATGGTACAGCTGGGATTTTAGATGAAGTAAGCTTTAATGTTTTGTTTAATAGATTTATGTATTACCATGTTAGTTGCGTATTATTCCATTGGTTATAAAAGACATGAGATACTTTTACTTGTAGTGTATTATTTTTTTGTAGTCTGGGCAACGGTTATTTAAATCCGCTTAAAGGCGTTCATTACTAATCGAACGTATTTCGCAAGTCTGTTTAGTAGAGGCTCATTTTTTGAGGAAAGCAGTTGTTTAAATTTGAATATATTAGGTCTTTCAAAATATTTCTTTGGGATTAATTGGACTCGCAAATCCGTGAAATTAGTACAAACTAGTAAATACATGTAATGAAATTCGTCACCTATGGCATTTGTACAGCATAGTGAACATTTACGGTCCGCGTGGGGTATGATTGGTTGCAGTTAAAATTGTTTGATCATACTGTGCTGCCCATATTAAATACGGATCTGAAATGTTCGATATCTGTCGTACATTGCTTTATTAGCTTGTGTTACAATATGTTTTCTGCATGAAAGGAATGAACCTGAGCTCGAAAATATGACTCCAAGATATTTATATTTGTTAACAGTTTCTATCGGCTGGTGATTAATATTGAAGCGGTATTTACTCGGTTTATTGGTACCAAAAACAATTACTTTGGTTTTTGTGGAATTTATTTAGTTTCCATTTTTGACAGCAGTCGTGAAATTGGTTTAATGTTGATTGAAAAGTATCATGATTATCCCCGATAATAATCGTGTCGTCCGCATAAAGTAGCAGTAGTATTTTTATAAATTTCTGAGCTTCGTTTATGTCGAGATCTATAATGATACCATTGTCATCACGTGTGAGGTTACTTTCGAGATCGTTCAAATATAGGGAGAATAGCACCGGCGAGAGATTTTCGCCTTGTCGAACTCCAGTGAAGCTACTAAAGAAAGCGGACGTTTGACCATTTACGTTTATACAGGATTTAATATTTGAGTACATATTTTTGATAATTGTTAAGATTTTACCACTAATTCTTTTTAGATAATTTACTCCATAAACCTGCTCTCCACACCGAATCAAAGGCAGCTGAAAAATCTATAAATGAACAAAACAATTTCTTTTTTTCAGCTCTGAGTATAAACGGAAACCTGAATTTCGACATGGAGTTGACTGTATACTGCTTTTCACCGTTTTTTCAACATTAGTTCAGTTATTGGCGCCGCCCATGAGGGCGGAGCCTTTAATGGAATCACGAAATGTTTGAGACTATGGTAGGAGCATCTATTTATAACTGAATCTATTTTTTATTAAGGGTTAAACTGCAGTAAATATTACACATTACTTTTTGTATTTTTATGATTTAGTAATAAAATATTTTTAATGCATTTGTATTGTCGAATAAATGTCTTTTACAAAGTTAAACGATATGTTTATGATAAATACTTGCTAATCCCCGACAAATAGGACGATTCTACATAAACAGCATGTGTGTTAGGTGTCGAAGATAAAAATAATAAAAAAATAATTATAAAAATCTTCATTTTCACTTTACTTAAATCAATATTAACACAGTGGTACTTGTAACGTGGATATTCATGCAAGTTACGGTGTTAAAAAGGAAATACACACCAATGATAGTGTGAAAATGGACTATTCCAAAACGGACGATTCTACATAAACAGCATGTGTGTTAGGTGTCGAAGATAAAATAAAAAATAATTAATTATAAAAAAACTTCATTTTCAATTTACTTATATCAATATTAAGACATTGGTACTTGTAACAAGGATATGGATATTAATGCAAGTTACGGTGTTTAAAAGGAAATACACGCCAATGATAGTATGAAAATGGACTATTCCAAAACATTTTTCCGCCATTACGCTATTCCAAAACATAGTGCACCAGTTTTGCGGCGCCCTTGGATGCTTTGCATCAATGCATTTCTTTTATTTGACTGTAAGTTGTTCCATTCAGTGCTAACTGGAACTTCTTTTACTAGCCACTGTCGTATTCCCCAATTGCAGAAACATAGCTCTGTATTAGAGTATGACCCGTCAGTGATGCAAGAACATAGCTCTGTATTAGAGTATGGCCCGTCAGTGATGCAAGAAACATAGCTCTGTATTAGAGTATGGCCCGTCAATGAGGCAAGAAAATAGCTCTGTATTAGAGTATGACCCGTCAGTGATGCAAGAAACATAGCTCTGTATTAGAGTATGACCCGTCAGTGATGCAAGAAACATAGCTCTGTATTAGAGTATGACCCGTCAGTGATGCAAGAAACATAGCTCTGTATTAGAGTATGACCCGTCAGTGATGCAAGAAACATAGCTCTGTATTAGAGTATGACCCGTCAGTGATGCAAGAAACATAGCTCTGTATTAGAGTATGACCCGTCAGTGATGCAAGAACATAGCTCTGTATTAGAGTATGACCCGTCAGTGATGCAAGAAACATAGCTCTGTATTAGAGTATGGCCCGTCAGTGAGGCAAGAAAATAGCTCTGTATTAGAGTATGACCCGTCAGTGATGCAAGAAACATAGCTCTGTATTAGAGTATGACCCGTCAGTGATGCAAGAAACATAGCTCTGTATTAGAGTATGACCCGTCAGTGATGCAAGAAACATAGCTCTGTATTAGAGTATGACCCGTCAGTGATGCAAGAAACATAGCTCTGTATTAGAGTATGACCCGCAGTGAGGCAAGAACATAGCTCTGTATTAGAGTATGACCCGTCAGTGATGCAAGAAACATAGCTCTGTATTAGAGTATGGCCCGTCAGTGAGGCAAGAAAATAGCTCTGTATTAGAGTATGACCCGTCAGTGATGCAAGAAACATAGCTCTGTATTAGAGTATGACCCGTCAGTGATGCAAGAAACATAGCTCTGTATTAGAGTATGACCCGTCAGTGATGCAAGAAACATAGCTCTGTATTAGAGTATGACCCGTCAGTGATGCAAGAAACATAGCTCTGTATTAGAGTATGACCCGTCAGTGATGCAAGAACATAGCTCTGTATTAGAGTATGACCCGTCAGTGATGCAAGAAACATAAATCTGTATTAGAGTATGACCCGTCAGTGATGCAAGAAACATAGCTCTGTATTAGAGTATGACCCGCAGTGAGGCAAGAACATAGCTCTGTATTAGAGTATGACCCGTCAGTGATGCAAGAAACATAGCTCTGTGTTAGAGTATGACCCGTCAGTGATGCAAGAACATAGCTCTGTATTACAGTATGACCCGTCAGTGATGCAAGAAACATAGCTCTGTATTAGAGTATGACCCGCAGTGAGGCAAGAACATAGCTCTGTATTAGAGTATGACCCGTCAGTGATGCAAGAAACATAGCTCTGTATAAGAGTATGACCCGCAGTGAGGCAAGAACATAGCTCTGTATTATAGTATGACCCGTCAGTGATGCAAGAAACATAGCTCTGTATTAGAGTATGACCCGCAGTGAGGCAAGAACATAGCTCTGTATTAGAGTATGACCCGTCAGTGAGGCAAGAACATAGCTCTGTATTAGAGTATGACCCGTCAGTGATGCAAGAAACATAGCTCTGTATTAGAGTATGACCCGTCAGTGATGCAAGAAACATAGCTCTGTATTAGAGTATGACCCGTCAGTGAGGCAAGAAACATAGCTCTGTATTAGAGTATGACCCGTCAGTGATGCAAGAAACATAGCTCTGTATGTGTCCACTGTTGTGTGTTTTAACTTTGAAAGCGTATACAGAGATAGGTTGCAGAGTGCATTATTATTGCTATTGAATATTTATATATTTACTATTGAAAACCACGTTACACTGTACGTGATACAACACCATACCACAATGGAAATAAAACAGACGCGGTTTTTAAGGAAATGTTCAGATACAGTATATATGTTTAATTTTTACCATTGGCCTTAACATACATCAAATATCTGTTGCACTTGTGATTCCATGCGGGGATTTAACAAATTTTGAATCCTGACATAATGGAGCATTTAGTCACTATAATGGTTCCAGCTATGGATACACGTCTGCGTCAGTACAGTATGTCAATGTTTACACGTTCAGCACAGTGTGTCAATGTTTACACGTTCAGCACAGTATGTCAATGTTTACACGTTCAGCACAGTATGTCAATGTTTACACGTTCAGCACAGTATGTCAATGTTTATACGCTCAGCACAGTATGTCAATGTTTACACGTTCAGCACAGTATGTCAATGTTTACACGTTCAGCACAGTATGTCAATGTTTACACGTTCAGCACAGTATGTCAATGTTTATACGCTCAGCACAGTATGTCAATGTTTACACGTTCAGCACAGTATGTCAATGTTTACACGTTCAGCACAGTATGTCAATGTTTATACGCTCAGCACAGTATGTCAATGTTTACACGTTCAGCACAGTATGTCAATGTTTACACGTTCAGCACAGTATGTCAATGTTTATACGCTCAGCACAGTATGTCAATGTTTACACGTTCAACACAGTATGTCAATGTTTACACGTTCAGCACAGTATGTCAATGTTTAGACGTTCAGCACAGTATGTCAATGTTTATACGTTCAGCACAGTATGTCAATGTTTACACGTTCAACACAGTATGTCAATGTTTACACGTTCAGCACAGTATGTCAATGTTTATACGTTCAGCACAGTATGTCAATGTTTACACGTTCAGCACAGTATGTCAATGTTTACACGTTCAGCACAGTTTGTCAATGTTTATACGTTCAGCACAGTATGTCAATGTTTACACGTTCAGCACAGTATGTCAATGTTACACGTTCAGCACAGTATGTCAATGTTTATACGCTCAGCACAGTATGTCAATGTTTACACGTTCAGCACAGTATGTCAATGTTTATACGCTCAGCACAGTATGTCAATGTTTACACGTTCAGCACAGTATGTCAATGTTTATACGCTCAGCACAGTATGTCAATGTTTACACGTTCAGCACAGTATGTCAATGTTTACACGTTCAGCACAGTATGTCAATGTTTACACGTTCAGCACAGTATGTCAATGTTTACACGCTCAGCACAGTATGTCAATGTTTACACGTTCAGCACAGTATGTCAATGTTTATACGTTCAGCACAGTATGTCAATGTTTACACGTTCAGCACAGTATGTCAATGTTTATACGCTCAGCACAGTATGTCAATGTTTATACGCTCAGCACAGTATGTCAATGTTTACACGTTCAGCACAGTATGTCAATGTTTATACGCTCAGCACAGTATGTCAATGTTTACACGTTTAGCACAGTATGTCAATGTTTACACGTTCAGCACAGTATGTCAATGTTTACACGTTCAGCACAGTATGTCAATATTTACTTTATCCAAAATGAATTTAATGCACAATGAATGATTGTGTGCAATACATCTGGCACATGATAAAAGTGTGTTTACTATATCAATGTAAATATATTACCGACAATGCGCGATATCTGACCCCGGTAAGACAATGCGCGATATCTATCCCCGGTAAGACAATGCGCGATATATGACCCCGGTGTCCCCGGTAAGACAATGCCCGACATCTGATCCCGGTAAGACAATGCGCGATATCTGACCCCGGTAAGACAATGCGCGATATCTGCCCCCGGTAAGACAAAACAGGTAGCTTTTATTCTCATCTTGTATATTGCTACTCAAACTATATGTTGACATTAGTGCTACCAGATGACTGCTTTAATTGGCTGTGTAATTCATAGAATACATTCTTTAAGCAGACCTCAGTTGAAAACTACTGTAAAGATAAGACCCGATTTAGTAATCTAAATGACTTTTTATCATTGTACTATGTACAACCGCTGTCAAGTAAACGAGACAGAAAAATTGAATTTTATTATTTTTTTGAATGAAATTACACATGATATATTGAGGATTACATGTCCACAGTGTATGAAACTTGTAAGTGGATCGATGACTAATGCGGCACTCAAATATTTAGATCAACACTTACTTATAAGTGAATATTTAAAAAAAAACATCATCTCTTAAGAGGATTGTTGGTGATAAACTGTGTCATGTCAGAGTTCTAAGTACTTGTTAACACATCATATACTACTCAAAATTTGATAAGGGTCACTCTTTTCTCCTAGCATTATTTTTATTGATGCACACAAGTGGCCATTATGTGTGATATAAAATCAGTGATCTCTGTATTTAATTGCTGACATGATTGATAACATCATTTGACTGGAAGCAGTGAATTGGAACATCAGTTGGCGAAGCGGGAAAAAATTAAATTTCGTAGACGCGCGGAAAATTGTAAATTTTAATTGATGAAAATTTCGAATGAAAAATTGTTTCAATATCATGTATGATGTCCTACGGCATTACTCACAGTCTGACAGCATCTGTGCTTGCTACGGCATTACTCACAGTCTGACAGCATCTGTGCTTGCTGCGGCATTACTCACAGTCTGACAGCATATGTGCTTGCTGCGGCATTACTCACAGTCTGACAGCATCTGTGCTTGCTGCGGCATTACTCACAGTCTGACAGCATCTGTGCTTGCTGCGGCATTACTCACAGTCTGACAGCATCTGTGCTTGCTGCGGCATTACTCACAGTCTGACAGCATCTGTGCTTGCTGCGGCATTACTCACAGTCTGACAGCATCTGTGCTTGCTGCGAATAAGCCGGTTATTTTGAATTGCGGAATTCTGGCCCAGTTCTTGACGCGAAGTTCGGCGAAGATGAGTGGTTGCACTTGACGGGAAGATATGGCTTTCTAAAGCATATCCCGGACATTTTCAATGGGATTGAGGTACCGGTACCTAGCAGACCAATCCATTCGGTTAATTGTTTCCCGGGTCAGGTATTCAAGTGTAAGGCGGGCCCTATATGGGTGGGGGTTGTCATCCATTAACACGAAATCTGGACCGACTGCGCATACGTAAGAAACGTTCATAAACGTCAATAATCTCACGGCAGTATGTTTCCGCGGTCAAAGTATCATTTTCAAAGACATGGAGGTCCGTTTTGCCGCGAATGCTAACGCCTGTCCATACCATGACAGACCCCCCGCCATTACCGATCTTGTTAAGCAATGCAAACAGTAACAAACCGTTTATTTGACCTTCTCAACACTCTGGAATGTATGTCTGTAAAGTCAAGACAAAATGGCAAAACTGATACGTCAGTAATGAGCACTGGAGTCAAGTGGAAGAGTTCTCTGACAACGTACGGGACCTATGATAGGGCGTCTGACACTGAAACTAGCATTGTGCAACATATTCCTAATCGTTCGTGTAGAATACTTGCAGTTGTAGTTGCATTTGGAAGTTGTTTCAAAAGGAAATAACATTCATTCTAAAAACGATTGCGCTGTGCCTGAAGGACGATAAATCGGTACTGTGCACGTGTTGTCGATCTAGAACGACACCCGACATGCAAATGTGCTGCATTTCCATGAATTTGAAAGCGGTTCCACATTCGTTGGATGCCACCGTGTGACACGTGCAAGGTTCATGCAACATCACTCTGTGACATGACTGCTTGCAACATACCGACCCCCTATTAATCTCATCTCGAGTAAGACGCCTTCTGAAATCTTGGTTCATTATAATCACCGATATAACAAACAGCAAAATGACGTTTGTCAACGAGAACACATGAATCCGACATGTGCATTCAGTATACATGTGTCTGTAAGCTTGAATTTCGAGGGTTCTGTAATTGCCATGCTGCCTGTGCTCGCTATACATGTAAACCAATGAGTTCAGCGTTGGTAATGAAGGCCAATACAATTGTCTTCAGTCTGGTATAAACCTTATGAACATGTGTGTGTGTATTTTGATTTCTTTTACTATTATCAGATGAAAACGTGGCCCTTATCAAATTTTGAGTACTGTATTATATACATGTACACAGTGAACGATTTCTGATTTTTTGAAAACCAGTGTACATTTATATGTTTATTTTGTGTACAATATACATGTTGATTCACTATATATACCTCGTATGTGGTAGGATAGCGATATGTATGCTGTTGTAATAATATATATATATACAGATATTTTATTATGTTCTAAAATGTTATAATTTCATAGACTTTTCTTATTGTCACATATCACATTTATCCAAGTAGAAATTGTTCAACGATACTGATTGTCTATATTTATGTTGATGTGTTGCACATTTGTTAATATGTATTTTTCTCACTATCATTGTTTTTGTTTAAATTATATCTACATAAATACTATACATGAAATATCAAGCAAGAATTGTTCGTATTTTGGGCCAGAGGCCTTGTATCGCAAATAAAACACTATTGTATTGTAGTACAAACACCGGTAACACTGTGCCACGTGGTTGACTAACACTATTGTATTGTAGTACAAACACCGGTAACACTGTGCCACATGGTTGACTAACACTATTGTATTGTAGTACAAACACCGGTAACACTGTGCCACATGGTTGACTAACACTATTGTATTGTAGTACAAACACCGGTAACACTGTGCCACGTGGTTGACTAACACTATTGTATTGTAGTACAAACACCGGTAACATTGTGCCACGTGGTTGACTAACACTATTGTATTGTAGTACAAACACCGGTAACACTGTGCCACGTGGTTGACTAACACTATTGTATTGTAGTACAAACACCGGTAACACTGTGCCACGTGGTGGACTAACACTATTGTATTGTAGTACAAACACCGGTAACACTGTGCCACGTGGTGGACTAACACTATTGTATTGTAGTACAAACACCGGTAACACTGTGCCACGTGGTGGACTAACACTATTGTATTGTAGTACAAACACCGGTAACACTGTGCCACGTGGTTGACTAACACTATTGTATTGTAGTACAAACACCGGTAACATTGTGCCACGTGGTTGACTAACACATTGTATTGTAGTACAAACACCGGTAACATTGTGCCACGTGGTGGACTAACACTATTGTATTGTAGTACAAACACCGGTAACACTGTGCCACGTGGTGGACTAACACTATTGTATTGTAGTACAAACACCGGTAACACTGTGCCACGTGGTGGACTAACACTATTGTATTGTAGTACAAACACCGGTAACACTGTGCCACGTGGTGGACTAACACTATTGTATTGTAGTACAAACACCGGTAACACTGTGCCACGTGGTTGACTAACACTATTGTATTGTAGTACAAACACCGGTAACACTGTGCCACGTGGTTGACTAACACTATTGTATTGTAGTACAAACACCGGTAACACTGTGCCACATGGTTGACTAACACTATTGTATTGTAGTACAAACACCGGTAACACTGTGCCACATGGTTGACTAACACTATTGTATTGTAGTACAAACACCGGTAACACTGTGCCACGTGGTTGACTAACACTATTGTATTGTAGTACAAACACCGGTAACACTGTGCCACGTGGTTGACTAACACTATTGTATTGTAGTACAAACAACGGTAACACTGTGCCACATGGTGGACTAACACTATTGTATTGTAGTGCAAACACCGGTAACACTGTGCCACATGGTTGACTAACACTATTGTATTGTAGTACAAACACCGGTAACACTGTGCCACATGGTTGACTAACACTATTGTATTGTAGTACAAACACCGGTAACACTGTGTCACATGGTTGACTAACACTATTGTATTGTAGTGCAAACACCGGTAACACTGTGCCACATGGTTGACTAACACTATTGTATTGTAGTACAAACACCGGTAACATTGTGCCACATGGTTGACTAACACTATTGTATTGTAGTACAAACACCGGTAACATTGTGCCACTCGGTGGACTAACACTACTGTATTGTAGTACAAACACCGGTAACATTGTGCCACGTGGTTGACTAACACTATTGTATTGTAGTGCAAACACCGGTAACACTGTGCCACATGGTTGACTAACACTACTGTATTGTAGTACAAACACCGGTAACATTGTGCCACGTGGTTGACTAACACTATTGTATTGTAGTGCAAACACCGGTAACACTGTGCCACGTGGTTGACTAACACATTGCATTATTGGAATGAGGGAGGCAGCATCTTCACACTGAAGGGGGCGTTTTGATTGTCGAAAATATATTTTCTACAAAATTTGACCAACCACCTCAACTATGTAAGGGCTGTTTCTGTAACATCATGTTGCTACGCAAATGTTATGCAGGATGTATATACCAAACGCGATGAGTTGACCTATATTGTATCATACTTTTTCTAAACATATGCGTAATGACCATATTTGGGAAGCATCAAGCATTACATGTTGTGCAGTCTGCTTGAAGCATACATGGGGCGACGTCACGGTCACCAAATTATATATATCAATTGTATATCAACAAATAGCGTGAGCACAGTATACAACAGACAATGCTTATTTTACCATGAATTATGGTCACTCAGACAATGGTCAAGAAACAAGACGGGGACTGGCCGGAAAGTTTGACACTGTTTGAGTGGAATGTACGTTCCATAGAGAACCTGTGTATGTCAGGATTAGGAATATATATTCTGTTTTGAATTAAAACTTAAATGATAAAATAACCACAAACACGCATTTATGAAGTCATATACTGAAAAGAAAAACCCAATGTACTTTTATTGCGGGGTTACATAATACCATATAGAAGAAGTTAGTTGATTGCTGTACGTCCATTTGAGCAAAAATATCAATTCTAATCATATTTATTCATAGTACTCGGAATGAATAAAGTGCATTTTTGTAGTTTTAGTTGATAACGTTACACCGTAGATTTCGGGACGATCGTTTGTTTTTTTCGCCAGAGGAACACATGTTATTGAAACCTTTAACATCCTCGGGAAGTTTTACAATTTTTAGTTCGTGCAATTGATGTTCAAATGCTACTCAGTTTTTGCTAAAGTACGGTTTATATGTCGCGTATCTCATCTCAATCTAAATGAATTCTACTAGTATTGATTTTTGTTTCAGACGACATTTTACGAGCGAATGTAAAAATTATTGAAAGAACGAATAGAATCAATGGCGTAATTTTGAAGATTTGATTTTCTTATAGTATGTTTATTAAGTAAGAAAACGCGATGATGCTCTATCCGTTTGTCGGCTTATTTCCTATACATCACAGAGTTTAGCCTGCTACATACAAATTCATTATTTAAAACGCACATGCGCAGTTGGCTTTGTAAGAGTCAAAACGTCTTGGAATTTAAAATGTTAACCAATCTTAATTAATCACCATATAATTAGTATTCGTTGAAATAACAAAAAGGCTGACCTGAATTTCCCATCCTCATGTTCCTGATATAGTCACATACATACATATACCATACACGAGTACGTATATCTGATAAAACTGAATAAAGAGAAGGGCTGAACAAATCTAGTTTTAACTTCCGCTTCGTATGTATATCAAACAAAAAACCACGATGATTTCTCAATGGTATTGTAAGGTATTAAAGTTTTGAATTTAACGAGATATTTACGTTATCAGTTTTCAAAATATGTGTGTGTAGGTTTACGGAAGTTAAAACGGGTGCAATGGGTGAAAAACGAGAACTGCATAATAGCACTCAGTCTATACTTGTCTATTTAGCCTGTATACATGATCTGTTTACAAGCGAAACCATGAGTCCTCTATGCTGAGTACATTACAAAACGATTTTCAGAAAACATTTAATGAAACATATACCTGCGTTTCAATGATTGTACAGAAATATGTTTTCGCGTTAGAATAGGATGTTAAAGAATGCAATTTTGTTCCTGTAGCTTATGTTCTAGATTTACAAGAACAATTTTAATACACAAGTATCGACATAGTTTATCTATTCTTTTATAAAAAAAACAAATTCATTACTTTTCAAACACATCGAGTCTTCCTGTACATTGGTCTGTCCGTTTTTTAGAAAGTCTAACTCCATTTAGTAACTGTAACTGATTGCTGAAAAAATACAGTATTTTTTAATTTTACCCTTTTATTCCATAAAAGGCAGCCATCTTGGACGCCATCTTGGATTTTGAGGCTCGCACCAACTTTAGAAAAGTTATGCCTGTCGTCTGATAAACTACAGACCCTGACGAACATTTTGGTCTATGACATTGTTTGTTTTACTCTTGTGGTTACCTACCCCTTGAAATAAGCCTCTTTTCAGGCAAAAGTCACCCCACTAAAGTGTACATCTTTGCTTTTGAAAAGTGTCATATTTTGTCTGAATATCTAACTTTCACCACTGAATAATAACAATGCATTAAAATAATTGTGTGCGTGATTTAATCGATCGTTTCTAATGATTTAAAGGAAGTGGCCTCTCTTCGAATTCTTTTCTTTTAATCGGATTTGAAAAATTAAATCTTTTAATCTGGATTAAATGTATACAAACATGTGATCATGATTTGTTTGTTATATTCATCATTGTGTATGTGATATATTAATTAATGGTCAGCATTTTTTTATGCAAATATTTCAATCAGTGACAGTCTATTCACACGGATATACATACTCGCGTATTTATTATACATGCAAGGGATTTCTTCAAACATTTCGAAAGACGAATCATTTGTATTAGAATTGTATCACGTTTTAATAGGAAATATGTTATAATATCGACTGTGATATTGCAGCGGTGTCCAAACGAATTCGCAAGTTTATCTTAACGTACTTGTTATTGAACTTATATTCTGATGATTCATGCCGTCAAGTTTGATATAATCTCCAGGCTTTATATTTGTTTGAACAGGAAATAAAATGGAGACCAGACCCTGAATGAAGAAATGGTGAAAAAATTAGGTTTTTTCCTGAAATTGTTTTGAAAATTTCCGGTCGGAAAATATTTGAAATTGTGTATGAATTTAAATATGGCTGTATCAACAGTTTGTGCAATGATGTGTAGATTTAGCTATGTCACGTGTACTTTATGTAATTCATCAAAATGAATTTTGATTGGGCAGTTACCGAACATCGGTCTCAGCTACAGCCCTGGATCGGTGAAGACTTTCGAGGTTATTTTACCGACATACAACGAGCTGCAAGAAAATCGCTTCCACGGAAACCAGATCGTGAGTTGAAGGGTTTACTTGGATTGGCGCTGTCACCACGAAGTCTTCAAGGAAGTTTTACCACACCGATTGAAATCCACGCAACAACTGAAATCATACAAACTTCCAGCAGATTACCTGACTATAACAACGAAGCTGAAAAAGTAAGGACTAATTAAGTCAATTCAGAAATAAAAACTCGAAGCAAATATTGTACAACTTGTATACAATAAGTTCCAATACTACTGAATAGCAATCAATTTATTGTATCAGATGCTACTGTGTTGATAATGATTAACGAGATTCCATACACGAATATAACAAAGAAATGTGACTTGGCTATTTAAGAAAATTAAGTCACCAGTAAAATGTAAATGTTTCCACAAAACAAACTCCTCGTAATTGACTGAGTCATACGTTTGTTTGACGCGAATGTGTCCCTGTGATGTGCGTTGTCTGCGTTTCGTGTGAAGTTTACGTGACATAATGCTGTGCGTTGTCTGCGTTTCGTGTGAGGTTTACGAGACAAAATGTTGTGCATTGTCTGCTTTTCGTGTGAGGTTTACGTGACATAATGTTGTGCGTTGTCTGCGTTTCATGCGAGGTTTACGAGACATAATGTTGTGCGTTGTCTGCGTTTTGTATGAGGTATACGTGACAACATGATGTGCGTTGTCTGCGTTTCGTGTGAAGTTTACGTGACAGAATGTAGTGCGTTGTCTGCGTTTTGTGTGAGGTGTACGTGACATAATGTTGTGCGTTGTATGCGTTTTGTGTGAGGTGTACGTGACATAATGTTGTGAGTTGTATGCGTTTCGTGTGAGGTTTACGTGACATAATGTTGTGCGTTGTCTGCGTTTTGTGTGAGGTGTACGTGACATAATGTTGTGCGTTGTCTGCGTTTCGTGTGAGGTCTACGTGAAATAATGATTTGCGTTGTCTGCGTTTCGTGTGACGTGTACGTGACAACTAAATGTGCGTTGTATGGGTTTCGTGTGATATGCATGTCACAAAATTATGCGCATTGTCTGCGTTTCGTGTGAGGTGAACGTGACATATTGACGTACCTTGTCTGACTATCGTGTGGGATGAATGTAAGAATGTGACGTATGTAGATGATAGTGTTGTTATTGCTTTCTACAGGTTATATTGGTATGAATGCTGAATGTTAATTTGTTGTCAATGCTTGGTGTATATTTGCACACGTGGGTTAGCGATATACTGGTACGTTGTCACGGTACAGGGTAATATAAGAATACATGTAGCATTTTTGAGCTCCAAGTTAGACAGCGTTTGTTTTACATGTGTTTAATTATAAACTCTTAGATCTGACAGCTCTATCCTGTATTCTATTTCAGAGCTTTACGGAGGGCATCAAGTCATTCTTTCTGTGTCGGAATTCACGAACGGACGATTGTACCAAGCGAGAGAAGACTGTGTTTTCATTTTTAATTTACTTCGCCATTATTACCGTCCTGTTGTTGATAATTGTACTTGTTCTTACAACAACATTGTCCAGAATACGTGAAGAGGTACGTACTAATAAAACAACTCTGATATATTTCACCTAACTTTTCGAACAGCCCTCGTAAATCTAAAAAATACAAACCGTCGAAATCAACGTGTCGATTTACACAATATCCGGAAGCAAGTACATGTACTTATATAGATCATTGAAGTGTCTTGAACTTTGATAACGCATGTTGAAAGTACTAACCAACAGTTTCCTGTAGAACTCTGATCTCATTAAGTAAGTTACAAGGGTTAATATTCACATAGAGTCCTATGTCAATTGATATGTCATTGCAATTTTCTCTAAAGTACTGCATAAATTGGAGTTTTGTTTCCAACCATATTTCATTTATGATTGACCAAACTATTTTGTATTCAATGGTATTTGGGCATACAAAGTTACCTCCAATATTAATCCATTGCATTTTAAACGAGGATTAAATCTTTAAAAGCTATGTACGATATATATGAATTATAAAGTCTCATATTGTATATCTGTCGAGTATTTATTGTACAGTGCATGAGGTTTCTATGATAGCATACTTCTGCCATCTATTAACTGCACAATTAGCTAGACAATTATGCGGTTATCACGGTAGAGGAACTAGTTAACTACATTATTATTGTTAACTAGTTAAGTGTTGTGACAAATGTTCAACCCATATAAATATCTTAACACGAAGAAACTGCCTGATAGTGCCCACAACTGCCACCATTTACCCATAATTTTAGATAACTATTACATAGGCGGATTAAGCCCCCCCCCCCCCCACCCGGCTAAATTCTGGCAAGCTGGTTTAGTATAATGTACCTGAAGCGGAAAATAACGATTTCCTACCCTGTTGACATCTAATGTATATATTAAGCACGGCGATACACTGGGCAACACGTGGTAGATTTTCCTTGAAAACCAGTGACAAAGCGTCGTCTGCTTTTTGGGGCGTCGCCCTCAAACCTAGCTGAGCAAGGGGCAACCGCCCCTTGTATATAACCATGTTTATAATTTAAGCACGCAAACCGAACATCCTGTAGCCTCCGCAGTGTTAAATAGTTAGCGGGTTTGATATCTAGTTAACTACATAGTTTCTTGTTAATGATGTAGGTAGGCTAATTAGTTAAGTAACGTGATAACCACTCTAGTTAACTATCAGTCTAGGTAACGAAGTATGCCACCATACTTTCCCGTATTTCCAGTACTCTCGTAATTCATAAGCTTAATAAAAATGAGCATTTCTTCATCAATTATAATGGAATATCTTACCAATGCATGCATATTCTTTGATATAATAGCTTGTACTAATACATGTATATTACTTGTATTGTATTATACATCTTAATTAACTATTTCACAAAATACTCATTCTATGACAGGATGATGCGAAATCCAACCCAGCGGCCAATGATATACTTAAACGAACTTCCTCTTCAAATTCACCTACTATACGATCCTCCGTAAGTTTTCCGAGAAGTTTGACCAGACTACTTTCAACTAAGTCACTAACATCCACTGATTCCATCGGCAAAACATCAGGAGTTACGTCGTTATCAACTGTCAGACAGACAACGCACTCTACCACAAGTAAACCAAGTTTGACAATTGCATCAACACAGGAACCTACTAGTATAGTCTCAACGGCATCCACTTCTCCAATAACGTCAGTCAATCTGTTGACCTCTAAGTCGTTCCAAGTATCAAGTTTAAAAGACCCAGCTACAGTTACAACAAAACCAACGACAAGTTTGTCTATGTTACCGTCCTTATCGACCCCACCGTTACCGAGAATTGCGAGTCAATCATTGAATTGTTCATCAGCCATTTGTTTGTCTGCTAACAAAGTATTCGCGAGAATTGATTTCACCAAGAGTCCGTGCGAAGATTTCTTTGAATTTTCTTGTGGGGGATGGATGAAACAGAAGCAAAATATCAGTTTTACCACCTCCAAAAAGATTCCACGATCCCTGCAGGAAGAACTAAGGCAGACCTTGTTGCTGGAAATTCGAGGTTTGTACAAATAACCGTCTCGTGCTCGATATTATGATAAACGATAGTTTTTGTGATTTTATTTTGCAACTTACCTTTCGTTTACACTCGTTGAACTATTCAGGCTCACAAAATAGTAGCAGTAGCAGCAATAGTATCAGTAGCAGCAATAGTAGCAGTAGCAGCAATAGTAGCAGTAGCAGCAATAGTAGCAGTAGCAGCAATAGTAGTAGTAGTAGAAATTGTAGCAGTAGTAGCAATTGTAGCAGTAGCAGCAATAGTAGCAGTAGCAGCAATAGTAGCAGTAGCAGCAATAGTAGCAGTAGTAGCAATAGTAGCAGTAGCAGCAATAGTAGCAGTAGCAGCAATAGTAGCAGTAGCAGCAATAGTAGCAGCAATAGTAGCAGTAGAAGCAATTGTAGCAGTAGTAGCAATTGTAGCAGTAGCAGCAATAGTAGCAGTAGTAGCAGTAGTAGCAGTAGCAGCAATAGTAGCAGTAGCAGCAATAGCAGCAGTAACAACAATAGTAGCAGTAACTGCAATTGTAGCAGTAGCAGCAATAGTAGCAGTAGCAGCATTAGCAGCAGTAACAACAATTGTAGCAGTAACTGCAATAGCAGCAGTAACAACAATAGTAGCAGTAGTAGCAATAGTAGCAGTAGAAGCAATAGTAGCAGTAACTGCAATAGCAGCAGTAACAACAATAGCAGCGGTAACAATAATAGTAGCAGTAGAAGCAATAGTAGCAGTAGAAGCAATAGTAGCAGTAACTGCAATAGTAGCAGTAAGTGCAATAGCAGCAGTAACAACAATAGTAGCAGTAACTGCAATAGTAGCAGTAACAACAGTAGTAGCAGTAACTGCAATAGCAGCAGTAACAACAATATTAGCAGTAACTGCAATAGTAGCAGTAACAACAGTTGTAGCAGTAACAACAATAGCAGCAGTAACTGCAATAGCAGCAGTAACAACAATAGTAGCAGTAACTGCAATAGTAGCAGTAACTGCAATAGTAGCAGTAACAACAATAGCAGCAGTAACAACAATAGTAGCAGTAACAGCAGTAGTAGCAGTAACAACAGTAGTAGCAGTAACAACAATAATGTTGTTGATACTGCCAGCATTACGTAGGACCATACTGTTATAAATGCAAGCATATATAGCATATATATAGTAGGACTGCAGCAATCAAACATTGTATTGTTACCCTACTTCTACAGCACACACATGTATTTGTAGCCTGTCAGCAGAGGCCGCTGTGTAGTATGGCTGTTACTGCTGCTGATGTTGACCTCTCAAATCAACATTAAGTTTGCACTATATACAGATATGTTATACGTTGAGCGTTCTATAGAGTTATTTTCTCGTCTATTTCAGATATACTACGATATCCGTACAGTGAAGAAGACGACAGCTTTACTGCTAAAGTCTCTAAACGTTTATACCAATCATGTGAAGAGTCAAATCGAAATGTTGAACCTTTTACAGGTGCGCTTTTATAAACATATAAACTGAATTATATAATGATGTATGCTTATTTACATAAAGATCACATAGTTGCATCACATATTGTTGTATAGTAGAATGTGTCACACCAGATCGTTTAGCACAAATGTATTGTCATCTTCCGCTTTTGTACTGAAAAATCCAAGTTGAAATTTATAATGGTACATTGCCATATTGCATAAACTGATCTAGACATTTCTAGAGCTTACGTTTGTTGCCTTCAGGTTTGAAAGAAGTCCATCGTTTGGTCGATCCGCTGGGTATGAAACAAGATGGTTCTATCTCCAGCTCACTCAGTGACTTACTGCGAATATGTTTGACACAGTTTCAAGTGACTCCATTTTTCCAATTGACACTGACAACAATTGAAAATGAAAACAATGTACTAGTTCATGGTCTAAGGGTAAGATGCTATAACGCGTTCTTTAAAGATGTATCTGGCCCATCTGAACCTTCAAATTGTTTAGTGGGCTTCATCCAGTATTGTTGTTACATAGGCCAAAACATCCTTAATACGAATCATTGCAACGTATAACCAATTATAACGACCTTGTTTTCTCTTATTACTAACAGACAAACCCTGTAGAAGACCTGCTTGTTAAAAAAGCTTTTTTAATTTTATGATAATACAAACTTCCTTCGACAAATACAGAGGAAAACATTATCAGTGTATTCTTTGATAGTACATATTTACTGATTTTTAACAATATACAGTATATATTTCATGTTTGTTTAGGTAAACAAATGTACAAAAAATGAGCATAATATAACTTTAAAAGAACTTTTTACAAGTGAAAGTTCAGAGGCATGTATCTATTCAAAGTATTCGTTATAGTTCCGCAGTTTAGATAATGAAATACATCTAAAAGTTACATACATAACTGGCATACATTATAAAAGAGAGAGACTAAGTAGCTACAGGGAACGCCACATACATAAGACAGTGCCTCCCCACACAGACCTCCGGGAAAACAACAATCCATAAAACATAATGCACTTGAGGAGGTTAAAGGGTACACATACGTTTCGGAACAGAGGCGCAAGGAATGGCCTGGCAGACCATAAGGAATAACTAGGAGAATCAAAGTCAGTAAAGGAGAGGGGTACTAACATACACGTATATAGTAAAATGCCTGCTTCTAACTATACATGTATAATACGTACTGTTATTTTTGCTCTGTTTTGTTTCAGATAGAGCCGCTGTCTATGTACCTAGACGCAAATATATACAAACAATCTGTGCAGATAGGACAGGTAAACATGTGTATGCTTTGATGGTGTCCTTGTCCTTATATAGTACTTTATCTTATGTTTGGCCTGTATTATACGGTACATGCATTCTATTAAAGTTCAATCAATAAAATTCCATGCTCAGGCATTTTTCAGTCTACTTTAGGAAAAAGACCCGAGATAAATTGGGAAAATTTGCGTCGTAAAATCCAATTTTTGGAATTTTCATAGTTAAAAGAATAGGCTTTTCATATCTAAATTTTATATAGGCAAGCATTCTAAGCTAATATCAACTATCAAAAAGACGCACAAAATATCCACAAACATTTATTACACAAGTGACAATAACGTCCAGAGTTATTTAAAGAGCTTCAAGATATACCGGGTTGCTCT
This sequence comes from Mactromeris polynyma, assembly GCA_032209605.1. Taxonomy (NCBI): domain Eukaryota; kingdom Metazoa; phylum Mollusca; class Bivalvia; order Venerida; family Mactridae; genus Mactromeris; species Mactromeris polynyma. The sequence goes on along the minus strand of JASFXZ010000010.1, from coordinate 15,667,661 downwards.
AGTAGAAGAATTTTTCGAAGGTGCTTCTGATTTGGAAAAACATATATTTGGCTTTAGGAATGGGTCAGATAGTCTGACCCGTGGGAACTATAGCAATTAATAGAACTATAGAAAAAGGCCTGCTGCTGTTATGTTTTTTGCAGCAGAAACATGTCTCTCTTTATGACAGTAGAGGTTGACCTGAATACAATACCCTCTTTAAATGTATGTATCTGAGCCATGTAATTGACTACATAGGGCTTAATTCTAAGACATGTTACCTGTATTCTATGATCAGTAAAATTTCAACATGGACATTTCATTTCAGGAATCGTATAACTATGTAGAAACCCTGACTACAATACTGTTTACATACCTGACGTCATTTGGACAATCCGAAATCCTAACTGGACAGAGCGAAGGTAAAGTCAGCAAGCATTGAGAACAATCCAATGATTATTGCAGATATCATTACAACCTTAGACAACTTGTACATTTCATAATGTAACTATTCGTTACAACTTTGATAGCATGTTCATGTTATCACATTTTAACTCAGTGACCAATATTTGCCAATGAAACATTTTTAGTTAAGCTATGGACAACTTTGCTGTAAATTTAATACAAGGTTCATCTTATTTTTTTATTTATTTTGAAATGTTTACTAGAATTATGTGCGTAGCCTATGCTTCTAATGTTTCCGTTTGCCTGTTGTATATGCCAACACCAGCATTTTCTGTGATATCCTAACGTCTTCCATTGACTTCGGTCCACATGTATTACATTTCCTAAGGAATGGTTTCAAACTTGTAAATGGTTCGTTTTAGTTCTTTTTTTGTATCATTCAATACAGGATCAACGACAAAGCCAGTTCCACGCTTTGATGAATTGTTTCTGATGGCCAAACAAACGTTCTACATGGAAGCCAAGTTATTAGAGGTAAAACTGTACATCTAATAAAAATAACTTTCACCACACGAAACCGAAATATCGAATGTGTTTTGTACACGATAAATGATACACTGATAGACTAATCTCACTTAGAAATATGTAATACCAAAACTGAAATTGTTTTAATTTCCTTAATTTTCAGATTTTAGAAGAAACAACAGCATCCAACATATCGTCATTGTCAGCAACAATCGTTGACACGTATTCATCATTAAAAGCAGTTTATCCAAACATTGACTGGGACTCGGCTATTGGTGATATTTCCGATGAAATTCTTATTGAGATTGTAAACCCAGACTACTTTCATGGACTGAACGATTGGTGGAATTCTTCTGATGTTCAAGACATGAAACTATACATGTTCATCACATTGCTATCAAAGCGGATGTGGACATACATGCCTACGTCATTGCGTGGACTACTTGCAAACATCGGCGCCAATGGTGACCTAGTTTATACGGACATTGACTGTGTCGAACATACATTAAATCTAGCTGGTGGCGAGGTTCACGCGTTATATATTGAACGAAACACACAGAGAGTGCTCAATAATAGAATGACTTTATCGGTTCTTAAAAATGATGTTATCGAACATTTTTTGAAGTTTGTGGCGTCGTCCCCTTGGATTCAACCAAATGTCGAGCGTGTAGTGTCTGCGTATGCGCGTAATGTTAAAGTGAATTACTCCCCGTTACAAACAAGTGTTCGGCAAACTTCGGAGATTACCGGCGGAAACCAAACATTTCTCTCACTTGCCATTGAGCTTCACAAACAGAAATTTGAAAGTGGTATGGTTGTATTAGGATCGGAAGTGACAGAAATACCTCTAGAATGGACCGATACTAGACCTGTATATAGTGATTACTTCAACACCATTGGTAATTATTTGACATACATGTTTTTGATGCTAGTAAGGTCGCTTGTTGTTGCACGGATACGTGACGCCTCATTCAGTACATGGATTAAGATACGCCCGAGGTGTTGCAAATGCCATCCCAGTGTTATCGAATGATCAAATGATGCTGTGATGATTGCAATAGGCCAACACACATACTGATAGTAGCGTAAGGTTGATTTTAAAGTTTAATTTACTCAGAGATATGGTCACAACATTCTTACATTTCAAGTGTTTTCGCTCTCTGACAAAAGCTTTTATATGAGAACCAATCATGTTTGATATTAACAAATAATGAGCGAATAAAAAGTATTTTCGTACTTAAAATATTAAGTGAATCTATTATTTCATTTACTTTACGGTTTCGTATACTCATTTTTATTTTTCATTTTTGCATAGGGTTTCCAACTGCACTAGCCGTGTATTTGTACGAAGACATGGCACACTTCGAGTTGTATGGACTTATGGGAATGCTCATAGCACAAGAAGTTGTACAATTGTTAACAGGTAAGTTATGTACCAAATTGATCGTTGAAAATGGACGACGTGAGTTTCCCTCGTTTTATGCTTGCTTGTCGACACCCAGAAACATGTTACAAAGTGGATCAACAGCTTACTGTGCAGATCCTCATCGAACTGTACATGTTGGAATCTATGTGAATCGTGCCAGAAAATATCCGCGTGGAGAATTAAATGTATAGTTTAAATGTTGCTTCTTGTTTCTAACATCATTAATTATCATATTTTTGCAATATTTCCTATACGACTGCAGGGATACCGTCAGCTGGATTTCCTCCCCAATGGTGGGCCACTGATACTTTGATGGCTTTTGATGATGACGTCACACAATGCTTCATTAGTCAACTATCCACCACTCCGGTAATATTGTTTTGTCTTTGTTTAACTTTTTTTTAGAAAACATCATTTAAGACTTATACAAGTACAAGTACAAATAGTTCATTGCATTAAAACATAACATGTTCCATAGCAACATAATGTACAGTACGATTAAAGACATGGTTTTGCAGGAGCACATGATGTTATACAGTGCATATTTAAACATTTTACATTTCGTTAAATGTTTATAAACAAACAGTTATGATGATAGAAATATTGTTTTACAACTGAGAACGGGTATATGTGTGTGTGTGTGCGTGCGTGCGTTTGTGTGTGTGAGAGAGAGAGCACGTGGGTTTTGTGGTTAATGTTATATACTGTGTTGATACAATGAAAGAAGACATTCTCAGCGAGTGTGTGGTGTGTAGATAAGGCATCTGGAAGCTAGCCGGTTTGATTCTTAGTACAATTAAATGCCTTGTTTGGAACTTGATTGCTATCAATGCATAGTATGAAAACCATTACTAAATTGCTGCACTGTTAATTCGTCTCCGATTGATGAAATGCCAAAATGTTTTATATGGTTTAAACAAATCTTAGATGATTCGGTGATGTGACATGGGGCTTGCCAAAATATCTTGCATATTATTAGTCACACGAGAGTAATCACATATATGTACAACAAACCAAATGAGATTGCCACGAGTTCTCTCTCTTTATTCCTTCTAGAGTTCTCTCCCTTTATTCATTCTAGAGTTCTCTCCCGTTAGAATGAAAGTATAAGGGGAGAGAACTCGTGACAATCTCCAGTGCAACAAACTTTCATTACATTGCTTGTTTCAGAATGGAATCTACGATCTGGTTAACGTCATTAAAAGTAACGGAGCGTTTCAACTTGTGCGCCAGGTTTGTGATGCTATAAACGTCTATACTTACAGCTACCTTCCACTGTCTCTCCATCAGATCAACATGGGTTACAGTCATAGTATGATATGGTTTGTCATCACCTAGATGACTTGTTTAGTTCAATCATATAAAGTTTATATTCTCATAATATACAACATTTTTTATAATATGGAAATAAATGAATTTAAAAGTTTCCTTATAACAGCGTCTTTATGTACATACATTTATGTTATAACTTTTCTGTGTTCACACAAACATTCCCACATTTCCTTGCCATCGTCAATCTTGCATTGTCGGTTTCATTTAAAGTCTTATTCCAATCATTCATGTCTGTTACATTGTTTTACCTACATTTCTATTCTCGGTTATTTTTCTAGGTGTATATGACAAAGGATCCAGATGCCGAGAATGTAATACACGACACAAACTTTACCAGAAATATGATGTTTCTTACCAGTATAGCGCAGGTATACAGTAAAACCTCACTTAAAGACTGTCTCAATAATAAGACCACCTCAAAATTAAGAACATAATTTTCAAGTCCATTTTCACCTTTCTGCTATTCAACCTCAATAGTAAGACCACCTCGATTAGTCGACCACTTTTCTCGGGTACCAAGGGTGGTCTTATTATCGAGGTGTTACAGTATGTCGTTAAAACGAACCGAGCGTGTAAAATATGTATATTAATTCAGCATAATTATTTCAAATTACGCTTACATGTATGAAGTCATGTACCCATTTAGGTGATATTTTGAGGTAGATTTATTTGACATAAGAAGAATATATTGCGTTAGTATTTTATTCGCCGCTTTTATTGCATTTGAAAAATTACTTTGTGTGATAGAATATAGTTCTAATGTTTCAAATCAGATATATTCCACCAAAGGAGACATAGTGGTCTAGGGTAGAACGTTTGATCCGGGGGTCGGGAGCAAAAGCCCCGAGTTGAGGGGATTTGATTAAGAACTCCACAATCCCTGCATATTGTGCGAGTTGTTTGACGATCAACGTAAATTGAACAGGATTAAACTAATATTCGATTGTTGCATACATACTTCCTGTTGTTATTTCAGTTACAGTGTGTGATGTATGACAACACCATTGAAACAACATCTGCTGCTGAAAGGTATACTTTAATATTTACCTACTATATTGTTATGGTGAATACATGTATGTTGTTTTATCGTTGACATTGAAACGATTGGAGTGATTGTTTAAGATATTCTGAAGCCATTTTGTGTAATCTGTTTAATGATGTTGATATACGATGATGCTGCGATTTTAGCCTCCAACAACAAGTGGCTACGTGACAAGAATCAAGTTGACGTAAGCAGTTTGTCAGATGTATATATTCAACAATGGCGTTCTTACATCGGATTTTATATAATTAACATTTCAGAGTCAACAATGTATTTATGAACAACGTAGATATGAAAACAGTGTTTGCATGCCCAGACAATTCTCCGTTGGTAACCAAGGATACGTGTGTTGTATTTCCATAAAATATCAAGAATTTGGAGATGTTGTCGGCGGTTTAGAGCCTACGATGAAATACGCCTTCACGCTGGATACGAGTATGTCAGCTGGAAAGTGTGCCCTTTAATTCCATATGTCCGATACGTCTGGTGGGTCACAGTGGCAATAGGCACGATGGTTATGGACTGCGATAAGACATAGTTGGTGTTTGGACGTCAGGTACGATCGGAAGTAACTTCACACTGCAAGAAATTACTGTTGGTGTCAAAATGTAAACACTTGTTGCTAGGCACTAGCCGACGAAGACGTAGCGGTTTATGGGTTGATTCAAAATTGCTCATTCTTTTTAGGACCGAACGCATGGTTGATGTCAATAAAGCTCGATGTCACAATGTTACACCGGTCGTCTGTAACTTTATCGTTGTGTCAGTTGTAGGAGCAAGCGATGGGTGTCTCAGTATATAAGTATTATGTGTCACTGTGGATTCCCTCGTGGTTTTGGGATGTTTCAGATCACTGACGTCTGTGACTTTATTTGTTGTTTGTAATGAACTATAATGTTTGATATTGTGAAATTTAGTGTGACCCTGTATCTATATTGTGTTGTTTTTGTAATCGCCATCTGTTTATAGATCTATAGCTCTACATGTTGATAAGTGTACACTTTCCTAGTTATTTACAAAGTTCATTTATAATAATATAAATGTATGAAATACACACAACTAGAAAATACACAGAATGAGTTATTCATATTGTGTACCCTCCTAGAGTTATAACATTGTATATACATGTACACACAACTAGAAAATACACAGAATGAGTTATTCATATAGTGTACACTCCTAGAGTTATAACATTGTATATACATGTACACACAACTAGAAAATACACAGAATGAGTTATTCATATAGTGTACCCTCCTAGAGTTATAACATTGTATATACATGTACACACAACTAGAAAATACACAGAATGAGTTGTTCATATAGTGTACCCTCCTAGAGTTATACCATTGTATATACATGTACACACAACTAGAAAATACACAGAATGAGTTATTCATATAGTGTACCCTCCTAGAGTTATACCATTGTATATACATGTACACACAACTAGAACATACACAGAATGAGTTATTCATATAGTGTACCCTCCTAGAGTTATACCATTGTATATACATGTACACACAACTAGAAAATACACAGAATGAGTTATTCATATAGTGTACCCTCCTAGAGTTATAACATTGTATATACATGTACACACAACTAGAAAATACACAGAATGAGTTATTCATATAGTGTACCCTCCTAGAGTTATAACATTGTATATACATGTACACACAACTAGAAAATACACAGAATGAGTTATTCATATAGTGTACCCTCCTCGAGTTATACCATTGTATATACATGTACACACAACTAGAAAATACACAGAATGAGTTATTCATATAGTGTACCCTCCTATAGTTATACCATTGTATATACATGTACACACAACTAGAAAATACACAGAATGAGTTATTCATATAGTGTACCCTCCTAGAGTTATAATATTGTATATACATGTACACACAACTAGAAAATACACAGAATGAGTTATTCATATAGTGTACCCTCCTAGAGTTATAATATTGTATATACATGTACACACAACTAGAAAATACACAGAATGAGTTATTCATATAGCGTACCCTCCTAGAGTTATACCATTGTATATACATGTACACACAACTAGAAAATACACAGAATGAGTTATTCATATAGTGTACCCTCCTAGAGTTATACCATTGTATATACATGTACACACAACTAGAAAATACACAGAATGAGTTATTCATATAGTGTACCCTCCTATAGTTATAACATTGTATATACATGTACACACAACTAGAAAATACACAGAATGAGTTATTCATATAGTGTACCCTCCTCGAGTTATACCATTGTATATACATGTACACACAACTAGAAAATACACAGAATGAGTTATTCATATAGTGTACCCTCCTATAGTTATAACATTGTATATACATGTACACACAACTAGAAAATACACAGAATGAGTTATTCATATAGTGTACCCTCCTAGAGTTATACCATTGTATATACATGTACACACAACTAGAAAATACACAGAATGAGTTATTCATATAGTGTACCCTCCTATAGTTATAACATTGTATATACATGTACACACAACTAGAAAATACACAGAATGAGTTATTCATATAGTGTACCCTCCTAGAGTTATACCATTGTATATACATGTGCTTGTTGACTAGAAGTCTGAAGATCCTCTATAACTTTGCTTACGATGGTATTCCATAGCATTAGATGTTACTGTGTACACCATGAAAATAGTATGGTGGCATATTTCTGCCACCTGTTAACTACCTCATTAACTAGATAAGTATGTGGTTAACTAGATAAGTATCATGATAAATTTACATACCAGAAAAATATCTTAACACGAAAAATTGTCTGGTAGAGCCCACAACTGCGAATTATCTAGTTAATTAAGTAGCTAACTGGTGGCAGAAATATACCACATACAGAAGCGCTGGTGCCAGGTAGGGATATTGGGTCGTCACGTTTCACATACGTTTAGTCAGAGATCTCATAAGACAACAATACATTTTCCAATTCTTTTTTTTGTTCGTATTAAACATTTGAATTATGATAAGGAGAGGACAGGTATTGTGTTTCTGCCTGGTGGATTTACATCAAAATATTACGATTGAAAATGGCATACAAATGTTTGGTAAATGTACAATCGTGATACAAGATGGCGTCTGTAGAGCATGTATAAAAGCGTGTGTTTATAATTACATAGTTTAGTATTTAATATACAGCCAACCTCACCTAAAAACCACCACAATAATAAAACCACATCATATAAAGAACACAATTTGCACTGTTTTGCTCTTGATTCATTCTTTAGTATTATGACCACCCCAATAAGAAGACCAATTTTCAATGGACCGAAAGGTGGTCTTATTATTGAGATTTTACTGTACATTCATTGACGTACATTGTGGAAGGTCGGTGGTTCTATCAAGGTGTCTACCTGGAATTCTTCCTCAGTTCCACACTAGCTGGAACAGTCACTTCCTCAGTTCCACACTAGCTGGAAAGTCACTTCCTCAGTTCCACACTAGCTGGAACAGTCACTTCCTCAGTTCCTCACTAGCTGGAATAGTCACTTCCTCAGTTCCACACTAGCTGGAATAGTCACTTCCTCAGTTCCACACTAGCTGGAATTCTTCCTCAGTTCAACACTAGCTGGAACAGTCACTTCCTCAGTTCCACACTAGCTGTAACAGTCACTTCCTCAGTTCCTCACTAGCTGGAATAGTCACTTCCTCAGTTCCACACTAGCTGGAATAGTCACTTCCTCAGTTCCACACTAGCTGGAATAGTCACTTCCTCAGTTCCTCACTAGCTGGAATAGTCACTTCCTCAGTTCGACACTACCTGGAATTCTTCCTCAGTTCCACACTAGCTGGAATAGTCACTTCCTCAGTTCCTCACTAGCTGGAATAGTCACTTCCTTAGTTCGACACTACCTGGAATTCTTCCTCAGTTCCACACTAGCTGGAATAGTCACTTCCTCAGTTCCACACTAGCTGGAACAGTCACTTCCTCCGTTCCACACTACCTGGAATTCTTCCTCCGTTCCACACTACCTGGAATTCTTCCTCAGTTCCACACTAGCTGGAACAGTCACTTCCTCAGTTCCACACTACCTGGAATTCTTCCTCCGTTCCACACTACCTGGAATTCTTCCTCAGTTCCACACTAGCTGGAACAGTCACTTCCTCAGTTCCACACTACCTGGAATTCTTCCTCAGTTCAACACTAGCTGGAACAGTCACTTCATCAGTTCCACACTACCTGGAATTCTTCCTCAGTTCCACACTAGCTGGAATAGTCACTTCCTCAGTTCCACACTACCTGGAATTCTTCCTCAGTTCAACACTAGCTGGAATAGTCACTTCCTCAGTTCCACACTACCTGGAATTCCTCCTCAGTTCAACACTAGCTGGAATAGTCACTTCCTCAGTTCCACACTAGCTGGAATAGTCACTTCCTCCGTTCCACACTACCTGGAATTCTTCCTCCGTTCCACACTACCTGGAATTCTTCCTCAGTTCCACACTACCTGGAATTCTTCCTCAGTTCAACACTAGCTGGAATAGTCACTTCCTCAGTTCCACACTAGCTGGAATAGTCACTTCCTCAGTTCCACACTAGCTGGAATAGTCACTTCCTCCGTTCCACACTACCTGGAATTCCTCCTCAGTTCCACACTAGCTGGAATAGTCACTTCCTCCGTTCCACACTACCTGGAATTCTTCCTCAGTTCCACACTAGCTGGAATAGTCACTTCCTCAGTTCCACACTAGCTGGAATAGTCACTTCCTCAGTTCCACACTACCTGGAATTCTTCCTCAGTTCCACACTAGCTGGAATAGTCACTTCCTCAGTTCCACACTACCTGGAATTCTTCCTCAGTTCCACTCTAGCTGGAATAGTCACTCCCTCAGTTCCACACTACCTGGAATAGTCACTTCCTCAGTTCCACACTACCTGGAATAGTCACTCCCTCAGTTCCACACTACCTGGAATAGTCACTTCCTCAGTTCCACACTACCTGGAATTCTTCCTCAGTTCCACACTAGCTGGAATAGTCACTTCCTCAGTTCCACACTACCTGGAATTCTTCCTCAGTTCAACACTAGCTGGAATAGTCACTTCCTCAGTTCAACACTAGCTGGAATAGTCACTTCCTCAGTTCCACACTACCTGGAATTCCTCCGCAGTTCCACACTACCTGGAATAGTCACTTCCTCAGTTCCACACTACCTGGAATTCTTCCTCAGTTCCACACTAGCTGGAATAGTCACTTCCTCAGTTCCACACTACCTGGAATTCTTCCTCAAGTCCACACTAGCTGGAATAGTCACTTCCTCAGTTCCACACTACCTGGAATTCCTCCTCAGTTCCACACTAGCTGGAATTCTGCCTCAGTTCCACACTACCTGGAATTCTTCCTCAGTTCCACACTAGCTGGAATAGTCACTTCCTCAGTTCCACACAACCTGGAATTCTTCCTCAGTTCCACACTAGCTGGAATAGTCACTTCCTCAGTTCCACACTACCTGGAATTCCTTCTCAGTTCCACACTAGCTGGAATAGTCACTTCCTCAGTTCCACACTACCTGGAATTCTTCCTCAGTTCAACACTAGCTGGAATAGTCACTCCCTCAGTTCCACACTAGCTGGAATAGTCACTCCCTCAGTTCCACACTACCTGGAATTCTTCCTCAGTTCCACACTAGCTGGAATAGTCACTTCCTCAGTTCAACACTAGCTGGAATAGTCACTCCCTCAGTTCCACACTAGCTGGAATAGTCACTCCCTCAGTTCCACACTACCTGGAATTCTTCCTCAGTTCCACACTAGCTGGAATAGTCACTTCCTCAGTTCAACACTAGCTGGAATAGTCACTCCCTCAGTTCCACACTAGCTGGAATAGTCACTTCCTCAGTTCCACACTACCTGGAATTCTTCCTCAGTTCCACACTAGCTGGAATAGTCACTTCCTCAGTTCCACACTTGCTGGAATAGTCACTTCCTCAGTTCCACACTAGCTGGAACAGTCTATTCCTCCGTTCCACACTACCTGGAATTCTTCCTCAGTTCCACACTAGCTGGAATAGTCACTTCCTCAGTTCCACACTACCTGGAATTCCTCCTCAGTTCCACACTAGCTGGAATAGTCACTTCCTCAGTTCCACACTACCTGGAATTCTTCCTCAGTTCCACACTAGCTGGAATAGTCACTTCCTCAGTTCCACACTAGCTGGAATAGTCCCTTCCTCAGTTCCACACTAGCTGGAATAGTCACTTCCTCAGTTCCACACTAGCTGGAACAGTCATTTCCTCAGTTCCACACTACCTGGAATTCTTCCTCAGTTCCACACTAGCTGGAATAGTCACTTCCTCAGTTCCACACTACCTGGAATTCCTCCTCAGTTCCACACTAGCTGGAATAGTCACTCCCTCAGTTCCACACTACCTGGAATTCTTCCTAAGTTCCACACTAGCTGGAATAGTCACTTCCTCAGTTCCACACTAGCTGGAATAGTCACTTCTTCAGTTCCACACTAGCTGGAATAGTCACTTCCTCAGTTCCACACTAGCTGGAATAGTCACTTCCTCAGTTCCACACTACCTGGAATTCTTCCTCAGTTCCCCACTAGCTGGAATAGTCAATTCCTCAGTTCCACACTACCTGGAATAGTCACTTCCTCAGTTCCACACTAGCTGGAATAGTCACTTCCTCAGTTCCTCACTAGCTGGAATAGTCACTTCCTCAGTTCCACACTACCTGGAATTCTTCCTCAGTTCCACACTAGCTGGAATAGTCACTTCCTCAGTTCCACACTACCTGGAATTCTTCCTGAGTTCCACACTAGCTGGAACAGTCACTTCCTCCGTTCCACACTACCTGGAATTCTTCCTCAGTTCAACACTAGCTGGAACAGTCACTTCCTCAGTTCCACACTAGCTGGAACAGTCACTTCCTCAGTTCCACACTAGCTGGAATTGTCACTTCCTCAGTTCCACACTAGCTGGAATAGTCACTTCCTCAGTTCCACACTAGCTGGAATAGTCACTTCCTCAGTTCCACACTAGCTGGAACAGTCACTTCCTCAGTTCCACACTACCTGGAATTCTTCCTCAGTTCCACACTAGCTGGAACAGTCACTTCCTCAGTTCCACACTAGCTGGAATAGTCACTTCCTCAGTTCCACACTAGCTGGAACAGTCACTTCCTCAGTTCCACACTAGCTGGAATAGTCACTTCCTCAGTTCCACACTAGCTGGAATAGTCACTTCCTCAGTTCCACACAAGCTGGAATAGTCACTTCCTCAGTTCCACACTAGCTGGAATAGTCACTTCCTCAGTTCCACACTAGCTGGAATAGTCACTTCCTCAGGTCCACACTAGCTGGAATTCTTCCTCAGTTCCACACTAGCTGGAATTCTTCCTCAGGTCCACACTAGCTGGAATTCTTCCTCAGGTCCACACTAGCTGGAATTCTTCCTCAGTTCCACACTAGCTGGAATAGTCACTTCCTCAGGTCCACACTAGCTGGAATAGTCACTTCCTCAGTTCCACACTAGCTGGAATAGTCACTTCCTCAGTTCCACACTAGCTGGAATAGTCACCATACTGTATAGGACTAAAAGCCTCATTACGAAAAGTGATTTATTCCAATTCTATTTCTCACAAAACAATCTGGAAGCATGTCCCTTATTACTATAATCAAATGTCGACTAAAAGCCTCGTCGTTTTTTCCGTTTTGCCTTGAAATTATATATGAACAAGAGAGCAAACTCTTGCTACAAATGTGGATAGTTTATGTGCATTACCTCCCTTCGTTATATCGACCTACTCACCTGTGAAAATACACTACAGTGTCATATTATGCAAAATACAATGAAACTGTCGTACATGTTCACCCGGAAGACAGGATTTAAATATTGAGAAGATGGATAAAGGGGTGAGTGTTTTAATTATTTTTCATGTTATATCGCACATTCATATTTCCATTCAACCTAATACGTTTTAATTGATTTAATCAATAGCTAAAAACACAGCCTCAAGTCATGCAATATTGATCTTGGTATGAAACACATGTATTATTTACGTTTCGTGACTGAAACTTGTGTGGTATAAATGACACAAAAACAGATATTGTCTCTCAATATATTATTCTGTTTTATCTATTTCACATATATAACATCATGTATGTACATATTCACACTGAATACGTACATGTACAATCAAACACCGAACTGTAGTATATATTCTCTTTAATATACCGCCGTCAAATTTGGATGTATGATTGTGTATATGGTTGATACGTTTATTAGTAAAGTATACGTCCCTCAGGGGGAATGTAACATATCTTAAGAACAAACTCGAGTATACTGGTAACCTTTCATACATTTGTAGACTTTGTCGAACCTTTATTAACATTGGCGTCGTTTTTGGATCTAGTGGTTCATTTTAGTTCAACCACCAAATACTGATAGGCAAGTCATTTAAAGTTATGAACGTTATTTCGTATGATTTTGTACAAGAACTGATGAACACATATGTTAACGTTTTAGTTCAAATTTGTAATTACTAATAGTTGTATAATTCACAATTTCTACTCTTTGTAATATTGTATAACTTTTACTGTATGTCAAAAGACATTGTGACCAGGAAGAAAAATCGAGTGCTACTTGTCAAATATTCGTAAAAATATGGTTTCTGAAAAATTTGGGGAATCACTATGTGTTCAAAAATGAAAACCGAGTTAATTATGGCATATTTCAAACAAAGACTACTTGATTGTTTCGCCCAGAATTGGGGAACAAGTTTAGAGAGCAATGATGTATTGAATGTGTATAAACATCTGAAACATACATTTGTATAATAGCTAGATTTGGATCATGTACACAAACAAGACCGGCAACTCATTATAACCACAATAAAATATAATCTCACAGACTTAGGATATAGATATAGTAAGACACGCCTGTTGCACCAAATAGGATATAGATATAGTAAGACACGACTGTTGCACCATATATGATATAGATATAGTAAGACACGACTGTTGCACCAAATAGGATATATATATAGTAAGACACGACTGTTGCACCATATATGATATAGATATAGTAAGACACGCCTGTTGCACCAAATAGGATATAGATATAGTAAGACACGACTGTTGCACCAAATAGGATATAGATATAGTAAGACACGACTGTTGCACCAAAGTAGAGATAGTCAATCACGTGTCAAGTATATGATAGCGGACAGTCAAACGACAACTTTCATTGTATATACAAATGAAATAAATACAAAATAATTAGGAATCGCAACTAGGCATCCTGCAATACAGTAAGACATTGAATATTGTGTACATATTGACCGTATATCTTATGTATTATTTTGTTGAATGATAAGAAATACGTCGTGCAATTTCGACATAAAATATCTTCTATTAATTTTGTATATACATGTATTAGCTAAATAAAATATGATGGAGTGAGCGAAGTGTTCTTCAGCTGCAGCCGATTTCCACAATATCGACATTTTTGTTGTTAAATACAGTAAAACCTCAATAATAAGACCACCATTGGGACTCCTGAACATTGGTCTTAATATCGAGGTGGTCTTAATATTGAGGTTGAATAAAGATCAAAACAGTGAAAAGGGACTTGGAAATTATATTCTTAATTTTGAGGTGGTCTTTTTACTGAGGTGGTGAGCTTTAAGTGAGGTTTTACTGTAATTTACATGCCAACCAAAGACGAAAACGGCCAAGTTCCTATATTCAGTTTCTAAAGCTAAGAAATAAATTTGCTTCCGTTTTTATCCAACATCTTTGAGTTACGTAGAAATCAGATTATGTATTCAACATTGTTACAATGGACCAGTTAGATAACAGCGATTGTTTCTGTCTAATGTCTCCTAAGTGCTTAGGCATGTTGTGTATCACATTAGTTGTTTCCCGTGATAATTAAAATGTGATTCATGAAATTGTTGCCGTAAACATATTTGCCATGTCTTGAGCATTGACACAGGACTACATGTATATATGTAATCAATTGAAAATACATGGATAAATTCACACTCTTAAAGTTTACACATGCAGCTTCTTTCTTATCAACTTTCTGACTAACCTAGCTAACATGTAGAACAGGTCATCAATCCGGAAATACTTCATCCATACCTCAAAAAATATTTTCTATCGGATCACCCCGGTTATTTTTAAATAGACGTCTATTTCGTCTTTTTCCGAACTTTACGGAAATTGCCGGGATGTAGCGATTGCTGAATTTCATGCCAGTGACATAACGTTATTTCGCATCGAGATTAGGTGTGCGACATTTGGTTGCTGTCAGTTCGAGCCATAGAAAAAGTTATTCCTTCATACATCGGCACATAGTCAGCCTAAGTTAACATAACATAATAATCATCATATTATATTACTTGTTAAGTGACGAATACGCTTGTCTTACAAAATAGAAAGCTGCAGGTATCCTTCGAAGACTTTCTGGAAGATATAAAAGCGTTGACAGAAAAGGACACAAACTATCTCGTAAATCGAAGCCACTAACTTGAGCAATCGCTTACACATAATTAAATTGTTGATTATTTCCCATATAGATTAGTGTTATATAGAGCTACACAACTTTAAACCGAACTTCAAGACGCAATGTACATGCACATTCACAAAGACGTGGTTATTATTAACTTCTAATTAAAGTCGCGACTTCTGTTCCGCGTCGATGTTTATGATAGTGTTAATTGTCATTGAACATGACATTGTGTTAAAAAATATAATGGTATCAACGTATCAGAACATACGTTTGATCTATTTTGCCTGCAAAAATGACTAAATTTCCTCTTTCTAGATGAAAGAAAGACTTGTAGCCGACGACGACCGGGAAGATTTTGATGATGAAACAGTCGACAATGCCCCAAATTCACTAACCCCTGAAGACACGGTGCTGACAAGAGGGGACCAGGGGACAGATAACTCGTGTATCGTCGTCAGCAGTGTGCAGCCTGGCATTTATTCAGTATGTATATTTTGTACCAACCCGAGCACCACTTACTCTTACGTCTATATTAAACAGGTCAAACAAATTGTTTGATTGGACACTTCTACAGCAAGCAGGACTAAGGTTGTATTCAAGGTCAACATACGTTATACAGCAAGCAGGACTAAGGTTGTATTCAAGGTCAACATACGTTATACAGCAAGCAGAACTAAGGTTGTATTCAAGGTCAACATACGTTCTACAGCAAGCAGGACTAAGGTTGTATTCAAGGTCAACATACGTTATACAGCAAGCAGGACTAAGGTTGTATTCAAGGTCAACATACGTTATACAGCAAGCAGGACTAAGGTTGTATTCAAGGTCAACATACGTTCTACAGCAAGCAGGACTAAGGTTGTATTCAAGGTCAACATACGTTCTACAGCAAGCAGGACTAAGGTTGTATTCAAGGTCAACATACGTTCTACAACAAGCAGGACTAAGGTTGTGTTCAAGGTCAACATACGTTCTACAACAAGCAGGACTAAGGTTGTGTTCAAGGTCAACATACGTTCTACAGCAAGCAGGACTAAGGTTGTGTTCAAGGTCAACATACGTTCTACCGCAAGCAGGACTAAGGTTGTGTTCAAGGTCAACATACGTTCTACCGCAAGCAGGACTAAGGTTGAGTTCAATGGCAACATACGTTCTACAGCAAGCAGGACTAAGGTTGTGTTCAAGGTCAACATACGTTCTACCGCAAGCAGGACTAAGGTTGTGTTCAAGGTCAACATACGTTCTACCGCAAGCAGGACTAAGGTTGTGTTCAAGGTCAACATACGTTCTACCGCAAGCAGGACTAAGGTTGAGTTCAATGGCAACATACGTTCTACAGCAAGCAGGACTAAGGTTGTGTTCAAGGTCAACATACGTTCTACCGCAAGCAGGACTAAGGTTGTGTTCAAGGTCAACATACGTTCTACAGCAAGCAGGACTGAGGTTGTGTTCAATGTCAACATACGTTCTACAGCAAGCAGGACTAAGGTTGTGTTCAAGGTCAACATACGTTCTACAGCAAGCAGGACTAAGGTTGTATTCAAGGTCAACATACGTTCTACAGCAAGCAGGACTAAGGTTGTGTTCAATGTCAACATACGTTCTACAGCAAGCAGGACTAAGGTTGTGTTCAAGGTCAACATACGTTCTACAGCAAGCAGGACTGAGGTTGTGTTTAATGTCAACATACGTTCTACAACAAGCAGGACTAAGGTTGTGTTCAAGGTCAACATACGTTCTACAGCAAGCAGGACTGAGGTTGTGTTCAATGTCAACATACGTTCTACAACAAGCAGGACTAAGGTTGTGTTCAAGGTCAACATACGTTCTACCGCAAGTCCAAAGTTACCTTGAAACTATCATATTTGTTGTTCGCCAAGATCACTTTATATGATGTTTGCGCTGCTGTAAATGTTCAATGTATGTCATCCTGTCAGGGTCGAAGGGCATTGATTTCAGAATCTTGTGGAGTGTAATGCTTAATTAAAGCTATTGAACGTAGTATTTATAGCGGCAATCGTATACTTCCTAAAAGTGGGTCAATGTCACTGAAGGTGATCAAGAGTCAAGGTAAGAGCAAACATAGTTGTTGTAGTACACAGGTACTAGATATATAATGTCATTTCACTTATAAGGTGCCTATTATATACTCTACTTTATGATATGATACGCACATTTTAGTCCAAATGATCGGACCGAGTACGTATATTGTGTTTATTTATTAGTGTTAGAAGGTCAATGAGAGTAGCATTCGTTCATTTTCTACAATCAAATACAAATAATAACAACTGTGTTCTAGGGATTCACACCAAACTATGGTACAGATGGTGCTGACGGAAGGCCTCGTAGAGGGGTCTGGACCCGGAAGCAGATATTTGGTGTAGACGAGAACAAAGAACGCGGGAATTGGACAGGGAGATTCGAGTACTTGTTGTCAATGCTGGGTTATGCCGTCGGTCTGGGAAACATTTGGAGATTTCCGTATCTTTGTTACAGGTATTTGAATGATTTACGTATAATTGTTTTATTGAGGTGGGTGAAACATCATTTTCCTAGAATAGCAACTGACTGCTCTCCTTCATATTTCAAAGATGGCAAACTAATTACTTTACAAGAGGAAATCAAAGTACATTGACTTTTGATCTTTGAATTAATAGTTTCTATTCGTTGCATATTTCAACATGATATATGTCAATATTTATGCTGTCACCAGGCGATACAATATATGAGTCAATACAGTCATCCGAGTCCACAATCTCGGCGGAACAGTGACATCATTCGTGAAATGCATAGCATCTATGTCAGTTTTAATGCTAAGCGACCGACTTGCATATGTTTTATACTATATGTCATGTAGTATATTTGTATCATATCAATATTTACACGAACATTTACGGCTGAGTGTATTTACGTGCTTTACTTTTACAATGACGTCATTATCCTGTCCGTGTTGCTGGAGTGGAATATATCCTGTCCGTGTTGCTGGAGTGGAATAGTATGAGTAATATACTGAATGTTTTATAAAATGTTAACAGTTTATGTACAATGGACGCCAATCTCAGCAGACAAACACGGCGATATTTTCCACATTGTATGGAGCAGGATTAATGTACCCCGGGTGGCCCTAATAAATGCAAAAATAGAATAATCTGGACGGTGCTCCACGTTTGTGAAATACTGATATACGTGTAGCGATCAACAATGTAAAAACATGCTTCTGGCAAGGTATAGATTTTAAAACCGTTTCGGAGTTAGTTCAAAAGTTTACGTTTTTAATCTCCCTTTTGGTTATATTGTACATGTAACTGCCACTGAATTATTATACAGAATATAAAAGATATTGACAGACAAACAAAATCTTGATCACCAGATTGGTAGTTGAGCGTTCTATTGATTGAACTAAGATGGCGGTATCTGTGTACGGTTATAACAGAACCATTAGTGCAGTTTTCTACATCGAGATACTTTATGATAAATGTCAGGTCAATCTATCAATAGGCCCTATAACATGGTTTAGACATCTACGAGTACATTTAAATTTAGGTAAAACATAAGCTTTGTTGAATTCAAAATCCTTCTAAAGCTGTCTATCAAAGTACTTTACTTCTCGCTATGCTTTGAATTACTCAGAATATTCACTAAAAACAAATTGAACAATGACTAGGAACAGTACACCTTTAGCGTAGTGAAAAGGCCATTGATGTTAGGCATTTATCTGTATCTTAGTGTCACAAGTAAGACAGTGTATGAGTCGCAGAGTAAATAGAATCATTATTCATTCAGACGAAATGTACATCTACGTAAATATGATAATATAACATTTACCCCCCCCCCCCCCCCACACACACACACATACCCCACCTGTAACAAAGTATGCATTATTGCATAGTTATTGTTCGATCATCACAAAATATAAACAGAAGACAGATTATTTGATATGATAATTTAGAAATACATTATCATGAGTTTAAATACCTTAAAAATGTATTTAGAAGCAATAGCCGAACATTCGTCCCACAAATATAAAGCAACCGTTCCAAACAGCACTCTCAGTGCTTTGATTATTTCAAGTAGTTTGCATAAATCATCACATGTTTACACCATGCTTAATGATTAAGCATGTACATAATTTACTTGATTTTCATTGACTTACGGTTCGTAATTTAATTTTAGGATAAAAATAATATTGACGGGAGAATTAAAGCTAGGTGCTGATAGTTCAGCAATGACGACATGAATGTTACAAAACCTACAGAGAGATGAAATATTCACAGTTATGAGATCAAACCCAATCTCCATAAAGTTATGTTGAGATTATCTTCAATGTATTTTCATTCACAGACATGGAGGCGGGGCTTTCTTGGTGCCTTATTTAATATTCATGACGTTTGTTGGCATACCTTTGTTTTTTCTGGAGTCATCCCTAGCTCAATTCACAAGTTGTGGTCCAACAACGTGCTGGTCATTTGCACCACTATTTCAAGGTAAGACAAAATGATGCTGAAGTTAAGTTATTGCAACAATGCGATTTTTAATTGACCTCCAATAATTTTAAGCAATACTCATTGGTAAGACATACATCGAAACAAATAACCTTAGGCTTCCAGGAATATGAGATGTAAACATTAACAATAATTGCTAGTCAGCCATTTTGTAATTAATGTAACATTTCTCAATTATAGTGTTCCATTAGGAAACTCTGATAAACGCTGATCTTTAGTAATATTACAAGATCTCAAATATATGACTGCACATTTGCAATTGTATGAAAAATTAGTCTAGCTAAGAGATGCTGATTTAACCCTATTTGACATTTTCAGGTCTTGGGATAACTATGATGATTTCATCATTTATTACATCCGGATATTACTGTATGATTATTGCATGGTGTCATTTCTACTTCTTTGCATCATTTACAAGTCAGCTACCTTGGTCAACATGTGATGAATGGTGGAACACACCAGGTATGTAGAACAATAGACCTTGACCTACTATCAGGTATGTAGAACAATATACCTTGACCTACTATCAGGTATGTAGAACAATAGACCTTGACCTACTATCAGGTATGTAGAACAATAGACCTTGACCTACTATCACGTATGTAGAACAATAGTCCTTGACCTACTATCAGGTATGTAGAACAATATACCTTGACCTAATATCAGGTATGTAGAACAATAGACCTTGACCTACTATCAAGTATGTAGAACAATAGACCTTGACCTACTATCACATATGTAGAACAATAAACATCAGGTATGTAGACCAGTAGACCTTGACCTACTATCACGTATGTAGAACAATAGTCCTTGACCTAATATCAGGTATGTAGAACAATAGACCTTGACCTACTATCACATATATAGAACAATAGAGCTTGACCTACTATCAGGTATGTAGAACAATGGACCTTGACATACTATCACGTATGTAGAACAATAGACTGACCTACTATCAGGTATGTAGAACCATAGACCTTGACGTACTATCAGGTATGTAGAACAATAGACCTTGACCTACTATCACATATATAGAACAATAGACCTTGACCTACTATCAGGTATGTAGAACAATAGACCTTGACATACTATCACATATGTAGAACAATAGACTTTGACCTACAATCACGTATGTAGAACAATAGACTTTGACCTACTATCAGGTATGTAGAACCATAGACCTTGACCTACTATCATGTATGTAGAACTAGATGTATAGATCTATTCTGTGCGATGTATGACATTATGAAGTCATATAAATAAGCAAAAAAAATGGTTACGATTAGGTTTCACATTGGTGTGTATAAAATATAGCCAGAGGTGTATGTACTGTATGTAATGTATGAATTCAAGAAACTATCACCATGTTTGGGATCTTCAATACTTCTGCTTAACAAATCTCAGCTCTCAAAAAACAAATAGTTCTGCCTGTGAGTATCCAAGGAAAGAATGAAACAGTATTGAGAATTTTTATTCACAGATTGTAGCAGACGCTTGCCAGATGTCCTGTGTGATGATGATAATGATGTTCCCCATCAAAATGGTACTTGTTTCAATCAAGGCAATTTCACTGGATTGTGGAATTATTCCTCATTCAAAAATGTTACGGGCAGAGAGAGGGTGGCCCCTACTAAGGAATATTGGGAGTAAGTGCAAACAGTTTACACTAATTAACCCACCTTGCCAAATTTGAATGTAGACATTATGTATACAATTAAGGTCAATCCGATGTTTGATGTTTTTATTCACATAATTGGTCAGAATTTGCATGAAGCCCATATTTGCCTATACCTATGAATGTATTTTATTTACAACTGATAATAAGTAATATGTGAGGATTTGACATTATCAGCAGTGAAATATTTTTCACCAAAATTCTGAACATTAGAATTATAATATTGTTTTCAGGAATTATGTATTACGTGTAGGGGATGGTATAGGGAATGCAGGGACCCCACAATGGAGACTTGTTCTGTGTTTATTATTCTCATGGACTCTAGTCTTTCTGTGTCTTATAAAGGGCATCAAGTCAGCTGGGAAGGTATTTCTGCATTTGATTGTCTTATACAAGTTTCTCTTTGGACCTTATGATTTGTTAGTACAGGGTGGGATGTGCCATGTATCTACACATTTGTTGCCAAGCTATAGGCAGTCAAAGAGTTGGTTTTACCGATTTTGGCCGGCCTATAATTTTTGCAAGAATGTAACATTTTTCACTGAAACATGCGGCGGATGTGAATGTAATACCTGGTAGTTATGTAAAAACTACATGTAAGGTGAACAATGGTTTTTGGAACATACAAAAAATTGAACAGACTATTAAAAGTAACTGTGTTCTATATCTCTGCTTTTGTTTCTGATAATAGGGGATCAAAATTTCATATACCATTTAACTTTCTTCCTTTCATGAAGGACTTTGTCTGTACATAATGCCAAGATTGGCATGGATATGTCCGAGTGTAGGGTTTGTTGTCCATACATCTGAATACCTTCATGCTTTACTTACCATTATTATTCCAGGTTGTCTATTTCACTGCCATATTTCCATATGCGATTTTGCTGATACTGTTTTTCCGTGGGGTTACGTTAACAAATGCATGGGACGGAATCAGATATTACATCACTCCAGACTTCAACAAATTGTACAATATTACTATATGGAAAGCTGCTGCAGTACAGATATTTTATTCCATGGGCCCCGCCTGGGGAGGAATCATAGCTTTATCAAGTTACAACAGATTTCACAACAATATTTTAAGGTAAGAAGGTAGAATTCATTTAGTGTATTAGGGTCTGAAGTTATAAATTTTGGAGATAAATTTTAAACTCAAGTATCTGGTTGGCTGTTTCTGAGCTCCGTCTTAAAATTGACCAAAAGTAAGGCTGCTTTCTGAGGCTGATGTCCAAATTCATTCCTATAACCTGTGGTCCATGTGTCAGTCATTAAGGACATGATCATGTCAAATTAAACCAATACTTGAACATCATTAAAAGCTAGATTATTGCTGATCACATAACATTTCCCTATAACCTCTACCATTATGTGCAAAAGAATATCTGACTCCTCTAATATAATGAGCATTGATGACTTAGAGTGGTGAGACTACAGATGACACCATGTTGTCCTGAATGATCATATCCTGGATTATCACAATCATGGATATATATTAAAAAAAAATGTCTGTGTCACAATGTTGTTCTTATAATTATCACGATGTTATCCTGGATTATCACAATATTGTCCTGCATTATCACAATATTGTCCTGCATTATCACAATATTGTCCTGCATTATCACAATATTGTCCTGCATTATCAGGGGTGTTTATCTGATTATAAGCTGCATGATTAGAACAAGTAAACGCCTAAACAATCTTGTTTTCTTTAATTCTCCATAATTACTGCCACCTGTTTCAGGGATTCACTGATTGTATCATTAGGGAACTGTATGACCAGCATATTTGGTGGCTTTGTGATATTCTCATATGTTGGTCATATGGCCAGTGAGCTCCATGTAAGTGTGGACCATGTAGCAGATGATGGTGAGTGAATTAAATTTTATACAATCAGGTATGTTGGATTGAGTATACCGCTATTTCATTCCTTCAGCATACAATAACTCTATGCCTATGCTAGGAGTTATGAAGGAAACAATGTGACTTAAATGAACAGTAACTGTATGGATTGGATGTTGAAAAGGGTGTACATGTACAATTTATTTCCAAGTAGTGTTTATCTTACATTTTAGCCAATAGGATAGCTCAGTTTTTTTAATTTTCCAATTTCTTATTAGCAAAGAAACTCTATAAATTCATGAAGACATTTTTTCATACATCAGTAATTTAGTATGCATGCACAATGATACAGATGGAGTCAGTTAACTTGAGTCAGTTATAGAGTTCATGAAGTAATTTGTACTTGGGTAAGTTGTATTTTGAATTGGTGCATGTGAATGAAGGATAGACAACTAAATGATCACAGAGCAATGCCGGGATGTCCACAACATTGAAACAGTCAATCGAATTATTGTTGTGGTTAGTGTAATGATTTGAACGAATGCTAACTGTTCTTCCCTGACCATCTGACCACTACTTTACATGAATCAGGATGATACTGGTTGGAACCTATGGAACCCTGCTGTAAATAACCAGCAAGTCGATTGTCATGAGTTATCTCCCTTTATTCCTTATTAAAATATATATAAAGGGAGATAACTCATGACAAACTCCTGTGGTATCATTCAAGTAATCAACCAGTCAACATAATTATGCTGTTAGGTTAGGCCACATTATACATTGTACATACATGTATATTGATATATTTCAGGTCCAGGTCTGGCATTTATCATCTACCCAGAAGCCATTCTCAGTCTACCTGCCCCTGCTTTCTGGTCGGTTATATTTTTCTTCATGTTGATAACACTCGGACTGGACAGCTTGGTAATATATTCTATAAACAAAATGAAGATGTACTTTGCTTTTTGATACTATAGTTAGACTATAGACTGTCCACATGTATTTATAAGACAATGCTCACGTGGTCATCAGCTGGATCAAATAGTGTCCTGCTGTTGGTTGATAGTGTTTACTCTAACAAGTACCAAGGTTGCATACTATTTGACTATTGTAAACTATATGATCTATTTATTTATTGTCTAATAATTGACAGCATATTATGCAAAGAAGAACATACAACTGTTGATCAAGATGATGCTTTTGTTTTAGGATGCATTCTTATTAGGAGTGAAGTATTTTTAGCATCAATTATATACTGCTTCAAAAATAGAACATCTTCATGACGTGGGGACGTTTCATGATCAGGGGATTGGTAACCGACTCATCACAACCTGCTGTCCTTGTGTGACATCACATCGGGACAGTGTCATGTGTCTTCAACATATGATGAATTGGCACCATACTGCCATGGGACACACATTGGCTCAAGTCACCCCAAGACCATGAGAAATCTTTTGAGAGAGGTCAACTTATGAGTGCCTTGCCACAAAATACAGCTCAACATCAACCACGCTGGATAAATTAGTTGATAGCACTTGCTCCAAGGCCATTCTCCATGAGACAATTAACCAAACAATACAAATTTTTGTCAACATTAAACCCTGAAGAATGAATAAACTTTATGTAACCTGGGCCCTTATTCACTAATGGGGCCGTCACACCATAACGTTCAGGTCAGCGTTCTATGAACATTCTAAGAATGTTTAATCGTTCAATTTTCGAGCGTTCTAGTGTGAGGTGGACACACCTGGTGTGTGACTAACGCATGACTAGCGTGTGACTAACGCATGAGGAGCGTGTACCAGCGACTATGTAAGACACCCCTGAAAACTATTAGCGTGTGCTGACGTGTCACTGGCGCGCGACGAACGATTAGTCAACGTTAGATGAGCGTGTTGAGCGTGTGAATAACGTGTGACTATCGACAGACTAGCATGTTGCTGGTGTGTGGGTTCATTTGACGTTATTCACACGCTGCATGCGCTAGGGGTCCCTTCAGTGGTCGTTGACAGGTCGCTAGTGAGTCGTTCACTGCAAAGCAAAGATTGTGAACGATTAATAACAACCAAGAAACGCAAGGGTAACGACTGACTAACAATAGCCGAACGCGTGCAACGTTCGGTGAACGTTAGTACAACGTTCTCCAGCGTTCTCAAGCGTTTAAAGTTAAATGTTGAAGAACGCTGGTCTCCATGAGAACTTTTGTGCATGTTCAAAACTTTATTTTCGGACCAGCATTCTCCGCCGATCACCGATGATCACCGACGATCACTGACGATTACCAGCGTTCACCAGCCTTCACACAACGCTCTTCTGGCGCTATACCAATGACTACGGACGATTACCAACGTTTCCTCAAACGTCATAGAACGCTGACCAGAACGTTATGGTGTGACGGCCCCATAACATTTTAATACTGAAACTCGGACTTAAACTGTAAATTTGCAAAAGTTAAATTTACCAGCGTTTCGTTTTCAACATATCTAAACGGATGAAATTTTGTGTGAATGTTTCTATTATTACCAACTCCACACTTTTGCCAAGTTTTATCAAAATCTATTATATAATATAATAATACAGGAGGAAAATGAACATGTACCATTTTAAAGTCAGTCTGAGATTCAGTCTGAAAATGTTTGTGAATACGGCCCCTGGGTGTTTCTTCATTCTCTCGGTATGTATAATGAATGTTAAAACAATAGCAAAATTATTATTTCAGTTTGCATCGGTTGAAGCAATACTGACTGGCTTACAAGATATGATGCCTAAATTTAGGGAAAGGAAGACTGTGGCTATATTTACTATATGTGTGATATTCTTCCTGCTTGGTCTACCATTTACAACCAAGGTATGGTCTAAATTGTCATTTTTATGCTTGGAAGTCATCAATTTAATCAATATTCTGAAAGTGAACAAGTGTTTTCTTATCAATAAATTAAATTCAATATTTATTTTCAAATAAAGTACAACTGTAATTCTAATTGAAATTTTAAATAGTCTGAAATCATTTTTATAGATAATATTTACCAGTACATTATGTACAACTGGTGCTACAAGAAGTTGTAGATTGTTCAAACAAAGGGACCGATGTTCTTGTTCTTAGATTTCTCAAGAATCGATATTTCGAAATTAACTTTATTCTGAAATTTTAAGCATTATTTTCTGATATTTTATTATTTTCTTAATTTACTCTAATGTTCTTGCTATTTTTAGAGTGGAATATATTGGGTGACACTGATCGATTTCTACGGGGCAGCATGGGGTGTCCTACTTACAGGACTTCTAGAGGTTATAGCTATTGCTCATGTTTATGGTAAGTTCTCCAAACACACATGTACTTTTTACAGGATTTGAATGGAGGACTCCAATCTAAAATTATAAAAGATTTCATGCTCTCATGGAATGTTACAAGACAAAGCAATTTTTGCTGAAATCTCTAAAGTTAACATACCCTTCCTGTACATCACAAAGTCATACAATATATATATATCATGTATTGATATAAACCAACATCTATCATCATCTCTAACTTACCCCATCTTTACTGTTCATGTCTTATACTTTTACCAGGTATTAACAGATTTTGTGCTGATATTGAAACGATGATAGGACCTTGGTCCATGTGGTACTGGAAATGTTGTTGGTTTGCAATAACTCCAGCTGGAACGCTGGTAAGTATGTTGGGGGGATTTCATTGACGCTTTCATATATTGTTATTTCAAATTCATAAATATATCACTGGACATCTATGACATAAAATATATCACTGGACATATATGACATTAAATATTTCACTGGACATCTATGACATAAAATATATCACTGGACATCTATGACATAAAATATATCACTGGACATCTATGACATTAAATATATCACTGGACATCTATGACATTAAATATATCACTGGACATCTATGACATTAAATATATCACTGGACATCTATGACATTAAATATATCACTAGACATCTACGACATAAATATATCACTGGACATATATGACATAAAATATATCACTGGACATCTATGACATTAAATATTTCACTGGACATCTATGACATTAAATATATCACTGGACATCTATGACATAAAATATATCACTGGACATCTACGACATAAATATATCACTGGACATCTATGACATAAAATATATCACTGGACATCTATGACATTCAATATATCACTGGACATCTATGATATTAAATATATCACTGGACATCTATGACATAAAATATATCACTGGACATATATGATATTAAATATATCACTGGACATCTATGACATTAAATATATCACTGGACATCTATGATATTAAATATATCACTGGACATCTATGACATTAAATATATCACTGGACATCTATAACATTAAATATATCACTGGACATCTATGACATAAAATATATCACTGGACATATATGATATTAAATATATCACTGGACATCTATGACATTAAATATATCACTGGACATCTATGACATAAAATATATCACTGGACATCTATGACATTAAATATATCACTGGACATCTATGACATTAAATATATCACTGGACATATATGATATTAAATATATCACTGGACATCTATGACATAAAATATATCACTGGACATCTATGACATTAAATATATCACTGGACATCTATGACATAAAATAAATCAATACTTTCAAATACGCTCTACAGATTCTCAGGATACAAAATGTAACACAAGTTTGTGTGTATTTCAGTTTATTTTGTTATATTCTTGGATTGAATACGAACCAGTGGACTACAATGGTTACCAGTATCCAGACTGGGCCACAGATCTGGGCTGGCTTATATCATTCTGTGCAATCACTGCTGTGCCAATAGTCATGGTGTATAAACTAGTCACACACAGAAAGGGTCTATCTATATATCAAGTAAGGACATGGCTAAAGTTTCTATTATTTTGAGTGTATTTTGGTGCAGCGGTACTAACATGGCTTTACTATTTGCATATCAGTGTTGTGCAAACCAATCTAATCTTCTCGTCGACCAAGCGTTTGTTACCTTGATGCAGATTTCTTAACCTTTGGATAAGGGGTATGTTACCTTACCGAAATCCACTGAATTTCGGTGAATTTACCAAAATCTCGGCATTTTTTATGATGCACAACAAATCTTAACCTTAAAATTGCGCAGATCATCTTTTTTAAAGAAAGTTCTTGTTAAGTATATACTCATGAGGAAACATTCAATTAAAATCAACAATTCTTTGTTTTCAAATTTCATATACAGTAATGTAATGCTGTATTGAAAGAATTTAGTTACAGGACAATCAGCTAAAATTAAGATTTTATAAGTTTCCAATATTTTTGATAATTTGTATAGAACACAGTCATACTGTATTGAAAATACTCGTATCATAAACTGGATTTTATTATGTTATGATATTGCACTTAGATTTGTAATGGTATGTCTGTCACATATATACATTACACTTAGTGCATTTTTGTATAACAAAAGGTACATTTATAAATTGCTTAAAATATTAGTTCATGTTGTTTCCAGACAATCAAAGTACTTTTGATACCGACCCGTGATTGGGGTCCGGCTTTAGTCCAACATCGCCAGCTTATTAAACATGTTCCTGGCTTCGTACTTAATCCAGCGGAGGCAAGTCATGGTACAGAATTCGGGTACCAGAACATGTCAGTACCAGCTGCAGTAAATGTTTCTGATATTACAGTAAGTAATGCTTCAAATGCTTACATTTCTAAACACTTGTATATCAGAGTAAAGCAGAATTGAAGCAAACTGTAGTGAACTAATCAGGGAACATGCCCACACCTTGTCAGGGCTCTAGAATTATTTTAGAAATACACTCGTCCTGGACTAGTGAATATGTTAAATTTGACTTGTCTGATATGGAAAGCTATTTGTCTGGGAAATTTGTTGACAGTTTGAATTGTCACCAATTTCAAGGTATCGGTTAAATGCCTGATTTTTGTTTGATATTTAGAATGTTCAATTTTAATTAGCTTTAAAAACAGACTTGTCCTGGACTAGCTTCATCTCAACTGTTAGTAGCCCGAATCAGCAATTAGACTAGTCCGGGACGTCAGTCTAGTGGATTTCTCGAGCCCTCAGCTTGTATACTGTTGGTTGTATCTATAAAAGGCAATAATCTGCTCTGTAGAGCTTATATATACATTACTAGATTATAATCCAAGGTTTATCATGAAATGAGGATGGGGAAAATGTTATAGTTCCTGAAAACTGATATCTATATCTCTGATGCTGGGATTGTGAGGCATTGACTTGTCAAATAATGCAGAGTGGGTGGGTGTGATGATTGTCTAACAGTTTATTGATAATACATAATCCTCACATCTACATTATTTACCTCCCTTGTTCTGAATTGTTGGCAATTTTAATAGGCAAATTTGCTTTAAGTTTATGGGGAATATAATGTAAACGATGATAAACTAATCCGATATATAAAAATAACTTATTCATTATGCTCATGTAGTCTCATGCAAATTCTCTTGGTATTTTCTCAATTATCACGTATTTAGAAATAACTCCTATAAGGGCTTATTAGTTTTGCCTATCAAAATGGCCGACAGTTAAGAACAAGGGAGGTAAATATTGTAGATGTGGGAACTATGTATTGCCTGAATGATATAATGATTGCATGTATATTCCAGGTCCAAGAAACTGTGGCATAGTTACAGTAGGAGACAATAAAGGAACAATTATACTTAATCAAAACAAATTCAGAATCTCAAATGAAAGTTCTGTGATACATGATACTAGACGACTGCTTCAAGATATACAACTTATTTATTTGTATTTATGTGTATGTGAATTTTATACCCATGATGCTCTATTCATTGTTTTCATGGTTTTACATGATGCTAGTACGAACGTTCAACAAAGAGCATAATTATAGCTAGATTTATGTTGAATACACATTTCATTAGTGCCATAGTCTATGGTAAGTTTTTTTCTACAATGGTTAAACTTAAAAACGTACTATATATAGTACTATGTATACATATAAATATACTATAGAACGGCTAAAGGGAGAGAACTATAGAAGGGGAAAAAGGAGAGAACTATAGAAGGGGAAAAAGGAGAGAACTATAGAATGGGAAAAGGGAGAGAACTATAGAAGGGGAAAAGGAAGAGAACTATAGAAGGGAAAAAGGGAAAGAACTCTTACAATCTCATGTGGCAATGACAAGGTTACAGATAGTGCTGTGAAACATCTCTGTAATAATAGTATACATGTTTTGATCTTTACTAATAATGTATCCATCTAAGTGTTCTTGATGCATGTTTAATTCATTGAACTCCCTAATATTGTAGAACTTCTGTGCTTGGTATTGCACAGGTATATACACTGTGTGTAGTTATTAGTTTTTGATGTGGATAAACAACATCAAATGATCTTAGAAACCATCACTAGGGGGAACAACTGTAGATCTTCAGATTGGCCGATGTGCCATCTACCATATGAAATAACCATATTATCTTTAAAATGCAACAAAAAAGGAAATTACATAAAGCATCGACTTAAACAATGGATACATTCAATAGATATATCAGCGACACTTATATTTATTATTTATCACGTATGTTCCAGTGTGTTCAATTTGATGTTATATTTCGTATTTGATATATTGTATAATAATATACGAGGAATTCTTTACAAGTGTATTGGATATATTTTGCAATCTCTCGGGTATGGTATACTGAGTTTTACAGATATATTCAGCAATTGTCTTACTGTAAGAGAGATACAGTTGTTACAGGGAACGCCACATACACAAGACAATGCCTCCCCATCCCCCATCCATGAGAAAACCAACCATCTATAAAACATTAGAGACAGAAGAGGTGCAATGGTAAAATGCATGGGAATTAGGGGTGCAAGGTCTGGCTGACCATAAAGAACAACTAAGGACAATTTAGGGGGACAACAAGGGGGGGGGGAGGATAAAAATGGATATAAAACATCATGGAAGAAGTCAAGAAAGTCAGTAATAATAGGCCAAAAGTGGGAGATAAGAACATGAATATTATATCAAGTAAAGAACTGCACGCAGGGAAAGGGTAACATACATCTATACACTTAAATAGAAATAATAACCATACAGAGATTTTCAGCCTTGAAACTGTCGGTATAAATTCTGGGAATTGTGAATAATGAAAATGTTTACTTCACGATCGATACTGATGCAAGAGGTTTGTAAAACATGTCCAGAGACCAAACCATATCATCTATGACTTATTATTATTAGTCATAATGCCCTGATACATTGTACTGTCATAATGCCCTGATACATTGTACTGTCATAATGCCCTGATACGTTGTACTGTCATAATGCCCTGATACATTGTACTGTCATAATGCCCTGATACGTTGTACTGTCATAATGCCCTGATACATTGTACTGTCATAATGCCCTGATACGTTGTACTGTCATAATGCCCTGATACATTGTACTGACATAATGCCCTGATACATTGTACTGTCATAATGCCCTGATACATTGTACTGTCATAATGCCCTGATACATTGTACTGTCATAATGCCCTGATACATTGTACTGTCATAATGCCCCGATACATTGTACTGTCATA
The DNA here is from genome assembly GCA_032209605.1 of Mactromeris polynyma. Classification (NCBI taxonomy): domain Eukaryota; kingdom Metazoa; phylum Mollusca; class Bivalvia; order Venerida; family Mactridae; genus Mactromeris; species Mactromeris polynyma. The sequence continues at coordinate 15,635,805 of JASFXZ010000010.1, read as the reverse complement.
ATGCCCCGATACATTGTACTGTCATAATGCCCCGATACATTGTACTGTCATAATGCCCCGATACGTTGTACTGACATAATGCCCCGATACGTTGTACTGTGATAATGCCCCGATACCTTGTACTGTCATAATGCCCCGATACGTTGTACTGTCATAATGCCCCGATACGTTGTACTGTCATAATGCCCTGATACTTTGTACTGACATAATGCCCTGATACGTTGTACTGTGATGATGCCCCGATACATTGTACTGCCATAATGCCCCGATACATTGTACTGTCCAAATGGAGAGGGACAAAACAGTGTCCTGAAAATGTCCAAATTTAACTGATAAGTCTGCTACTTTAAATAACCATGTTTACATATTTTTTATTCATATAACAAAAAGTTTTTATGTGCTGTCTGAGTAATTGAAGAGATGAAATAAAAACAAAATCCTCATACTGTCCAATATCAGATGGTTATCTTGTTATCAACTAGAATGCATCCATAGGCCACAGATGCCCCCACTTGCAGCCTTTGTCACAAAAGCAAATGCTATTATTCTGCTCATAGTTTGTGAATGGATATCAAAATTACCAAGTGAACAACTGTACTGATTATGGTGATAAGTTAAGGGCCATAACTTTGCACTAACTGGGCGTAACCATACATGAAACCCCAGGTGCACAACTATACAGGTTGGTGAACATTCCTGTAAAGTCTTACGACACTGGATCATATATTTTTGGAGATTTGAGTGACGTAAGATTGCATACTCTGTAGGCTATGTTTTAACTAAGTCAAGGGCCATTTCTTTGCACTTACTGGGCACAGCCAAACATGAAACCCCAGGTGCAAAACTACATAGACTGGTGAACATTCCTGTAAAGTTTTATGACTCTGGCTCATATTCTTTTGGAGATACGAGTGACACAAGATTTTGTGACGGACAGAAGGACGGACGGACAAGGGCAAATCTATATTCCCCCCCTTTTCAGAGTGGGGGCATAATAAATAATGGCTGTATTACCATGGCAACAAAAAACAAACAGAAGCTAAGCATATAAAGATTTTATTAATGTCTGAACCAGCAGAGAAAAATGCATTTATACAAGCTGTTCCCATGTTCTACAACATATTGCATTTTTTATATTATTTAAGACATATTTAAGGGAACAAATTACTACACATGTCAAACTGATTTACCAGAGTTGTATGACTCAGACTTTAGAGTATCATTTTTCTGACCCCAATTTCACAACAAATATTCAAAACTGTCGCAAAGCCAAATTTTTCAAGAATTAATTTTTTGGACATCAGCATACCCAATCAAAAGAGCTGATATGTTAAGTCAAACCTACACTGCTATAACTATCCGGAGTCTTTATTGCACAATTTCATTATAACAAGAAGTGAAATATTACATAGGAGATAAATCTTAAATTAAAAAGATTAGTGATACAAGGGTCTGAACTGAAGTATACGTATTATATGATTATATGAAATAAGTATAGAACAGAACCTATAAATTTGTGTTATACATAATGTCCACACTCATAATATCATATAACAGAAAGAATCTCAAGATAATCTCAAAATATCAAACAAACGCACTATGTTAAAGAGCCAATGAAAAACAAGTCTGATAAATTTGAATACAAGAAACAAAATAAGATAATTTCACTTCATCCATCTTGATGCCATCACATGCCTCCTAGCAAGCCTCAATGATAACAAAGTTGTTTATAAAGATTGATATTTAGCGAAAAAACTTTTTTATGCAACTTTTATAAAGAGCCATTAAAGGCTAATTTTGACCATCCAATGTGATGGATGGATGAAGCCGAGACAGGCCAGCAGTGTGCCCAAGGCCAGGATCCTTCCTCAACAATCAGAGACTGTTCTCATAATTACACAAGAGGATATTATGCAAGTAGTATCATAAAAGGCTGCGGTTTTCTCCAAGCAAATAGTACAATGTAAAAATAAAACTCATTACTTTCAAAAGACGCAACCAACTGAGTGATAAAATCTACAAGTTTGGAGAGTGAATTACAGGTTCTTCCAAAAAATAATGGTATTAAAAGAATTTCCAAAATTTAAAGCTTATAACAGGTTTTAAATGTTTCACTAGAAGGCCTGCAATCATCAATCTAGATCATCAGACAGGAAACCATACAAGATAACATATAGAACAACATACACAACAGTCAATGGAGCAGACCTGAGCACAAATACTACACATTTCTTTTACCAGTAATGAATACTTCATAATTTGTCGGGACGTAAAGCAAATTTCATACCAAAAGACAAAACAAAAAACACAGTCTTCGGTTTTGCATTAATTGTAACCATAACATTACTTCTTTGGCAAATGTGGTAATTATAAAAACACAAACTTTGGTTTTCCATGAATTTTTACCACAACATTATTTCTTTGGAAATTTGGTTATGTAAAAAAATATGTTAAGGGACCTGCCCATTTTTATGAATACTTGTTAAACTTTCCAGACATTGGTTCATATTTCTGGGACACAAATTTAATGATAGCATTATATGACAAATATTGACACTGTAAGCATATCATTCACATCATGGAAGAATTATAGGGACTAGACGTTATACACCAGTAATGCTAACAGACAACAATACAAGCCCAATACATACAATGTCAAATAAATAAAAAATATAACTTGTAGATGAAGAATTAAAGCATACATATGTATTGCAGGATTCAAATCTCAACAATCAAACAAACATGGCAAGATTATGACATTTAGTGATATAATGTATACATGTACTGACTGTTCAGAGCAACATGACACTTGATACATGTCTATACATGGTACCATATAACATGTATACATGTAGGTTTTATCTTCTTGATAGAGAAGCTTGCAATGAGCAATTCTAGAACTCCAGCCATCTTAAAGTACATCAGTCCCTCTATACTGAATCATCTTTATGTAGAATATGAATAATAACTCAATGAAGTATAACTCATTTGTTTGGTCAATACATTTTGGCAATCTAATTCACAAATACAGTAGACATTGTATTAAGAGACCACCCAAGGGACAGCAAAAAGTGGTCGCTTAAAAAAGTGGTCTCTTAATAGAAATCCACAAATTAATTTCATGCTTCATTTTTATCCTGTTTTAATTCTTACTTGATAATTAAATTAAATTTCCCTTTTGATTGCCTCAATATTTCATACGAGGTCATTTATATGGCATCATAATCACCTTAATATTTTTACTGTGAGTTTATCAGATAATAATTCACCGTTATTCTGCGGTAAACCACCGGAAAGCATGAAATCATATCATTATATATAATGTATGATAGTAACTGCTCATAGGTCAATACTGATTTTCCAAAGCGATTTTAACCATTTACACATTTAAAGGAAGAGAGATACACAAAAAATGTACACAGTTCTACATAAGGTACTTTGTAGTTACAAATGCTTATCTATAAGAAACTAAACAACATGAAGTGTCCCTTTGTTGGACCTGTTAGTGAAGTTATTATTTCTTGAGTTCATATAATAATATGTCCCTTTCTTGAATCTCAGCACTGCTCCCAGGTAAGATGCAGGTGCATTGTCTAATTGATTCTGAAGGGGTGTGGTCTTTGTTTCAACAATAAAGGCAGAATGTTCCCTCTCAGGACAGGAACTCTTCTTAAAACATCTAAAAAAGAGAAGACATTTTTCAATAAAAATCTTCATACAATAAATTTCTTTGAGATGAACGACAGGAAATTCCTTTTGGTAACAAAGTAAAGTGTTTATTTAATATATAATGTCACCCCAGCCATTTCTGACTTATGAGACACCTACTTTCTAAGCACATTTACTTCCCGATTCCTATCCTTTAATGCTAGGCACCAGGCAGGTAGGCAGACGGTAACCGTTATTGAACTCACTAACTGGCAATGTCAGAACCCTCCGCTACCAGAATTCGAACCTTCGACCTCCTGCTCCCAAGGCAGATCCCTTAACCACTTCGCCAAGGGAGATGGTTACAAGTAGGAATTCAAACATGAGGATTATTATTTAGCATATATACAGTCACACCAAAAGAAAAACATTACTCAGTTATTACCGATTTATTTTTGCTCAATAGATAGTTCCCACATATACAATTTTTACCTCCCTTGTTCTGAATAGTCGGCCATATTGATAGGCAAATTTAGGATATAATGTAAACGAAGATAAAATTATCAGATATATAACAAAAATACTTATTCATAGTGCTCATGTGGGCAGATGGCTCAGGAAATATGAAGGAAAAGTGGTATTCACATGCAAATTCTCTTGATATTTTCACACATTTTGGAAATTACTCCTATAATTGCTTATCAGATTTGCCTATCAAAATGGCTGATGATTAAGAACAAGGGAGGTAGTTATTGTAGATGTGGGAACTATCTATTGAGAAGAAACTACATACAGGTAAGACTTATCTGAATCATTAGAGATAACGTATTCCCTCATATGAGGAGGTCAGACTATTATGACCTTGGCAAAGTTAAAACCTTTGACCCTAGTAAACGGTCAAGGCAATATCCATTACACTATAGCTCACTATCTCAAGGAGAAGGGGCCACATGTAACTCAATCTAACAAGCAAACATACCAAGACTTTCCCTGAGAAGACAAATTTCACGATTTCTATATATATACAGTAGAACTAGCATCCCTCTGGGTGTGTGGTTATTATTGTAGCCACCCTGATGGTATTGCTTTCTTACCTATAAAATTGGCTTTAGCAGTTTTAATAAAGAGTATCAGAAATGCTCACTTAAACCTTTGGCTCAGGTTAGCTTAAAACATAAATATGAAGTCAGGGACCAGGTGTTCAATATGGTTTCATTGTTACCTGTAATATCCAGACGATGCTACATTGAGTGCAAGATCTTTAGGCGATATATCATTTTTCCCATGATACATCCAAACAACTTTAGCATTTTTCCACATTGTCGTCTGCTCGAATGGTAATGGAAAACTGTCATCTAAATTCCCTATTTGAACCATATTGTGTCTGTCTGTACCTGTAAAATAGTGCACATGATAAAAAATGAAAATTAATTAGAAAATATTTTTCTGATATATTGATTGAATTGAAACAAATATGCCTTTATTACACCTATCTTACCAGCGCATTCACGTTGAGTTTGCTTAAGACATTATAAAGATACTGAAGATTAAAATATAAATGTTTTTGGATATATCCTTAGTTTCAAAGTCTCAACCATTTTTTTGAAAAAATGAAACAGAAAAATAACAAGATGATAAATTAGGATTCAGATAAATGATCAAGTATAATTGTAACTGCAAATTTCCGTAGTAACTATGCATCTTGTCACTGAACACATCATCGCTAATGAAATATTCATATACACTATTATTGAACTTCGTCTGAGTATGACATAGTTACATGAACATACTTACCATCTTTTCCTTCACCATCATTTCCTGCTTGTCCGTCCCCGCCTGGATTCCCGTTATTGTGTGTGTTGGAACCTTTCAATGAAAACACAGTCATTGTTTGACATGAATGAAAAGTCCAATATTTCAATTTCTTAAACTTGGGTAGAGGAGTAAATATAACGCAGTGGACGAGGGGTAGAGCACCTGATCAGAAGGTTATGAGTTTTAGCCCCGCAATGAGTTGGGTTTGGTCACAAACTTCACAATCCCTAAACTTGGCACGAGTACTGTTTGGTAGCCAGGAAGCAGTTATCGAGAGGGATTAGTATAAGGTGAAGAACTTGTTTTACAATAGTCTGGAGACTGCATTGTATGTTTGGATTAATACCTGACATTGCCTGTAGATACAGTGGATTAATATCTGACATTGCCTGTAGATACAGTGGATTAATATCTGACATTGCCTGTAGATACAGTGGATTAATATCTGACATTGCCTGTAGATACAGTGGATTAATATCTGACATTGCCTGTAGATACAGTGGATTAATATCTGACATTGCCTGTAGATACAGTGGATTAATATCTGACATTGCCTGTAGATACAGTGGATTAATATCTGACATTGCCTGTAGATACAGTGGATTAATATCTGACATTGCCTGTAGATACAGTGGATTAATATCTTGACATTGCCTGTAGATACAGTGGATTAATATCTGACATTGCCTGTAGATACAGTGGATTAATATCTGACATTGCATGTAGATACAGTGGATTAATATCTGACATTGCCTGTAGATACAGTGGATTAATATCTGACATTGCCTGTAGATACAGTGGATTAATATCTGACATTGCCTGTAGATACAGTGGATTAATATCTGACATTGCCTGTAGATACAGTGGATTAATATCTGACATTGCCTGTAGATACAGTGGATTAATATCTGACATTGCCTGTAGATACAGTGGATTAATATCTGACATTGCCTGTAGATACAGTGGATTAATATCTGACATTGCCTGTAGATACAGTGGATTAATATCTGACATTGCCTGTAGATACAGTGGATTAATATCTGAAATTGCCTGTGGATACAGTGGATTAATATCTGACATTGCCTGTAGATACAGTGGATTAATATCTGACATTGCCTGTAGATACAGTGGATTAATATCCGACATTGCCTGTAGATACAGTGGATTAATATCTGACATTGCATGTAGATACAGTGGATTAATATCTGACATTGCCTGTAGATACAGTGATCATTCCTCATTTATATATTAGTCGTTTACATGAAATAATGCCTGGCTTATAATTATTCCCGCACTGTAAATTGTCTGATACAGAGAATTAAAAGGAAGAAATATTGTGTACAGCAGTCATAAAAATAGACCCTAACTGGATGTAAATTATGAATACAAATTACCTGTCCACTGAATATGCACTAGATGTTTGTCTGAGACGTGAAGATGATTTGGCGTGAAATCGTATTCAACAGCCGGGTAAACTTGCACAATATTTCCTCTCTTACCCCGAGCATTCAGATTGTGTATAGTTTCTCGTTCCCATCCACTTGGGCGAGGTATCAGACGAAATCTATGAGATCTATCCTGTTGAAATAATTTTAAAAAATCGTAAGAAAACAGTTTCCTCACAAAATACTTAAATTAATGTTAATCAGAAATTAAAAAAGGAAGTAGAAGGCACTAGCTACTCAGCCTATGAAATCAATAGTAAGCTGTTTACAATCATGGTTCAAACAGAACTACCTGAAAAAAAATCAAGAACATGTACTTTCCAATTACTTTTCAAGTACTTTATCCCCATTTTCAAGGACTAGAAATGCTGATTTTTTTGGGATAGATAAGAAGGGATCCAGTGTATTTTTCAAGTTTACACAACAAGAGAATTATTTTAAGAGGGCATAAAGCTGGGTATGAAGCCCATTGAGTACTGTACCGTACAGTGCAACCATACTCTCACCTACACGGCAACAGGCCCTGTCATAGATAGCTCTGTCATTTTTTCGTATTTTTTCGTCATTGTTAGTCTGTTTGTTATTTTTTATTCCTTTTTCTATTCGCAGCAGAAGAGTTGAAGGGCAATTTACGAAAAATTATTTGTTTATTTTTTCGAAATTTAAGTACTTTTCAAAGTTTTTGGCTCTTACAAGTTCAAGTAGTTTTCAAGGAGTAGGCATCAAATTCAAGGACTTTTCAAAGTTTTTGGCTCTTACAAGTTCAAGTAGTTTTCAAGGAGTAGGCATCAAATTCAAGGACTTTTCAAAGTTTTTGGCTCTTACAAGTTCAAGTAGTTTTCAAGGAGTAGGCTTCAAATGCAAGGACTTTTCAAGACCTGTGCGAACCTTGTGTAACAGCCTGCAGAAATGGCTAATGTATATGAGATAACTGGTTTGAGAAAGTACGTAGGTAGAACCCAAGAAATATCATTCAGTTTGTGTGAGTCTACCACAAAGGGGAGTAACTCCAGCTCACCTGAAATACTCGTCCAGTCTGGTCAGTATTGAGTGCCATCTGTAACTTGGTAGGTCCACCAACATCAAGTTCTATATTATCTTGTACTGGAGATATCACACCATTACCATCATTCTTACTAGAGTTGGTAAAGTATGGATCATAATCATCTGTGGATATATTGTACCTGAAAGTATCAACATTTCAATACAGTATTTGACATTAGCACTAGCACTTCAGTGATTTGCATTCGGGTCAAATGATATTAAAGAATAATTAATGCAATACACCAATTAAAAGGAATATTTACAAAAAAAATCAATTTTTAATAATGTCTGTCATGTGAAAGCAAAGTCAGACATAAGAGAATTGTGAGACTGCCATGCACTGTTGTCATCAAACACACGGACAGGTGTAGGACTTTTATGTTACTTGACACTTGATTTCTATCTTAATGATGCAAGGCTTTCATTACTACTTTTTCTTTCTTCAAGAAAATAAATTTATGGTGGAGTTAAAATATAGGGCTGAGAACATCAAGATAGAAGACACTGAGTGAGTAAATGGTTCACTAAATCATTAAAGCTCCAATCTGTAACCCATTGTTTTCTTAAAAATTATCAAGACATATTGTCAATACATGTATTCCCTTTAGTAAAGAAATCTTCTCTTCTTATAGAAACATTGTCTCATCAACAGTTTTTTAGTTAATTGTACTTGCATACAATAGCATGTTGAAAAGTGCACCTGGATGCTGGTATACCATGGTATGATGAACAGTGCACCTGGATGCTGGTATACCATGGTATGTTGAACAGGGTGCCTGGATGCTGGTATACCATGGTATGTTGAACAGTGCACCTGGATGCTGGTATACCATGGTATGTTGAACAGTGCACCTGGGTGCTGGTATACCATGGTATGTTGAACAGGGCGCCTGGATGCTGGTATACCATGGTATGTTGAACAGGGTGCCTGGATGCTGGTATACCATGGTATGTTGAACAGGGCGCCTGCCAGCAACTTACAGTATAGACACATATATCAGAGGTGGAGAACAGATGTGTACAAGTCTGATGGAGAGATCACAAGCTAGAGTCAGGAAAGGACACAAAGATTACCTCATTCTGTACACACATTTGTGTTCATGGCCTGATGGGAAATATGGAAGAGTCCATGTATATGTAAGGGGTTGTCCATCTCCTCGTCCATTTCCTAAATGGTTTGACCTGTGAAATATAATTAATTTTGATATAGAATTTTTTTAACTGATCGCTCAAAATACAAGAATTCACTGGTACAAATTTTAAAGCTGGTATAGCATCGAAGCTTCCGTGGATCCGGTTCAATAACTTGTTCAGGCAGTGATTAGTGTCCTAGTTTGTGGCCCCTGAATGTTCAAAATATTCTCTAAAATGATAAAGGGGCTTTCAGCACCTAATTTGAAATTTACAAACTAAATACCTTGACCAAGAAGCAGCACGGCAATCAGGTGTATCCAAGGCAACCAGACATTCCTTTGTATCCACAGTTACGCTATCATACGGTACAGCCCATATATACTTGACTTGTCCATTGCTAGCAGAGACACATTTTGATTCAGTGGTGAAACCTGAAAGATATAATATACATTGCAAACATTCATGCCAAAGCACTTCAGGTAATGTCCATTTTATTATTTATATATTTATGATATTCTTACATTAGGATAGAATTCCTCAATAATGAGTTTCCTAATATAATCTTGAAAGTCCAATCATCTTTTTGACAAGTTATGGAAATCACCCATAAGCACTCTCTAGTACCTGAGTAATTATACTGTGTAATTATACAATAATTACGTATACAAAATTGATTAATTTTGAGTGTTATGCTGTTTCAGCAATAGTTCAGTTACATAGAGCCAACAATCCAGTGCCTCTTGGTTACCAACCAGTACTATCTCATTCTCCCACAACCACAACCCACAACCTACAGATAGGCAGTCAAGTACTCTACCCACTTAACTAACCAGACATACATACTTTGTGTTTGTATTACTGTGTTAATGAGGTCGCCCGTTGCCGCGCACATTTTTTATAATCCACTTTATGGTATTTTGGTCGACCCGGTATGTCCCCCGCACACCATAAATAGACTTTTTGAAACCGAAGGGGGAAATTTACCTGCCAGTAGAGCAGTATAGGTCAAACAGACAATTTTTGAAGCCAAATACTGTCACTGCACAGTGCCAATGAGACCCATCGTACAGTTACCATTTTCCTGGCATTTAACCAGTACTTTCCTGGTAACATGCCAGTACTATGTTAGGTAAGCATTTCTGTTTTATCCGGCGAGACGAGGGGTCAAACCCACAACCTTCAGATTCGTAGTCAGCAGTATTAACCACTGAGCCACAGGGCCACCTTAATACATACATACTTAAGAGCAAATTATAACTTAAGAGTCACAAAATTTCTGTGAGTTGACAGTACAGCAAGTCACGCCCCCTTGCCCCTCCTACCCTCCTACTTTAACAATAAATATGATACAGTACCTGGGGCTTTCTCAAGGTAATTGTGAAACAGTATCCACTGTCCCTCATTCTGTGTACACTCATTTTCATTGTTCCATCTTGATGAATGTTTAGGATTTCCTTGTGACCAGAACTCTACACATTTATGATAGGGTTGTACATTGAAACTTTTAGACTGGTAGTGACTGAAAATAGAAAATCACATGAATGTTAAGAGTTGTCTTACAAGCAGCATCACCATCTGTACATACACTCAACTATCGTAAAGGCAAATGTCCTTATGTCAATATCTGTAACATTGAATTTAAGTCCAATTTCCACCTTCATTTTATCTACAATATTGAAGGATATCATGAATTTATGATTACAATTAAATATTGTTTGGGGAATTCGTATCAATAATTTCATGACTTCAGTTCATTGTTTATCTTGAACCTCTGAAGTATTTGTTGGATTCTGATCTTTCAATTAATCAACATCATAAAAACGCCGACTGGGTGACCATTATTTTCCACCTTAATTTCCCTCACCTGATGACAGTCATCATCATCAATGTCATTAATAACAAAAGCATCAACATCATTGGCAACATTATTGCTTTCAGTATCAACAATATATAGTTTAACTTATTTCAGGAAATCTTTAGAATTTCAATGATTAATCTGAGATGTAAATTGAAGGCATCATAACCAGTACAACATACCGGTACTTAATAAGAGACCGTAACGGTATAGTAGGTAACAACCTGAACAGAGAGCAAAAATGAAACTTAAGGGTAAATTTACCGAGTATATCAGTAGACAAATATAAATAATCAGGCATCATACCTGCACATGGAACTATTTTCTGCAAGAATTGCAATATCCTTCCACTGGGTGGGATGCCAGTAAGGAAAGTAGTCCCTCTCCTCTGGACATTCATAACCTCTACGATTTCCATTTGGATTTTGTCTGGTGTATATAGCACTTTTATATTCAAATTTATTCTTCTTCTTCAACTTTTGATCAGCAGAAAATAATCCTAAAATCAAAACATGGCTGCAGATTAAAAATTACTAATTGTCTCCCTTTACAAGTAATTTGTCAAGTTAACAGTAAATTTAAGTAATTTAACATATGTTGTATTCAAACATTAGCATAATGAGTGTTTTATCAATACTTACACTGCATGACTGACTGTAATCTATTTTGTTTTATTCACAAACTATTCATAGTGGAAGTTTTTTTCATAGAATTTTACTTTTTGGACATGTTGCGTTGAAAATAATACATGGTTTAATGTAAAATGACTTCCCTAGTTCTCCCTGATACAGAACTTAAACCAATATTCAATCTTACACACTATGTCTGCACCTTAACTGTTTCTATTTACCTCCATTTCTTTCTTGCATATAACATGCATCATACGCCTCCCATGATTCCTGCAGCCCGCGTGATGTGTCCAGATTTCCGTTCCGTCGTGTATTTCTGTCGCCCTTACTTTCATCCATGCTGGGAGGTGGGGTATACTCCATGGTCTTGGTACTCGTACCATCTCTCATCTGTTGTTTCAATGCTGCAATTATATCAAACATATAAACACAACTACTTTGAATAAAGTCTTAATCTTCCATTCAACCAACCAATCACCAACTGAAGGTTACCTCAATATCATGTATATAAAAGTTCAATACATTAGCTACAGTTACATTTTAGAATAGAAGAATATAAACCTAGAATTTAATTGTCTACATATCAAATTTTATACCACATTCATATGTACAGTGGAAACTCCCTAATCCGAACACTTTTCGGACAAACCATAAAGTTCGGGTAAGAGGAGATTCCGGACTGAAGAGGATTCTGCCATTGAATATCTGCAGGCAAGAAATTATTTCAGTAATTTGAATAAGTTCGCTAGAGGATGTTCACGTTAAAGTCTGAATGCATTATTTTATTCTACTTTGCAGTCATAGGGAAATTTAAGCTGCAGTATTTCACAAAAATTATGTAAATTTGAAAATTCAATTTATAGACCAAAAGCATAAGTTATAAAAAACCAACATATTTGTGCTCCTTTCATAAAAGGAAGATTTGCAGTGCGATATGCAAAATACATGCTGTACATGCTGTATTAAATGTTGGTCGATATTTGAATTCTGATTCTTCAGAATTAGGATAAGCACCGCTATAGACGCCTCTCGTTTGATTATAACTGTATAAAAGCCTTGAATATGATTAACTTAAGCTTTTGACCTACAGTGCATTCTTAAATAGATGTAGAAATTACAGCAAAATACACCGTGCAGAAAACATATTAGATATTTTCATTTTTTTTGTTTATTTATAATTTGATAGTTTCACTGAATATGGTGCATATGTCCATCTCAAGCAAATCTTTCAAAGAATCATTCAACATGTCAAATGATTTCAAAAATAGCTGGACTTAAGTGTGGGTGTTTCGCGAATTTACCATCCATAAAACCTGACAAGCTATGCACATAGGACTATGTATTTTCAAAACGCAATACTTGAAGCTTCACTTCAAAAGATTTATCGTAGAGGAAAAAAATGATCTAGGGTAATAAATTTTGAATTGTGATTTGTGTACCCAATTGGCCTTTTTTCTGCGCTCACAACCATATCACTTTTTATATTAGTCTCACTGCTCATCATTCAATTGCCTGGGATAATCAGTCGCCAAACAATTACCACCGCATGTTTTCACAACATTACCAATGCAATTGTTCTTGAAGGATGGTTTACATAATTACTACATCTCGTACCCGTTCTTACCTTGTTCCCATCAAAATGGAATGCATACAATGATAACGTCTATTGTCTACATCCCGAGGCAATTAAAATTATTATGACTTCTTTCCATTCTCAGTCATTATACTATATGACGTAATTTTGCGGAAAATTATCGTCCGGTTTTGAGACATTTATTTCACATGTAAAATAACAATCCGGACCGAAAAATTTGTTCGGATTTTGGAGTAGGGAGGGTCGGGACTGTTGGGGATTTTTTCATATGTTGTACTGGAGGAACAAAAATGGGACTGAGAAAATTGTCCGGTTAGAGGAAGTTTCCGGGCTGGAGAGTTTCCAGATTAAAGAGTTTCCACTGTACCATATTTTCTATATAATGCATGAATACCACTACGACATCAACCTTTTTTAAAAGCAATTGTAAAGGGAATGATTTAATCGTACAAGAACAGTGTGCCATGCTCAATCAACAGCTTCTTAAAACTATGAAAGTCATGAATTACATGACTGTATTGGTGTTTGTGTACTTTCCCTGTACTGATGATAGTAGAGCCTGGCCATATAACATTGGTTAACCACTGGTCCCCTATACCACTCAGTGTCAAGAGCCTGGTCATATAGCATTGGTTAACCACTGGTCTCCCATACCACTCTGTGTCAAGAGCCTGGTCATATAGCATTGGTTAACCACTGGTCTCCCATACCACTATGTGTCAAGAGCCTGGCCATATAGCATTGGTTAACCACTGGTCTCCCACACCACTCTGTGTCAAGAGCCTGGTCATATAGCATTGATTAACCACTGGTCTCCCACACCACTCTGTGTCAAGAGCCTGGTCATATAGCATTGGTTAACCACTGGTCCCCCATACCACTCTGTGTCAAGAGCCTGGCCATATATCATTGGTTAACCACTGGTCCCCCATACCACTCTGTGTCAAGAGCTTGGTCATATAGCATTGATTAACCACTGGTCCCCCATACCACTCTGTGTCAAGAGCCTGGTCATATAGCATTGGTTAACCACTGGTCTCCCACACCACTCTGTGTCAAGAGTCTGGTCATATAGCATTGATTAACCACTGGTCTCCCACACCACTCTGTGTCAAGAGCCTGGTCATATAGCATTGATTAACCACTGGTCCCCCATACCACTCTGTGTCAAGAGCCTGGTCATATAGCATTGGTTAACCACTGGTCTCCCACACCACTCTGTGTCAAGAGCCTGGTCATATAGCATTGGTTAACCACTGGTCTCCCATACCCCTCTGTGTCAAGAGCCTGGCCATATAACATTGGTTAACCACTGGTCTCCCATACCCCTCTGTGTCAAGAGCCTGGTAATATAGCATTGGTTAACCACTGGTCTCCCATACCACTCTGTGTCAAGAGCCTGGCCATATAGCATTGGTTAACCACTGGTCTCCCATACCACTCTGTGTCAAGAGCCTGGCCATATAGCATTGATTAACCACTGGTCTCCCACACCACTCTGTGTCAAGAGCCTGGTCATATAGCATTGGTTAACCACTGGTCTCCCATACCCCTCTGTGTCAAGAGCCTGTCCATATAGCATTGGTTAACCACTGGTCTCCCATACCCCTCTGTGTCAAGAGCCTGGTCATATAGCATTGGTTAACCACTGGACTCCCACACCACTCTGTGTCAAGAGCCTGGTCATATAGCATTGGTTAACCACTGGTCTCCCATACCCCTCTGTGTCAAGAGCCTGGTCATATAGCATTGGTTAACCACTGGTCTCCCATACCCCTCTGTGTCAAGAGCCTGGTCATATAGCATTGATTAACCACTGGTCTCCCACACCACTCTGTGTCAAGAGCCTGGTCATATAGCATTGGTTAACCACTGGTCTCCCACACCACTCTGTGTCAAGAGCCTGGCCATATAACATTGGTTAACCACTGGTCTCCCATACCACTATGTGTCAAGAGCCTGGTCATATAGCATTGGTTAACCACTGGTCTCCCATACCCCTCTGTGTCAAGAGCCTGGTCATATAGCATTGATTAACCACTGGTCTCCCATACCCCTCTGTGTCAAGAGCCTGGTCATATAGCATTGGTTAACCACTGGTCTCCCATACCACTCTGTGTCAAGAGCCTGGTCATATAGCATTGGTTAACCACTGGTCTCCCATACCACTCTGTGTCAAGAGCCTGGTCATATAGCATTGGTTAACCACTGGTCTCCCATACCCCTCTGTGTCAAGAGCCTGGTCATATAGCATTGGTTAACCACTGGTCTCCCACACCACTCTGTGTCAAGAGCCTGGCAATATAGCATTGGTTAACCACTGGTCTCCCATACCCCTCTTTGTCAAGAGCCTGGCCATATAACATTGGTTAACCACTGGTCTCCCATACCCCTCTGTGTCAAGAGCCTGGCCATATAGCATTGGTTAACCACTGGTCTCCCATACCACTCTGTGTCAAGAGCCTGGCCATATAGCATTGGTTAACCCCTGGTCTCCATACCATTATGTGTCAAGAGCCTGGTCATATAGCATTGGTTAACCACTGGTCTCCCATACCACTCTGTGTCAAGAGCCTGGTCATATAGCATTGGTTAACCACTGGTCTCCATACCCCTCTGTGTCAAGAGCCTGGTCATATAGCATTGGTTAACCACTGGTCCCCATACTCCTCTGTGTCAAGAGCCTGGTCATATAGCATTGGTTAACCACTGGTCTCCCATACCACTCTGTGTCAAAAACCTGGTCATATAGCATTGGTTAACCACTGGTCTCCATACCCCTCTGTGTCAAGAGCCTGGTCATATAGCATTGGTTAACCACTGGTCCCCATACCCCTCTGTGTCAAGAGCCTGGTCATATAGCATTGGTTAATCACTGGTCCCCCATACCCCTCTGTGTCAAGAGCCTGGTCATATAGCATTGGTTAATCACTGGTCCCCCATACCACTCTGTGTCAAGAGCCTGGCAATATAGCATTGGTTAACCACTGGTCCCCCATACCCCTCTGTGTCAAGAGCCTGGCCATATAGCATTGGTTAACCCCTGGTCCCCCATACCACTCTGTGTCAAGAGCCTGGCAA
The DNA here is from genome assembly GCA_032209605.1 of Mactromeris polynyma. Taxonomy (NCBI): domain Eukaryota; kingdom Metazoa; phylum Mollusca; class Bivalvia; order Venerida; family Mactridae; genus Mactromeris; species Mactromeris polynyma. The sequence goes on along the minus strand of JASFXZ010000010.1, from coordinate 15,619,560 downwards.
TATAGCATTGGTTAACCACTGGTCCCCCATACCACTCTGTGTCAAGAGCCTGGCCATATAGCATTGGTTAACCCCTGGTCCCCCATACCACTCTGTGTCAAGAGCCTGGCCATATAGCATTGGTTAACCCCTGGTCCCCCATACCACTCTGTGTCAAGAGCCTGGCAATATAGCATTGGTTAACCCCTGGTCCCCCATCCCACTCTGTGTCAAGAGCCTGGCAATATAGCATTGGTTAACCACTGGTCCCCCATACCCCTCTGTGTCAAGAGCCTGGCCATATAGCATTGGTTAACCACTGGTCCCCCGTACCCCTCTGTGTCATACTGTCATGTACCTGGTATATTCTCAACAGCATCCTCACACATAAACTGTAAAACCATATTACAATTTTGTTTCTGTGGGTCACTATCTTCATTCCCACCACATCCATGTTGATTGGTCCATTCAATGACCAGCTGACTTCCACCATCCAGTGTTTTCTTGTTCACAAATGGTCCACTTTGAAAATAATGCTGAAATATAGACAAAATATGCAAAACTTTGAAAACCCTTGGTAGCATTCAATTTCCTAGTTGGTACGGGTAGTCAGTATACTTTCTGAGAGAAGGGGCAGTAAAAAAAACTCCTGCAAAACTTTGTGACATCATTCATCATTTGGACAATCAATGTGACGGTTGTTGCTAGAAACAACTAACCAACCTAAATACTGGCTCAACATTGGTTTTACTAACCAAACTCTATCAAGTGGCAAATGGAATGACTGAAACCATTATAATTTCACAAGTTCTACAACATCCAAGTTAAATCTGTAAGGAGACAGTGAAAAACCATCTGTTACACTGATTTGAAAACATGTTTACCTTATCTTTCAACAACAATGTTTGCAAGCTACTTAAAGTGTTCATGCTACAGAAATTATCCTTTTTATATGCTATTAAATCAGACTTAATTTCCCTTTGTTATATAAAACCTTACTGTATACTGATATTATTTAGTGAACGTCTAATGTATTGTAAATTGTCAAAGGGCACAGCCACAATACATCCATCACAAATACATTTTATCAGCAGTATTTCAGTCGGTTAATGTGAACTCATTGTCAGATAACAATTAAAATACAATTCACACGCAAGAGAAGTAAAAGTAAGTGTGACTTATGTTGCAATCATATCAACTTGATAATATGGCGTTACACAAACCCATCAGTATATGATTGATGATGCTCACTCAAGCACAGAAGTTTCATCATCTGTCATTTCTAAATTTCCACAATGATAATATGACAGTCAACAACTTCAACATTTATCTGATATGCTAGAACAAATGATCTTGTATCCATTAAGACATTTGATCTCTCTTCAAAAATAATTTAAGCAAAATGATTAAGAACTATTCTTCGGCACAGTTTATTAAAAGTACATAAGTATGAAACATCATTATGAAAAAGGAAAATAGGAGTGCATGAAGTGTCATATGACAGTTGCATGTATCAGTGTGGTTAAGTAGTTGCATATATTATACATGTATGTCTGCTATTCCATACAATATTTACCATTGGATTTATTTGAAAGGTTACTGGGTTGATCATTTATATCATTAACTGAGTTTTTGTGAAATATCTGCTTCAGATATAAACAAGAGATTCAACAAAACAGTTTGTTTGATGTAAGAGGTCCAATGATAACTTGGTAAAAAGGGAATTTTAAGAAACTTCAACAAACAGAAGATGATCTTGGAATATACACACACCAAGTGCCATGAGCCATTTTTACTCTAGTTAAAACTTGAATAAAAATGCACTATCACAGAATACATTTATAATGTATTTCTCGATATTTGTCGAAAAAAGTTTTTGTATTTAAAAACAAGCTGGTGGTTTTTACTAGTTTTGTCTGTTAGTAATATGATTTAACAAGATGGCAATGGTTCTTTAAATTAATGATGTTTTAGACTATGTAACACCAATACTGGATGAAGCCCATTAAAACATTTTAGGTTCAAATGAGCCAGATACCTCTTTAAAGTACATTCATTTAATAAAGTACGTACTGATACACTTGATACTGACATAGGTCAGCGATTGTTCATCAATATCACAATTATTTACTGACAAATTACTGATAGTATAATGACTGATATCAAGCTTTGTTTCCCTTCTGTCAAGTCAGTACACTTGAGATAACAGTTATCTACAGGGAGGAGATGTTCATACTCCCTGATATACTTGTATAATCTCACAGATAATTTGTTAACTTCATTGTTTATTGTCAACAACAGTTGAGTAATCAAATTAATCACTCGTACCATAGCGACTTCTCAAAAGATTTGCGTACATTATTGATATTTACAAATACATACAAATGAATATTGCTGAATGATGTGATAAACTTTTTGTCAGTGAAATCAATATCTTATTCATACAAATTTCATTTAAAAAACTGACAGTAAATTTATGCATACACATTTTCTGAATTTAAATAATGTTTCAATATGAGGAGGTGTGGGTGTGTAATACGTTAATCCCTTGTAAACATCATTGATTGATAGATAGACAGATTGGTTGAATGTGTTTTAGTAAAAGTGTACATATAAAACATGGCAACAACATGAAGCATAAAATAAAAACAATGACAAGTTGGTTAGAACATTACACATAATCATGGAGCATGGAACGCTCACTAATACCAGGGACAACACAAGAAAGAGAAACAAATTTTCATCTTATTCATTGTGTAGCTGAAACATATAAAATAATCCTTTAAATTTACCTTCTGTCGTAAACATGGTGTGGTGTTGATGACATATACATGACCCACTTTTTTTAACATTAACCTCATCATAAGCAATACCAAGACCATCTCAAATAATAATGCATTGTGGTTTAAAAAAACCACCTGTCCTGAATAATTGCAACAATTAACACAGTGTAACAAAACCTATTGCAACATAATATCAGCCCATTTGGGATGAGTCTGACATTTATAGCTAAATATTTACCACACAACAGTATCAAATTACAATCTTACAAAAAACTTTTATTTCTTAGGACGGATAATATTCTCCTTTGTTTTCTGATATTGCTGTATGAAATGTAGACACCAGTTTAAGCTACAACAGTAACAGAATGTAGATTTAACTAGTCAAATTAAAGTCAGATTAAGAGGTTCAGAGACAGTTCCTTCAGTATTTACTACAATATTGTGGAAACACAGTAAGTGGAGTATAAACGTGCACCATCACAACATGGTCATATATCAAGGCATATAGTGATCAGCATTTTAGACAGTCCTTTTTGCTACTTTAAGAACTTGATTTGATTTTTCTTAAAACAAGTGAAATTCAATTTTTTTTAATAGAACAAAGCTGCTATGTTAATTATGGTATCATACACATACTCTTACAGTGACTTCATGTTTTATTTAACATCTGTCAGGTTTTAACCCTCCAGATATTCTATCGAAACTTCATTTAATATGTTAATTCAATTGAATCCAGTGTCTTTAAGTTGTATCATCAGGAGATTGTTTGTTTCATCGGGTTTAACGCCGTTTCTCAATGATATTTCAGTTATATACGGCGGCCGGTTCACCTACCCAGTTTTTCCTGGACTGAATTCTTACCAGTACTAACTTACCCTTCCACAAGGAGCCGGCTACTTCTCCACATGTGGAAGATCGACATTTTGTCAAATTTTCATGGAAGGGTATGACCTTCCGCGACCGGGAATCGAACCCAGATCGCCGGGTTACAAGTCCAGCGCACTAACCACTGGTCCACGGCCGCAGCTCGTATCATCAGGAGAACAATTGCCCAAGAAGGCATTTCTACATTATACCAGTAAGGCAACATTTCAAATTCATCTAATCTGATATTTGGTTGTTTGGTTTGTTGGTTCAAGAAAGGTCTACTTGACTACTTGTACATCAATATAGAAGCAGATATAATTCTCTTCTGGATGCAGAGTAGATTTGTACAATAAATGGACTCACTGAATACTGCAGTAACCTAACCACATTAATAAAAAATGTTCAATCATGGCTCATACAGTACATGTGTTCAACCTCCCATGATGCCCTATATTGCTCACCTGGGTACACGGCCATTTTGGCTAAATTAGGACCATCTAAGGATCATTCCTGTCAAGTTCAGTCAAAATCAATGTACCAGCCTTAGGAGATGTCATTTATAGTTTCCACAATGTGCATATACATAACAAGGCCTCCGCACCCAATCTTGTAAGAGAATCACTAGATGATGCTACAAACAAAATTTCTAAGTTCTAGGCCTTATGGTTTGGGACAAGATGATATTCAAAGTTTTCTCGTTGATGTGAACTACTTATGCAGCAGACTGGTACAACAGACGACAGACAGCCCCCTTCGTGCTCAGGTAAGCTAACCAGCCTGCCTACAGACCCATATTTGTTCAGGCAACAACAAGAAACAAACCTATATATCAGTGTAATGCTAGAGTAACAGTTGTTGGACAGTGCATACAAACCTTGAGGTCTTCTTTTTTCATCAAAATTGTTAAGCTCCAATAGAACATAAGAAGGATGGATGATGTAAGTGATAAACATAAGGACATGATCAATAGAATCACGATACTTACAATTATATGCTATATCTTCTGACTGAAATATCAACTATCCTGCAAGAGGGGAAACTAACTCAGAATATGGGATAATATTATACTTTGCAGACGGGAATGGGGATGAAATTAGGCCCCGAATAGGCCTGAAAAAATCTTTCAGAACCAATAGACACGACTTGACTTACCATATTAAACTGTTTTGCTGCATTGTCACCTGCTGGTTCATCTGTAGCATCTCCAACATTATATCCACCTCTGTTGTTATTCTGGAACATGTAATAACAACTGAATTGATCTGGGACCATATTGACAAAGCATCTGGTACAAAATATTTCTTCCATATGATAGAAATTGCTTTGATAAATGACAATTGGATTACTAATACCATGATTTGAGAAATGCTTTAACCACTGTGAGTTAACGTTTCACATGGCATAATTATAAATTATATTCATCTTATGTTACCCTCTCGATAATTATGCAACATCTATATATATTATGTATCAAAATAGTATCATTATTTAAGTACTCCACATCTAATTACAAATAAACAATATTATTATTGTTCCGTAATCACTTATACTCATATTGCCAAGTTGCATACTAATGCACTTGTGGTGTACATTGTGGGTACTTCATTAACTGTACAAAGTGCCGTTCTATAATATCATTAAGATCATATATACCGCTTGATATAAGTATACCACGATAAGTTGAGAGTGACGTCATGCAATGTTTACATGGTTTGACCACCTGTATTGATCAAAATAGGTAAATCGAATAACAAGCAGAACTATTTATTGTGCTATTGACTTCATTAAACTAACAGCCGTGATAGCTCAGATGGTAGCGAGTCCGCGCCTAACAATGCTTATGAAGCTTTTTAGTTTTGGGTCCGAATTCGAGACCATCGGGAGGTAGTCGTTTTTTTATTACAATATTATATATTTGTAGGTCATCTACAGTTGTACTTACACGACTTATGCTAATTAATGTTTGCTCGAATTTCATTAATTAAAAACATTGTATAGCATGTGTATTTATAAGCTATTCACTAATAACGATATGGTTTCATGATTTTTAAAGTGCACGATATCATCGTGCAGTAGATTTACATGTACATTTATTGCTTCACACTCACAGTATATGGAACAAAGTTGATATGGCTACTTCGAAAAATGTAAGGGGTTAAAATGAACATTTTAGCGACGATGCTATAGCCATTATTAAAATGTTTGATTTAACGTCAAAAAGCAATTAAACGATAACAAAAAAACAGACAGAAACGACAAACAAAAAGTAATTGACAAGCACTGAGTAAGGGATAAAAATGCATATTGTCCATAAAAAATGGGAGGCAGGAATGTGTCTCGAACTCACACCCTATCTATTGGTCGATGTTACTAGTCAGAAGCGGTACCAATTGAGCTATTGTTACAGTCTACTTTGAGCGATATTTCATCAAAATTTAATACTGATCCTGAAGATAATAAGCATGATAATGACCGTAAGCTGCTTTACATGTTTTGGAGAGTGGGTATGGTCGTGTTTACTACATGTATCGAGTTATCTTAACTTAGTTATAACTTTAATGATAATAAGCTTAAATGAGTGTGTATTGAACTAATCAAATAAGGGTCATCGTGAGTTAAGCAATCACAATCGGCGACTTCATTTTTATCAAGTCGATCAGGGGTTCCATTTGAACCTTGAGATGACACTTAGACCCCTGGAATTTCTAAAAGCCACATTTTGACCATCAGGATTCTGGCTGAAGGGTCAAGTTTATTTTCCTTTATTGACAAGTAACTAGTCAGAATCATTTGTATGATGTTGTAAAAATCAACACTTACACCGTGTTTTTACCTGCTGAATGGTACATGTAATCTTCTAAATCATTAACTGATTGTCTAATTATGTCAATTAAATGCATCAGTTGGATTATCCAATTATGCCAATTAATAAATTGGCCAATGTGACCAATTTTCCCATCACTCATGCCACAACACAGGTGTTTAGTGGGAGCACTGCAGGAACGACAACAATGGATAGAAATTGTCATGATCCTTACACTTGTGCTCACTCCCATTACTATTTTAAGACTGGAAAATTTCAGTTTTACATACTGGTAGTCAATGATGGACATTTCTAATGACAAAATTGTAATGTAGGATATTTCCTTAACTCATGATAAATTTCTAGCTAAGATATTTCTACAGGCTTTATGAATATGATTATATAACTAAAAATAGATTACCTTTAGCAAAGAAATTTCTTCAAAGTTTATGACATTAACTTTACAAAAAAGATGCTTTGTGACTATCACCCTTGATTATCAATTTAAAATTGGTTATATTGTTTACAAGTGTATTTTAAGTCCCTTTATAATTTCAAACTGAAGACTCTATACATTGTACATGCATTTTCAAATACCGGTAACTAACATGTGAGTAGCTCAAAACTGACAGTTTACCATGCAGGCCATTTCAAGTTACATACCGGTAGTTAAAATAATTTATGAAAAGAACATGACATTATTTGTTCTTTATCCCTGGTCATTAAAGAAAGTTGTTGTTGCTAACAAAGAATGCTACTGAAACCCTGTAACATGGTTATGTCAAATAACTAAAGCACTGTATACATACGTTCCAATATCATGTTCTTTTATTATAATCCATTAAAACATTGGGGGATATCATAATAACAGTGGAATATCTTACCTGAGAATCAAACAATCTATTTCCATTTGCTCTGTTGGCCGACTTCTCATTCAATCTGTTGTTAGAACCTCTCAGATTATGAAGGTAAAGGTCACAGGTCACCTGTGTCACCATGGTGACCGTGAGCAATACTATCATTGCCTCTGATTTCATCTTTGTCTAAACAAAAAAATATTGTAAGTGCCAGTATGACATCGTGGATTTTCAGACATAATATTCTGATTACATTATAACTTATAAGAACAATCAATAATAAATACATGCTGAACAATATAAAATAGTACAAGTTGTAGCTCTACTACATAAATTTAAATAATGGTAACAAATATTATGTCCGCGTAGCAATGAAACAGACACAGGTAAGTGTACTGAACAGACCAAACTTAAGAAAACTAAGAAATATTTGAAAAGAATCAAAACAAAATATTCTTTTTGGGACGGACATTTGTGCCATAAAATATTTAGAAATGTCATTTGACCATACATAATATTATTAATAATAATATATACATTGTAATGACTAGTTTGCTTAACACTATTTTATTCAAAAGTTTGGTTTATTTCAGTCAAATAAAGTTCATTGTACTTTTAATAAAATAAAAGGAAAATTGACATTGTCGACAAATTATATTACTTCTAAGGTTTAAACTAACCTATAGTTTTATACTCTAAAATATCATAGTGATTTACCCCCCTTTATCAATATTTTTTTTAAATTTAGGCAATAAAAACACCTGGATATCCAATATCACGGACATATCACGGTCCGTGGACATATATACCATTAATCCGAGCCTTCTCTGTCCCTAAACCAGCCCCTTTTACGATTTTTGATATTTCATGTTGCTGGTTTAGGCCTAAGCCGCAAAAAAAAAAAGGCTATAGGGTCAGAGAAGTCTCGGATTAATATACCATATATAGGTCCGTGCCAATATTTAGTGGATGACTGCCAAAAGTATCAAATAACTTAAAAGTGTGGTGGAATATAATGAACATAATATTATATAAAAATTAGAAAACTATTTGCATTGTTCTCTAAGCTGCCATACATATAGGGAAATGTCCAAATCTCATCTTAAAATACATGTACAATATCATATATAGGTTTCATTCAAACGCACAAACAAAACGTATCTAGCCAAACATTATCAGACAACGAAAACAATGTTTACCTTTTAAATGTTGTCTTCAAACTACGAGAACACGAATTTCTTGCCTAGAATGTCGATAATACTTGAACAAAATTACCCTCACTCACAGTCTTACTTTCATTTTGCACAAGTGCTGTATCAATCCGCCAGGTAAGTCTGTGAACTATTTTTGCAATTGTTTACTTATTTATAATCAAATGAAATTATATATTCAATTAATTAAAATTGTTTAAAATGCATAGTGTTTTTTTGCAGATGCGTTACGTTATAGAAACATAATGACCGAAAATTACATTAAAACTAACATTGTTTTATGCACTACTTTTTGACGTATTTAGTTTCCGCATGACCGCCATTATAGTAAACAAGCCGGAACGTATGAGTCAGGTACGTGTGGCGAACATTTATCGAGATGACGAAGGTTTTCCTGATTAATTAAGTATCGAATATATCCGGGTGATATTAAATCAGATCTTGCTCTGAATCCATATTTGGTCACTTCCGTTAGTCTGTTAATTATGATGGAAATTGATAAAACTGGAGTGAAGTCTTAAGTGTCATCTATCGTCTGCACTTAGTAAAGTTAGTAATTAATCGTGTGGAAGTTGTTGTTAATCGAGTGTTGAATTCATTACATTTTCAAGAGCAGAGAGACGAGGATATAAACAATGAAACCTGTCGTGTTCATGTTTGTGATTTGGACAGTTGTCACTGCTGATATTTATCTTCATAACACAAGGTAATTTATATATTTGGTGTAAGTGGTATAATTAAAGTACAATTTAACCACGGATCTATTCTAGATCCGTACATTAATTGTCAAATTCAATATCAACTCATTCAAAGTATGGACCAATATATTGATATATTTATTGATAAGTATTCTAGTTGCACTGAATATTTTTTGAATTGTATTTAGAATCATTTTTGTGGTTGTGGTTAACATTGTGTCTGTTATTGGAAATATTTCTCTTTTCTTCTAATTTTAGGTGCATTTATTTAACTTCCAATGTTCTATGAACCAGTTTCTTGAGGAAAAAAATTACTACCAAGTAATTTACAAAAACCTGATGAGTGAATTTGTGTATCTTTTTACCCTTCCTACTGACATGTTAATATTGTGGTAAATGTTGGACTGCCAATTATAGTATTACTTAAATGTTGTTTAAATTTTAATTTTATAAATGAGATGTGTTTTTTTGTTTTAACAGAGGATGTAATAACAGACTAAATGAAGATACTCGCAACAGAAAAAATGCCAAAAGGTAATTCCAGTACAGTATTTGATCATTGGGAATGGGCCATTTCATTTGTTAAATACCTGGTAATTATCATGTAGTTTTAATTAATTCTGTTTGCACTAGTAGGCCAAACACAGCATCTGTCTCAGAACTACATGTAGTACCTGGACTTTGATGTGAACGTATTGGTCTATGTCTGGTACGTGGGGATCCAGGATTTTGGGGGAAGGGAAGTGCAGCATTTTTGTTACATTTCTTCTGTACCTCTTCATGGTTTTCTTAAGCAGATTTTTATGATTTCGCTTTAATTATTAATGTAATAGAAGATGTATAATTACCCGATTTATAGTAGTTGGCAAGTTCGGTCAGTCCCCATAGAGTGTTTGGAGGGGCGCGTTTCTTCGCCGTTAGTTTTTGCATATATCTATTACCACTGTAAACAGCATGCAAGGCCGCCAGATGTTGTTCTATTCTTTTTTATTCCATACAAGTCCAAAATATTAACGATAATAGTACAATAACAGTTCACAGTGCCCATATGTTTTTTATGCACAAAGTTGCCAATAGTTTCGTACAACTCAAAAATTATTTATTCTCACAAAGAGTTCCAAAATCGTATTTTAAACTTTCATAGTATATCACAAAGTATGTTTCACAAAGTAAATTATTCTAATTTAAGCTTCTTTCTTTATATTATATAAAAAAAAAATTGTATTTGCGTTTATTTATTGTCGCCACCGGTTTAGCAATATATTTCATAAGAAGCAACACAATTAAATATCTAGACAATTGGTCACCATAAAGATGGCTTAATTGCAAACATACATTACATGTACGTTTTATTTTCAATATATCTGTAGGCCGGATGCCCGTGAGATAGAAACATATCAATACACAACATAGTAGCAAAATGTGAAAACAGCAAAGTATATCAATACAAATGTACAATGTTATACATATCATACAGCAGACAATATTACTCAAATTAAAGTAATAGAATATGATCGAAAGCTTCGTTTCATTTTTGTATATTTAGTTTGTAAAAATGTGAAGAGGCCAATACTCTAAAACTGGGGTAACGACGATGGGATGGGGTTAAGTTTCACTGGAGAAGTTGGGTTAATGATTTAATATATTTAAGGGCTATATACCTTAGCAGGTGAATAATGAGTTGTGCTGGTATTTTAAACGAAATGAAATGTTTGACTATTGTAAGGAAAACAAATGTCTGTAGAAAACAAAGAATCCGTCATGTCCCAAGCAATCATATCATATATGTGATATGTATTACGAAATACGATGCCATCGGTGGGGGGGAATTAAATATTTGAACATTGTAAGGTAAAACAATATATTAAGGGAACAGATGCTATCTCGGTTTACATATACAAGTAGTTATATACATAACAGTACAATATAAATGTGTTTCATGAAGAAAATGACAGGTTTCATTAAAGAGAAGTTGACATTTGAATGTTAATACAACACTATTTTTCCCATTTTTCAAAATGAAGATATGAGAACATTGAAAACAAATGGTATAATAAGACAAAATAATTCTTTTGATAAGAAGTAATTATATGTATAAGTACAGTGTTCCATGAACAATAGATATAATTATAAAATTCTTAGGCATTTATAAACATATTAATTAAGAATAATAATACATACTCGACTACATTTCATTTTGTTTGATTTTAAATGCTTTGAATATGAAAACTCTTAGGTTTTGAATAACATTTGGATCTCTGTTTTCAAAAAGTAATTAATGTTTTCAAAAAGTAATTTCAGTTTAAACACATTAGGTCTTATCCAATAAAATCTACTTATATAGATAGTTCACGTAGTTGTTATATTTCATACATTCGAGAATGAAATGATATTCATTTTCAACTTTTTGACAAGAATTACATAATCTGTCTTGAACTTCAGTTCTTGGTCTTTGCCATCTGTCTGTTTCTATGAAAGATTATGAGAAAAGACGACAAAACGTGTCATAGCTATTCTAAATTTTGGGATATTTAAATATTTAAGGAAATACTGAAAGTTAAAACTAATAATTTCTTTATAAAATAATGCTTTGGAAGATTCTTCTACACATGTATGCCAGTCTTGTAGATATATCAAAGCATCAATTATAATTGCTTGCATCTAATCACACGTATACAAACATGGCTTAGCACCTCCACACAGATGAAAGGAAGTTGAGACATGACAAATATGCCAGCAAAATTATTGTTTATTTAAATAGTTAATGAAAATAAGTGTAGCTTTCTTAATATCAAAGGAATTGTGCTAAATGACAAAAATGTTAACACCATTATAATCAACTGGTTTATAAAGTTATAATAACTTACACACACATGTCAAAATATAGAGTTTGGCTTTGTCTAACAAAATCATGATGTCATTTCTTTCTACTCAATACAAATATCTAACAAACATTTGTTATGCAATTTTATCTTATTTTACTGCATAATAGAGTCAAGGATAGAAAAATAAAATATCGGTGTATTTACAGGTTATTTGATTCACAGAATAATGACCGAGGAGGTTACAATGTCGGACCACAGCCGATGTATTACTTTGCTGGATCAAAGTTACAGATAGAATGGTTTGTTTCTTATTGTTATGTAATGTAATTACAAACATTTACTTATAATAAGTGATGTTGTATAGAAGCAAGGAATGTGATTTGTCAACAGATCAGTTTTACATTCATACAGATATATTTGCCTGTTATAATTATATACATCCCATTTTATACATTTCTACTATTGTTAGATGCTATTCTGGTAAACTTAGTTCAAACGGTCCTGCCTTACAGTATTTGTGGTGAAGACTTCTCCATCTAACAGTGATTGTGTTTTGTCATAGTTATGAGTTGTTAATATATAAAGAAGTCATTATAATATTTGTTATTAATACACTGTAGTAATTATTTATGCAATTATTTCAGGACAAATCAACATTCGTGTAATGACAATGACAATTTCTGTGAAATTGTGATACAATATATGTGTGGTGACAATGTTCGAGATGGAACTAATACAAAGTATGTATCTTATGTTTTATTTTTGTAATTTGTGTATAAAATTGTGTTGTGCTGTAGTTGACCATAAATTGAAAAGTGGGGCTAAATTATGTACATTGACCTTGATGTGATCACCATATTGTTTCATACACTTGTACTCTTTAAGCATAACATTATTATGAAAGGTAATTTTGTTTTCATTTTATGTTGTATTGTTTGTCCATAATCTGTGATATGTAGCTTGTAAAGCTATAAAATCTGGTATATAATAATACTCTTCCACTAACTTTGAATGGAAAAGAAGGTTTAACAATCATTTTAGTGTGTTACATTGAATTTCTTCACTGAGAAATGTTTGTGTAATGTATATCATGATACTCGTGTATTAAGTGTGACATTGTTGTTATTCAGCACCATTCCTATAGATAAGAACAAATGTGCAAATGAGAACTGTAACACAGATCCACAGTTTGGCATGCATGAGAACTATGACTATTATATGCAATGTGGCTTACGAGAAAGGAATAAAGGACTTTTCACAGCAGACCAGGTTTACTTATTCTCTTTTTTCTTTCAATATGTGATTTATGTATCTGATATATCTAGATTATGCTTCTTTGGTGCTTAATAAATCAGTACATGAGTTTTTTTAAAAAGCAATTCATTATGATTACATTTTCTGAAAAAATGAGCACATGATGAAACTAATTCTTATGAAAGAGGGATTTAAGTCTGTCGAATTGTTGTTAGTTTATATATGAAAACCACATTAAAACAGAGGGTATGTATATTTTTCTTAAGTAGAGAAAATCGCTTTTTGGAGTGTTTTGTTATTCAAATATGCTAATGTTTGTTTTCCATCTCCAGATATGTTTACTTAACCACATTCTGGTAAATGTTTATATAAACTTTAGTTAATGCCAATAATTGTAACAAAACTGTTAATTTACTTTTCAGAATATGAAAGGAAGGGATACTGCTGTATCCACACGACAGGAAAATAATGGAAAGGGCAATCGCTATGGTTACGAATGTACAGAAGAAAGAGACTATTATCCATATTGGCACCCATCCCCATGGAAGGTTGGTGCAGTAATATGACTTCAAAACAGACACTATAAAACTTGGTTTCAAGATTTCTACATCATACTTTGAAAACCCAATATGCTGAAAAGCAAGCTCTATACAACTAGATTTGTCTTTGTCAATTCAATGCTTGTCATTTCACATTTTACATGCAACATTTAGACCTTCAGCGCTTGTCATTTCACATTTTACATACAACATTCATACCTTCAGTGCTTGTCATTTCACATTTTACCTACAAAATTTAGACCTTCAGCGCTTGTCATTTTACATACAACATTTGGTCATCTAGCGCTTGTCATTTCACATTTTACGTGCAACATATGTTATTAGAAATTCCTCTGTTAATATCTTCCAAAGAAAATGTATTTGTGGACTTTGTTTGTTGAATGTATTTCAAAATATTTTCAAAAGCTGTGATAATTACCATATTAAAAGACAGAGGCAATGGTAGTCTGTATGTGGAGGTTTTAACTTTGTGTCCTATAGGTTCATATTGTCCATAATTGGTAATATTATAGGATGTAGCAGTATTTACCAATAATGCAGAAAGATGTAAATATTATGCCACAGAGAGTGCTAATGTAAAGGAACGCTGGATGTGTACATTTCCTACTGACAAACTGGAGGAAATATCTACTGCTAATGTTAAAACGATACCAAACAATAAGGAGGATTGTGAGGTAAGTGGTATATAGCTCGCTGTGTGGAGAAATAAACTTGTGGAGTTGTTTTACAAATGACTTGGTCATTTACAGTGGTTATCTGCCTTATTGTGTCTGTCAAACCAGGAGTTTTATTAATAAGTGTGTTATGGTCAGGTTAAAAATGATAAAACCTGCTTTTTATTTGTTTTTGCACAAAATCATAAAAAGTATGGATGGGAATATTTGATTGTTTTGCCAACTGGTTAACTGTAAATTCTATTGAACATTTTTGCCAGCTGTTGCTCACATGTAATTGAGCATGCATTTTAATGAGTTGTTTACTTAAATGTGGTTTGAAATAAGTCAGTACAAATTACTGACATCTGCCAATGCAAATACGCCAGCTGTTGCAAACAAATATTCAATTATTCCTTCTTAATGAGTTCATGTAAATTTATTTCAATTCACTCTATTTACAGATGTATTTATAATACATGTACATGCTGTATGTCAACATATTTTGTAAACGTAAATAGTCAAAGGCATAATTACGACATGCCATTATACTTTAAACCTATTAATATTCGTGGTAAATAAAGTCATATTTCAATTGTTTTAACTTTGAACACATGCTTATTCTGGCCTTCTCAACTGTGGGAGGAACTAATGGTTGACAAGCATTGATCTCCACGCCAACCAACCAACTTGGGGTAAAACCCTATGGCAAGGCAAGAGGCAGTTAATTCATTATGTGCA
The DNA here is from genome assembly GCA_032209605.1 of Mactromeris polynyma. Lineage (NCBI taxonomy): Eukaryota > Metazoa > Mollusca > Bivalvia > Venerida > Mactridae > Mactromeris > Mactromeris polynyma. The sequence continues at coordinate 15,604,329 of JASFXZ010000010.1, read as the reverse complement.
TATATACAGACAGTAGCTGTATCAGTACCTAGGTTTAATGCATTGTGTATGCTATCAGACCTTCAGATTCCCAGCTACTGATGCTGATGGTGTGAAAGGTGTTTGGAAGAAGGTGCCAGCTCATGGAATACCTCCTCCACACTGCAGAGAAACACAGTTTACCAGAGATAATCACCTTGGAAATGGTATTGATGGGAACCCTAACAGATTTAATTGGACAGTTCCTGATATCAAAGAAGACAAGTGTGTTCTGAGGATCAGGTAAATAGAAACAGACAAATCTGTGTTACAGACTTAAAGTTATGTTACAGTTAACAGTTATAAATGGTATTGAAATGTACCTTTTAAGTGTTCTATGTTTCAGTAGACAACTTCATTGTTTACATCCTGTATTCCACATGCATGTACATGGCATATAGTATATTTCACAGTAAAAGTCTGTATCTGTTAGTTACCTAATTATCATAGAGAAAACAGTACAGAATTATATTCAGATTGGCAATATTGTCATACAAGGTTTTTAAAGGTCTCTGCGAGGTATATAAGAATGCATGAATATGAGGTTAAAATAATATTTGTATGTATTGTTTGGTTATATTTTCAGATACAATATTTCTACCAATGACTATGATGGTTGGAATACAAATTCATCTATGAACGCTTTAAACAATAACGAACCAACAAAACTAGATCTCTCTAAGAAATATGGCTTTAACAACTATACAACGGCTGCAGCTCGTGGTTACCTATTTGAAGGTGACCCTGAGGTTAAGATATTCGACGAGGGGAGTTTTAACTTTCGTCTGGCAGTAGATACATCTCAGTTTGGTAGAACATTTCAGGACAGGTAATTTGAAAATAGCACCTCAATATTTTTATGTTATTTTGACCATGTGATTGTCTAAGTTAATTTACTAATTTTAAATATCAGCAGTAAAATCATTTTAAAATCGATTACATTCAGAATATACATACATCAATTTGCGAAAATTGTCAGGACTATGTCATCGGTATATTTTCTTGGCTTGACCCATGGATGTTGTAACATTACTCCAGTCTGCCATTACAGTTATTCCACACTGGAGTTTTAGGTATTTATCAAGGTATGACTTGTTTATTGTCGGAATAGTTTATTTTCACTTGTTTGAAATGTCTTTTAATGTTTTATATAGGTCACATGTGTTTTCAATAAAGAAAGTGCCAACCAATCTACAAGGAAAGACTATACACAACATCAATGTGCGAGGAAAACGTGGAAATATTGTGCAAGTTTACCCAGCTGTTGAATATGATTTTGTACCCAACACTTTAGAGATGTCACCAGGAGAATATGTTCATTTCCAGTAAGCTTTAGCTTTTTTGTAACTTGGTCAATTTTACATTACTAATACTTATTCTGTAGCCATCCTAACTCAAAATGGGTTTCAGATGGTAGGCATACACTCAACTAGATTTTAATTCCATTTTAATTGGTTGTAATGTCAGACTTCAGTGACGGCGCACACATTCTCAGCTTGTACATTCCAACACATGATGATTTCAAAAACTGCTATTGGGTGCAATTTGTCAGTTTCTGATTATTCACATCCCCATAAGCAGCGACAATGTACCCAGTATCACTCAGACCATCGGGTTTGTAGACATTGAGTCCCAAGTCTTATTTCCAGGGAGATTTGTTTAATTGAAGCATTCCTGGAGTAGGATTAAAATTTCAAATGTTTTATTGTATTGATATACCTTCATAGTCGGTGTTTGTATTATGGTATGGAGAATTATTTTTCTATACATATTTACTGTACTTATGTATTTATATATCTAAACGATATATGATTCTATCACTTTTTTTTATACATTATCTGTTATTTTTCAGATGGACAGGATCTGACACAAACAATAACAATAATGATGGACAGGGGAAGAAGGGTTCTGACAGGAATAATGTGCTATTGCAACGAGACAAAAATTACCCAGAAGGCAATGGGGTACAGTATGGTCCTGCTCCTACATTTGGTCACTATGGCAACAATTATCCAGTGAACATGAGCCAATCCAAATTTCTTGGATTCAATCAGAATGATTTGAAGAAACTTGCTTTTCTTGATCCAGGTAAATATTGCGTTAGATATTCCTGAATTACGTTCATCAAATTTAAAACCTTGATGATTGTTTATAATATGTGTTACTATACTGAAAATACAAGTTGTTTCAGTAAGAGTGAACCTAAAATCCCATATGATCGCCATTCAACCCCATATGCCTGCCTGGTCCTTGAAAATTCTCTATCCCTCTTATCTCTGTTGATTAGAGTTCTTCACAAGCATAAGAAAAAATGACAATGCACATTAGTTGTGAAGTGTCCACAATGTTGTCCCTGTTAACAGTCTTAAGTATCAGCATTGGAATTATATGTCCTGTTTTTTTCAAATGTGCAGTAATTTTATTTCAAGTATGTTAGATTTATATCACCTGCACAAATATCTACTAATGGATACTGATAAGTTAAGTCATGTACATTACAGGTAGTGGCAATGAAGCTACTTCATTAACACAATCAATACTATAACAACATAAATTTGACCCAGACATTACCATTTGTAATCAAATAGCTCAAGTTTTGCACTGACCTATTGATTTAAGAAGGATGTTTGAAAATGTCTGAAATGATTTTATGACAGAAATTTTGGTTCCGAGTTTATTGGGATTGTAAGTTTTTGTGAATGGTGCAGTTTTTGATTTGGTACATTATGTGAGACACGTGAAACAAAGAATGTGATTTTGTAAAGTTTTAAGTGAGGTATCTCTGTCCATCTTGCAATAGTCAGTATCTTGGAACATTATAACTGAGTATTTTTGTAAGAATTTAATCTGTCCTGGTTTCTATGCTTCCAAATATACTGCACAACATTTTTCAATTACAAAAATGCGATTTTGGCTTATATAGAACATTTTAGGATGCCAAGTGTTTTAATTGGGTATTTGAATAGTCCTTATGAGAATTTGTTTCTGTAAAGAATAAGCGAAACAATAAAATGGACATATTCATGTGTGAGGTCCTATTTAGAAAACATTACATCAACCCTTACATTACTGTTTGACCCTAAATCATGTGATTTATATAATGCAGGAAATGTTGGCGTCGATCTAGATGAAGCCTCACCACACTTTGATCTTGGTCCACGCAAGGTCGATCAACTGGGAACTTATCATTATGTATGTACAAGAAACAATGATTTCTCAAATAGAGATCAGAAAGGTAGAATAATGGTATCCAATCTAAAGTTCACGGAATCTCCCCTCGGATTGCTGGGTGGATACATGAAATTACCTGGCGGGTAAGTGTGGAAGGTTGAATGACTGTTTTGATGGTATTAATACCCAGATTTGTATCAGCATTATGGAGGTACAAAATGTAATATCTATGTAACAACATATGACCATGATAATTGATTAATTACCATATTTGCCAATCTGTATGTAATGTGGTGCCTCTGTGATTGTAAATAATAATGTACTGAACAAGCCTAACATTACACCAATGTTCAGGCAAAAATATCTCCCACCCCAATGTTAGAGGATGATAATCTTGCACATTGTTCATACATGTAATGGCATACCAAGATAAACATACAGGCTTAGTACATAAGTAGGCTTGGTGGATTTCTGATGGGGATTATAAAACAACTGATTGTAACTTTGTGCATGTGTGAAGTAATACATTATCATTCTTGTATTTTACTCAGTGTTGGAACAGTTCACGTTGGTGAGGGTGTGTTTGACAGTCTTCATATGATGAGATTGGAGGTGTGGCCAAAAGACCAAGGTCAAGAGAAAGTCAAGACTAATGGCAAAGCATTAGCGGTAAATTGATTAAGTCATCAATTTGATCCTGTACTAGCGATTTAATCAAAATGATCAGTTTTACATGGTATTCATTTCACACATTAAATAAAAAAGACAAAGGAAAACATGCTTAGCTTGTTTTAATTCCCTGATGTTAAGAGTGTTAATAATTATTTGTTACATGTTGCCATAGCAACATAATTTCTGTTCATAGTTATATTTAGTTATTAATACATTTTATTATTGCCTTATTGTACAAATCTTCTATATGTGTTTTTGGTTATCATTTTATCATTTTGAATAATATTTACATATGTAAATTACAGGTGGGTGATGACTATGCCAGTGACTTTCTGGTCATATACCCAGAGTCCAGCTTAGCAGCACCAGGAAAATACATGTCAATCACATTGAAGATAGACCCAGATGCCAGCAATGTCGCTGTATACCGATCATCATCAGCAAGCAACTTTGAAACCTGGACTAAACTGTCTACAGATGTGGATGGGGAAACTGCCATGTTTAAGGCATCTTCTGGTGGAATTTATGTGGCCAAGTCACATAGTTACAAAGAACTAATACTTGCCTTAGTTTTATCTGCTCTAGTTTTAGTGGTGTTAGTTGTCGGTGGTGCTTGTTACTTTAAGAGAAACCCAGCAAAATGGCACAAATTGAAAAGTAACACAAAGAATGTAACCAGAGGTTTTGATGATAAGATTTAGATAAGTTTAAAGCAATAAAACATTTAGATTGTATCAAAGTAATACCTGATATCAGCATGCTATTGTTTTTTGCTTCTGTTCGCCTATTGACTTCTCTTGTTGGGGATCAAATAGTTCTATATAGGTCTTGTAGAAAACTCAGCCAATTTTTGCCATATATTTGCCAGCATTATGTATAAAGGATATTTCAGGCAACTAATAGATTAGTATATATATCCTGGTACTGCCCGAAAGTTACAGACACAGAAGTCATTTACGGTATTTTATTCTTTTTATCTTAATATAAGTGATAAATGTTTTTCTATTTACAATGTATTAGGCATTATTATTGTTTTATGATAGTGGTATTATGCTATTTCCTGTGATTATTCTAGTTTTAATGCAATATTTAAGATATCTGGTAACACTTTGTTCTTTTCTCTTTCTTCTGATAGACACTCTAATTTAATGTGCATTAGCAACTGTATTTCAATATTGCCCTAGATCATATTGTAAGACCCAACCTGAGGCTGTTTGCTTACCTGCCATTAATAAACAGTAATGAACCGAACAAACTTAAAAACAAAATATTAGCAAGTTTAGCAGCAATGAATGTAAATAAACTTATTAAAATCTTAATGTCTGCTTTGCATGAATTTGATAATGCATGCTTTATAGGATTAAACTACAAATGTGACATGTTCGACTGGGCACAAATGATCAGTCGAAAAATTAATGGTCATTTTTATTGAAAATCATATTAAAACTTGGTTTTATATAAAGTTTCAAATTTTATCTGTTTCTCAATCACATTGTTTTATCTCTTGAAGTCTTCTTATAAGATTACACAGACCTGAATCTGTGCCTAGGTGAAAAATAGGAACAATCTTAGGCATCTGAATTGTATTATGTGGGTGCAATAGTCTGTGCAATAGGAATATCTTAAACTCTGTTATGCAGATAGGAAAATTATTTCGGTGTATCACAGGAAAGGTGTCTTTTCTTAACTTTCATGTATTGTGATGATTGATATCAATCCTCAGATATTTTATATATAATATATAATATATACAACAGCATTATTTTACTGTACACTTCATACCTCTCATAATGTCAGATCTCTTGCATATGTTTATACAGTAAAACTTCGAAACCTCGAACAGTTTTGGCTCAAACACAGTAGATACCTCGAACAGGTTCTTAAGTCCCGGCGAAACCCCTTCTTATTTCATATTATCTAACAGTAGATCACTCGAACAGAGATAGGTCGAACACTCGAACAGGATTTGTGGTCCCTAGCTATCATTTCATTCGTTGTTCACTATAGATAGGTCGAACAATACAATAATTCACACCTTTCATTGACCGCTTAATATACTAATATTTGTTGACTGGTAAGATTGGTGACACATGTTATTCGCACTTCGTGATAATTACTTGACAGTTGTACATGTACAGTGGAAACTCCCTAATCTGAACAAACTATAAAGACATTCTTTCAGTAATTTGAAAATGTTCGCTAGAGGTTGTTTGTGTTATCGCGATGTAATTTATAATGTCTGAATGCATTTTTTTATTCGACTTTGCAGAGTAATTTAAGCTACAATATTTTACAAAATGTATGTATTAAAACTTGAAAATTCAATTTATAGCCCAAAATCATGAGTTATAAGAGACCAACATATTTATGCTCCCTTCATAAAAGGAAGATTTGCGATGCAATATGCAAAATACATGCTGTGTTAAATATTGGTCGATATTTGAATTCTTCCAAATGTAAATTATGATTATAATTTCTTTATTCGTTATAGAAATTGTAGAAAATTAGATTCTTCAGAATATGCACAGCTTTTATAAGACACCTCTCATTTAATTAAAACTGTATGAAAGCATTGAATATAATTAACTTAAGATTTTGACCTACAGTTCATTCTTAAATAGATGTAGAAATTACACTGTGCAGAAAATGTATTAGATATTTTATTTTTTTAAATTTTATTTATATTTTGATAATTTCTCTGCATAAGGTGGATCAATCTCGAGCAAGTATTTCAATGAATCATTCAACGTCTCAAATGATTTCAAACATAGCTGAAATTAAGTATGGGTGTTTCACAACGTTATACCGTCCATAAAACCTGACAAGCTATGCACTTAGTACTATCTATTTTTAAAACACCATACTTGAAAACAATGCACCATAGCTTCCTAATGGGAAATGTTTTCCAATTGTTTACATAATAAGTATATCTCGCACCCGGTCTTACCTTGTTTCCATCAAAACGGAATGCATACGATGATAACGTCCAATGGTCTATATTCATAAAGACAATTAGAATTATTATGCCTTCTCTTAATTCTCAGTCATTATACGATCTGACATATTTTTGCGGAAAATTATCGTCCGGTTTTTGGAGATTTATTATACGTGTAAAGTAACAATCCGGACAGAAAAATTTGTTCGGATTCCGGAGTAGGAAGGATCTGGACTGGGGAATTTTTTTATATGTCGTATTGGTGGAACTAAAACAAGACCGAGAAAATTGTCCCGTTACAGGAAGTTTCCGGACTGGAGAGTTTCTGGATTAGGGAGTTTCCATTGTACATGAACTATGTGACAGACAATTCATGCATATAAGAATAAACAAGAGAGAATAAGCTGCCACAGGGAATCATTTTTGCTTTCCTTTAATTTCTTTTTTAATTAGTATTATTATGAATAATGCTGCGACTATTGATCGACGTGCATTCAGTATGAAAACAAAACGTGTGTTCAACATGCTTAGTACACTTGCACCGGCGACTGTCAGTTAGGACATATACGCGTATACCATAGATGCCTAGAACAATAGATGGCTCAAACTAATTGCTAGGTCCGACAGTAGTTCGAGGTTTCAAAGTTTTACTGTATGTATTAATTGATAAAACAAACTAGCATTCCAATATTATTCATTATATCTCGTCTCGTCATTTCTGTTTATTCTAAAAGCACTTGTATTTTTAAATGGGTTTAATTAGTTTTTATTTGATATGATGAATTGTACATGTACTCATAACTTGGCCTGCTATATACTCATTTTTGTGTTCAGTGCATGGATTGTAGTTTCACATTTCATAGTCAGCTTTTAATATGTTTGACTTTGTTCATATCTCTTATTTACAGTTATTAGTAGCCATAGATCAGTAACTTTGTTCAGCTAAAGAAATATTTCATGCAATATGCAATTATTCACATACCAAATGTGCCATATGAACATGTCGTTTTACAGTTTCAATATTCTCTGACAATGTTGTCTACACTGAAATGTCATTGTAAATATGTATCGTACAGTTGTATTATATACTTGTGTATCAAGTTTTCTGGTCATTTTACCCTGTTCTATAACTGCTGGTCAGTTATACGCATGTTATAGTGATACATCATTGATTCATCATTGTATTTCCATAAAATTTGATAAAATAAAATATAACAAAATCAAATACTATCTCTTGATATTGTTTTATTCTTTTCCTGCTTTATAAAAATGGCGAGCACATTTATTGCTAGAATGCATAGGGACCGAAACCAGGGCAACCACACAGCTGATGTCCTCATGTACCATGTGAGAGAAAATGATTTAAGCCAGGACATAAATAAAGACACACTCGACCCATAAAAAAGCATTTATGAACACAGGTTGGGTCAAGTTTACTAACTTCATAAGTTTAAGTCACTAAAAACATGAATCAGCATTCAGCTGAAACACAGAAAATGCCCCTTATATCCACACTCCCATGGTATAATGTACTGTACAAGACTATGCAATCAGTCATCAGTCTGCATGTTTAATGCTGTAGCTGTGGAATGTTAATACTTTAACATGGAAACCACAAATAATGAGCGATGTACATTATATGTTGGTGAACTATTGATAAAAATGATACGCTTCTCACAATAGTATGTGCATGGACCATTGATAAGCATGGTTCTGGACAAGACGATTTTTCATAAACACACATGTATTTTATTTGCATATGATATACAATTTGTTGGTTCAATAAATAAACAGAAACAAGAAATGGGCAATGCCCACAAACCAAGTTTTCAACCTAGTTATTTGTAACCAAGGCTTAATTTGTATAATGAATACATGATGATCATCAATGCTGCAAAGGTGCCGTAGGTGATACATGCATACACACACTCACACTAAGATATATTATATATATATGCAACAACTATACACCAAGTTTGATGTCAATACACCCACGCATAGCTAAGCTATTAAGTGAAAACTAATTTTTAAATTTTAAGTGACCTTGACCATGGACAGAACGAACCCAAAAGCAATTCCAAGCAAGCTCTCCACATGTTCTTACTATACACCAAGTTTGATGTCAATATGATCAACGAAACTACAGTTATTTGCCGGAAACAAAATTTCTATTTTTAGTAACGGTGACCTTGACCTTCGGGGAACCCAACCCAAACGCAATCAGAAGCGAGCTCTACACATGTTCTTACTATACACCAAATTTGGTTACAATATGATCAACGGAACTCAAGTTATTTGCCGGAAACCCCCAGTACAACTACCCGCTCGCTTTGAAAACCTGGTTAAAAACTAATTTAACATACTGTAAATATTTTGGCAAAAAGACATAAATTGAAAAAAATACAAATAATAATCACTGAAGAATATACATGCACAATATTGTGATACTGACACAGTGTTTCCTGCTGAAACTTTGGTATCAGAGTGATTTGTAATTTCATAAAATAATAATGAATATATAGAGTAATAATTACAGAATTATGGTTCATCAATAACAGTACCAGGTGATCCCATGTTTGTGAGGTATACCTGAGTATATCATATCAGTAATGTAAAAAAAGCACCAAAATGTGTCTTCGTGCAACCAACGTACCCAAAGTCTTGCAAAGTAACATCAAATGAGCAAATTATATAAATACTGAAATTTTAATCTCTGATAAGATTTTTGTCTTCTGATTTATTTGTTTAAAAATCTGATTACTAAAATGAAGAAAAGCACAAATACAAGTGATATAACACTAACTGATCCATGCCAGACAACAAAGGTGAAAGGTCACGGTATCATTCAGCAGCTGGTAGTTGATCATTAAACCATTTGTAGATGTTAATGAAGGCATCAGCTTCGGAATCGACTTTCACAATTGGATGACAATTGTCTGGATAAGCAATGAACCTGTAATTATATGGCAAAGCATTTCAAATATATCTGACAGATTGTATAACAACCTAAAACTGAATTTTAAGAATTCAAAATACTAGATAGTATGCTTACTAATGATAGCACAACAATGATCTTCACGTAATCTAAATTTGTACAGGAATTATATTCCACATAGAATGCAAAACCCAATTTTTATTACAAAGTACATGTATCAAAATAATAGCCAATAAAACAGACTCAGTATGCCTTGATATCCATCCTAATATTTTTGGCTTCAAACATGGTGTACTTTATATCTTCTTTCCCAAATCTTCTCAAATGTCGGCACAGTCTGGGGGACTATAAGTCAGATATCCAGACCAATCTATATATATTTTGTAAAACTACAGGCCTGATGTCTGTCACAGATTTGATGTCTATTCCAGGTCTGAGGTAAAATCAAATCTTGATGTCAATTCCAGGTCCGATGTTTATTCCAGTGTGAGGCATTGTGGTTAATGCATAGAGCACCTGACTCTTGACCTAAAGGTCACAAGTTCAAATCATGCAAAAAGTCTAGTTTTATCACAAACTTCACAATCCCAGAATTTGGCATGAAGAACGTGTCAATAAGATTAGAGTGATGAGTATAAGTTGTTTCACAATCAATGTCAAATAAATAAGTATATAACTCATTCAAGGGTTGAGGTCTGATGTCAATTACTGGTCTCAAATCAATTCTAGGTCTGATGTCAATTACTGGTCTCACATCAACTCTAGATCTGATGTCAATTACCGGTCTCACATAAACTCTAGATCTGATGTCAATTACCGGTCTCACATAAACTCTAGATCTGACATCAATTCTAGGTCTGATGTCAATTACTGGTCTCACATCAACTCTAGATCTGATGTCAATTACCGGTCTCACATCAACTCTATGTCTGATGTCAATTACCGGTCTCACATCAACTCTAGGTCTGATGTCAATTACTGTTCTCACATCAACTCTGTGTCTGATGTCAATTACTGGTCTCACATCAACTCTAGGTCTGATGTTGATTACTGGTCTCACATCAACTCTATGTCTGATGTCAATTACTGGTCTCACATCAACTCTGTGCCTGATGTCAATTACTGGTCTCACATCAACTCTATGTCTGATGTTGATTACTGGGCTCACATCAACTCTAGGTCTGATGTTGATTACTGGTCTCACATCAACTCTATGTCTGATGTCAATTACTGGTCTCACATCAACTCTAGGTTTGATGTTGATTACTGGTCTCACATCAACTCTATGTCTGATGTCAATTACTGGTCTCACATCAACTCTGTGTCTGATGTCAATTACTGGTCTCACATCAACTCTAGGTCTGATGTCAATTACTGGTCTCACATCAACTCTAGGTTTGATGTTGATTACTGGTCTCACATCAACTCTATGTCTGATGTCAATTACTGGTCTCACATCAACTCTGTGTCTGATGTCAATTACTGGTCTCACATCAACTCTAGGTCTGATGTCAATTACTGGTCTCACATCAACTCTATGTCTGATGTTGATTACTGGTCTCACATCAACTCTGTGTCTGATGTCAATTACTGGTCTCACATCAACTCTATGTCTGATGTTGATTACTGGGCTCACATCAACTCTAGGTCTGATGGTGATTACTGGTCTCACATCAACTCTAGGTCTGATGTTGATTACTGGTCTCACATCAACTCTAGGTCTGATGTTGATTACTGGTCTCACATCAACTCTATGTCTGATGTCAACTACCAGTCTCACATCAACTCTATGTCTGATGTCAATTACTGGTCTCACATCAACTCTATGTCTGATGTTGATTACTGGTCTCACATCAACTCTAGGTTTGATGTCAATTACTGGTCTCACATCAACTCTGTGTCTGATGTCAATTACAGGTCTCACATCAACTCTGTGTCTGATGTCAATTACTGGTCTCACATCAACTCTATGTCTGATGTTGATTACTGGTCTCACATCAACTCTATGTCTGATGTCAATTACTGGTCTCACATCAACTCTAGGTCTGATGTCAATTACTGGTCTCACATCAACTCTAGATCTGATGTCAATTACTGGTCTCACATCAACTCTAGATCTGAGTCAATTACCGGTCTCACATAAACTCTAGATCTGATGTCAATTACCGGTCTCACATAAACTCTAGATCTGACATCAATTCTAGGTCTGATGTCAATTACTGGTCTCACATCAACTCTAGATCTGATGTCAATTACCGGTCTCACATCAACTCTATGTCTGATGTCAATTACCGGTCTCACATCAACTCTAGGTCTGATGTCAATTACTGTTCTCACATCAACTCTGTGTCTGATGTCAATTACTGGTCTCACATCAACTCTAGGTCTGATGTTGATTACTGGTCTCACATCAACTCTATGTCTGATGTCAATTACTGGTCTCACATCAACTCTAGGTCTGATGTCAATTACTGGTCTCACATCAACTCTAGATCTGATGTCAATTACTGGTCTCACATCAACTCTAGATCTGAGTCAATTACCGGTCTCACATAAACTCTAGATCTGATGTCAATTACTGGTCTCACATCAACTCTAGGTCTGATGTCAATTACTGGTCTCACATCAACTCTAGGTCTGATGTTGATTACTGGTCTCACATCAACTCTATGTCTGATGTCAATTACTGGTCTCACATCAACTCTAGATCTGATGTCAATTACCGGTATCACATCAACTTTAGATCTGATGTCAATAACCGGTCTCACATCAACTCTAGATCTGATGTCAATTACCGGTCTCACATCAACTCTAGATCTGATGTCAATTACCGCTCTCACATCAATTCTAGGTCTGATGTCAATTACTGGTCTCACATCAACTCTAGGTCTGATGTCAATTACTGGTCTCACATCAACTCTGTGTCTGATGTCAATTACTGGTCTCACATCAACTCTAGGTCTGATGTTGATTACTGGTCTCACATCAACTCTATGTCTGATGTCAATTACTGGTCTCACATCAACTCTATGGCTGATGTTGATTACTGGGCTCACATCAACTCTAGGTCTGATGGTGATTACTGGTCTCACATCAACTCTAGGTCTGATGTTGATTACTGGTCTCACATCAACTCTAGGTCTGATGTTGATTACTGGTCTCACATCAACTCTATGTCTGATGTCAATTACTGGTCTCACATCAACTCTAGGTCGGATGTTGATTACTGGTCTCACATCAACTCTATGTCTGATGTCAATTACTGGTCTCACATCAACTCTAGATCTGATGTCAATTACCGGTCTAACATCAACTTTAGATCTGATGTCAATTACTGGTCTCACATCAACTCTGTGTCTGATGTCAATTACTGGTCTCACATCAGCTCTATTTCTGATGTCAATTACTGGTCTCACATCAACTCTGTGTCAGATGTCAATTACCGGTCTCACATCAACTCTAGGTCTGATGTCAATTACTGGTCTCACATAAACTCTAGGTTTGATGTCAATTACTGGCCTCACATCAACTCTGTGTCTGATGTCAATTACAGGTCTCACATCAACTCTGTGTCTGATGTCAATTACTGGTCTCACATCAACTCTATGTCTGATGTCAATTACCGGTCTCACATCAACTCTGTGTCTGATGTCAATTACTGGTCTCACATCAACTCTGTGTCTGATGTCAATTACTGGTCTCACATCAACTCTGTGTCTGATGTCAATTACTGGTCTCACATCAACTCTAGGTCTGATGTCTGTCCCAGACCTAATGAGTGCAAGAATTTCCAGAGGAAATACACAACAAGCAGTTAAACCAACCCACATGTAGCGGACATGTAGGGGATAAATGTCGCACAGGCTTACCTCACAGGTTTATTCCTAGCTTTCAATGCTTTGTACAACTCGTAACTTTGTTTTGGTGGACATCTCTTATCATCTAAACCAATCATAATCATCATAGGTGTTGTAATCTGTAAGACAGACCATTGGAAGCATTATAAACATGTATCATGATGGTTGTAGCCCATAGTTTGCATGGTATATATTACACAGTTATTGTATACACCATGTAAGACAGACCATTGGAAGCATTATATACATGTATCATAGTGGTTGTAGCCCATAGTTTGCATGGTATATATTACACAGTTATTGTATACACCATGTAAGACAAGACCATTGGAAGCACTATATACATGTATCATGGTGGTTGTAGCCCATAGTTTGCATGGTCTATATTACACAGTTATTGTATACACCATGTAAGACAGACCATTGGAAGCATTATATACATGTATCAAGGTGGTTGTAGCTCATAGTTTGCATGGTATATATTACACAGTTATTGTATACACCATGTAAGACAGACCATTGGAAGCACTATATACGTGTATCATGGTGTTTGTAGCTCATAGTTTGCATGGTATATATTACACAGTTATTGTATACACCATGTAAGACAGACCATTGGAAGCACTATATACATGTATCATGGTGGTTGTAGCTCATAGTCTGCATGGTATATATTACACAGTTATTTTATACACCATGTAAGACAGACCATTGGAAGCATTATATACGTGTATCATGGTGGTTGTAGCTCATAGTTTGCATGGTCTATATTACACAGTTATTGTATACACCATGTAAGACAGACCATTGGAAGCACTATATACATGTATCATGGTGGTTGTAGCCCATAGTTTGCATGGTCTATATTACACAGTTATTGTATACACCATGTAAGACAGACCATTGGAAGCACTATATACGTGTATCATGGTGTTTGTAGCTCATAGTTTGCATGGTCTATATTACACAGTTATTGTATACACCATGTAAGACAGACCATTGGAAGCATTATATACGTGTATCATGGTGGTTGTAGCTCATAGTTTGCATGGTATATATTACACAGTTATTGTATACACCATGTAAGACAAGACCATTGGAAGCACTATATACATGTATCATGGTGGTTGTAGCCCATAGTTTGCATGGTCTATATTACACAGTTATTGTATACACCATGTAAGACAGACCATTGGAAGCATTATATACGTGTATCATGGTGGTTGTAGCCCATAGTTTGCATGGTATATATTACACAGTTATTGTACACACCATGTAAGACAGACCATTGGAAGCATTATATATGTGTATCATGGTGGTTGTAGCTCATAGTTTGCATGGTCTATATTACACAGTTATTGTATACACCATGTAAGACAGACCATTGGAAGCACTATATACATGTATCATGGTGGTTGTAGCTCATAGTTTGCATGGTATATATTACACAGTTATTGTATACACCATGTAAGACAGACCATTGGAAGCACTATATACATGTATCATAGTGGTTGAAGCCCATAGTTTGCATGGTATATATTACACAGTTATTGTATACACCATGTAAGACAGACCATTGGAAGCACTATATACATGTATCATGGTGTTTGTAGCTCATAGTTTGCATGGTATATATTACACAGTTATTGTATACACCATGTAAGACAGACCATTGGAAGCACTATATACGTGTATCATGGTGGTTGTAGCTCATAGTTTGCATGGTCTATATTACACAGTTATTGTATACACCATGTAAGACAGACCATTGGAAGCACTATATACATGTATCATGGTGGTTGTAGCCCATAGTTTGCATGGTATATATTACACAGTTATTGTATACACCATGTAAGACAGACCATTGGAAGCATTATATACATGTATCATGGTGGTTGTAGCCCATAGTTTGCATGGTATATATTACACAGTTATTGTATACACCATGTAAGACAGACCATTGGAAGCATTATATACGTGTATCATAGTGGTTGAAGCCCATAGTTTGCATGGTATATATTACACAGTTATTGTATACACCATGTAAGACAGACCATTGGAAGCACTATATACATGTATCATGGTGGTTGTAGCCCATAGTTTGCATGGTATATATTACACAGTTATTGTATACACCATGTAAGACAGACCATTGGAAGCACTATATACATGTATCATGGTGGTTGTAGCCCATAGTTTGCATGGTATATATTACACAGTTATTGTATACACCATGTAAGACAGACCATTGGAAGCACTATATACATGTATCATGGTGGTTGTAGCCCATAGTTTGCATGGTATATATTACACAGTTATTGTATACACCATGTAAGACAGACCATTGGAAGCATTATATACGTGTATCATAGTGGTTGAAGCCCATAGTTTGCATGGTATATATTACACAGTTATTGTATACACCATGTAAGACAGACCATTGGAAGCACTATATACATGTATCATGGTGGTTGTAGCCCATAGTTTGCATTGTATATATTACACAGTTATTGTATACACCATGTAAGACAGACCATTGGAAGCATTATATACGTGTATCATGGTGTTTGTAGCTCATAGTTTGCATGGTATATATTACACAGTTATTGTATACACCATGTAAGACAGACCATTGGAAGCACTATATACATGTATCATGGTGTTTGTAGCTGATAGTTTGCATGGTCTATATTACACAGTTATTGTATACACCATGTAAGACAGACCATTGGAAGCACTATATACATGTATCAAGGTGGTTGTAGCCCATAGTTTGCATGGTATATATTACACAGTTATTGTATACACCATGTAAGACAGACCATTGGAAGCATTATATACGTGTATCATGGTGTTTGTAGCCCATAGTTTGCATGGTATATATTACACAGTTATTGTACACACCATGTAAGACAGACCATTGGAAGCATTATATATGTGTATCATGGTGGTTGTAGCTCATAGTTTGCATGGTCTATATTACACAGTTATTGTATACACCATGTAAGACAGACCATTGGAAGCATTATATACGTGTATCATGGTGTTTGTAGCTCATAGTTTGCATGGTATATATTACACAGTTATTGTATACACCATGTAAGACAGACCATTGGAAGCACTATATACGTGTATCATGGTGTTTGTAGCTCATAGTTTGCATGGTCTATATTACACAGTTATTGTATACACCATGTAAGACAGACCATTGGAAGCATTATATACGTGTATCATGGTGGTTGTAGCTCATAGTTTGCATGGTATATATTACACAGTTATTGTATACACCATATAAGACAGACCATTGGAAGCATTATATACATGTATCATGGTGGTTGTAGCCCATAGTTTGCATGGTATATATTACACAGTTATTGTATACACCATGTAAGACAGACCATTGGAAGCATTATATACATGTATCATGGTGGTTGTAGCTCATAGTTTGCATGGTATATATTACACAGTTATTGTATACACCATGTAAGACAGACCATTGGAAGCATTATATACGTGTATCATGGTGGTTGTAGCTCATAGTTTGCATGGTTTATATTACACAGTTATTGTATACACCATGTAAGACAGACCATTGGAAGCATTATATACATGTATCATAGTGGTTGAAGCCCATAGTTTGCATGGTATATATTACACAGTTATTGTATACACCATGTAAGACAGACCATTGGAAGCACTATATACATGTATCATGGTGGTTGTAGCTCATAGTTTGCATGGTATATATTACACAGTTATTGTATACACCATGTAAGACAGACCATTGGAAGCACTATATACATGTATCATAGTGGTTGAAGCCCATAGTTTGCATGGTATATATTACACAGTTATTGTATACACCATGTAAGACAGACCATTGGAAGCACTATATACATGTATCATGGTGTTTGTAGCTCATAGTTTGCATGGTATATATTACACAGTTATTGTATACACCATGTAAGACAGACCATTGGAAGCACTATATACGTGTATCATGGTGGTTGTAGCTCATAGTTTGCATGGTCTATATTACACAGTTATTGTATACACCATGTAAGACAGACCATTGGAAGCACTATATACATGTATCATGGTGGTTGTAGCCCATAGTTTGCATGGTATATATTACACAGTTATTGTATACACCATGTAAGACAGACCATTGGAAGCATTATATACATGTATCATGGTGGTTGTAGCCCATAGTTTGCATGGTATATATTACACAGTTATTGTATACACCATGTAAGACAGACCATTGGAAGCATTATATACGTGTATCATAGTGGTTGAAGCCCATAGTTTGCATGGTATATATTACACAGTTATTGTATACACCATGTAAGACAGACCATTGGAAGCACTATATACATGTATCATGGTGGTTGTAGCCCATAGTTTGCATGGTATATATTACACAGTTATTGTATACACCATGTAAGACAGACCATTGGAAGCACTATATACATGTATCATGGTGGTTGTAGCCCATAGTTTGCATGGTATATATTACACAGTTATTGTATACACCATGTAAGACAGACCATTGGAAGCACTATATACATGTATCATGGTGGTTGTAGCCCATAGTTTGCATGGTATATATTACACAGTTATTGTATACACCATGTAAGACAGACCATTGGAAGCATTATATACGTGTATCATAGTGGTTGAAGCCCATAGTTTGCATGGTATATATTACACAGTTATTGTATACACCATGTAAGACAGACCATTGGAAGCACTATATACATGTATCATGGTGGTTGTAGCCCATAGTTTGCATTGTATATATTACACAGTTATTGTATACACCATGTAAGACAGACCATTGGAAGCATTATATACGTGTATCATGGTGTTTGTAGCTCATAGTTTGCATGGTATATATTACACAGTTATTGTATACACCATGTAAGACAGACCATTGGAAGCACTATATACATGTATCATGGTGTTTGTAGCTCATAGTTTGCATGGTCTATATTACACAGTTATTGTATACACCATGTAAGACAGACCATTGGAAGCACTATATACATGTATCAAGGTGGTTGTAGCCCATAGTTTGCATGGTATATATTACACAGTTATTGTATACACCATGTAAGACAGACCATTGGAAGCATTATATACGTGTATCATGGTGTTTGTAGCCCATAGTTTGCATGGTATATATTACACAGTTATTGTATACACCATGTAAGACAGACCATTGGAAGCATTATATACGTGTATCATGGTGTTTGTAGCTCATAGTTTGCATGGTATATATTACACAGTTATTGTATACACCATGTAAGACAGACCATTGGAAGCACTATATACATGTATCATGGTGGTTGTAGCCCATAGTTTGCATGGTCTATATTACACAGTTATTGTATACACCATGTAAGACTGACCATTGGAAGCATTATATACGTGTATCATGGTGTTTGTAGCCCATAGTTTGCATGGTCTATATTACACAGTTATTGTATACACCATGTAAGACAGACCATTGGAAGCATTATATACGTGTATCATGGTGGTTGTAGCTCATAGTTTGCATGGTCTATATTACACAGTTATTGTATACACCATGTAAGACAGACCATTGGAAGCATTATATACATGTATCATGGTGGTTGTAGCTCATAGTTTGCATGGTATATATTACACAGTTATTGTATACACCATGTAAGACAGACCATTGGAAGCATTATATACATGTATCATGGTGGTTGTAGCTCATAGTTTGCATGGTATATATTACACAGTTATTGTATACACCATGTAAGACAAGACCATTGGAAGCACTATATACGTGTATCATGGTGTTTGTAGCTCATAGTTTGCATGGTCTATATTACACAGTTATTGTATACACCATGTAAGACAGACCATCGGAAGCATTATATACGTGTATCATGGTGTTTGTAGCCCATAGTTTGCATGGTATATATTACACAGTTATTGTATACACCATGTAAGACAGACCATTGGAAGCACTATATACATGTATCATAGTGGTTGTAGCTCATAGTCTGCATGGTATATATTACACAGTTATTGTATACACCATGCCATTGTTATGCTGTTTTAAAGCTAGTATACATACATTATTTTAGTACCCTGAATGCAAATTCAATAGCCACAAGCAAATTGGCAGTGCAACAGAATTCCTTCATTGCAACAGTTAAGACTTCTGGTATATCAGAGTGCAGCAACCCAACACTTATCAATCTTTCTACAGCCACTGACCAGATTTAACAAGAACTGTTTTTTAAAAGATGATCAGAGCAAATTGAAGCCAATACTTTGTAGTTATAAATATTCCGTTCCAGCCCAGTGTTTACAGCGTGCAGATTTGAATAACTCGGCGTCCAGTTTACAAACGAAGTTCAGCTGTCCAAAATTTGCATCAACATACAACTTCAGATTTGATTGGCTTATGCACGGCTGTGACTCAAGAAGCAAACGCGAGCACAATACGGTTGCACCAATAAAGTAATTCTGCAGAATGCATTAAACATGTTTCCATCAGACTCTGGTGATGCACAATATAAAAGATAAAGTTATCATTACCTGATCAACATACTGCAAAGGTGAACATTTCCACATAGCTGATAAACTCTGTCCATTTGGTATGGTAGCTTGATTGAAAGATTGACCAGCTTCAACATAACACCTATAATTAATTTGGAATTAAACAATTTAAAAAAGTTTCACAACTAATAGTAATGATAACTTGACAATTCTATATTCCAAAATACAATTGTGTCATTTACTATAATGTATGTTCAGATATTTTCATACTTCCAAGAAAACTTAAAGTATAATTCTTACATAATAACCTCCTCGGAAGACAAATATGACAAAACTTTGAATAAAATTCTTTAAACCAGATTTGAGCATTTTGACCTAACAGTAGGAATCCTGCCTCACATTAAAATCATGTTGACGCTTAACTCTTCCTTATTTCTAAAACTCAACAATAGTCATAAAGTCAGCCTCACAAGACATAATGATATTAATAATTAGAAAACAACATATTTCTCTAACAAAACAGCAGCTGTTATATATAGGTTATACAACTTACCAGTCTGGTATATCTGAGGAACCGCACATTGCTGTAACAAGTGAATGGTGAACATAAAAACAGGGAACATACCACACGATACAATACACATAAGGATGGAGTATCAATAAATTTGAATGACTTCTCATTCACGTTACATATTGTGTTACATTACCATGAACATCTCACTAACATTGTCAAGTTATGGAAACTTCTATGGTACTTACGCATCAGAAATATCTGAGGAATCAACCTTTGCTGGAACAGATTTAAGTAATGTGTCAAAAAATGCTGACAAAAGTGCCAAACTCCTGGAATCTTCGATGTAATCACATTGCATCTTTTCAATGATTTTGTTCCTTGAGCTTCTTTTGAAACCCTTGACAGTTGATCAAGGATGGACGCAAAACTATTGTGACTGCTACCTTACCGAACTGTGTTTAACAGTTTTCTGCAAAATCCTTGATATATTAAGTGTTTAGATACAAGTTTGATAGACACAATATAGAACCAAAATTGGACTGGTTTGTGGACTTTGCTGTGTCCAACTTTATGTCACACCGATAGTAATAATTATTATCATTTTCACAACTTTATGGTTTGTTTACTTAACTATGTTATATATTTAATAAAACGTCTGACATTGGTTAGATGTCAGACATTTCCAATCCACATTTGTGTTTGTGTCTTTACTGGGACATGAATGAACTGCATTGATAAGGGAACACAAATATAAATATCTTTGTCTATATTATTTGTAACTATGTATCACAGACTAAATAAAAACACTGTGTTGTGACGTCTTGTCATCTTCAAAAATGGGACAAAACATAATACATGTATGTACTTAAACTCAACTTACTTGCTATGTTGATGACAGGATTTCTACAAACAGATGCTTTATACACTCCCTGTGGAGAAAACAAGAAATGGTACACAGGAACAGTCCAGAAATGTCTGGTTCAATCTTGCAACAACTTACTACATGTACTCAGATGGAAAGAAAGGCATACATTCTAAGTATATTTATGTTTTGCTCAGCTAAAACAGTTTATGCATGAAATTAATGATGCACACAGAAAATTGTAACAAGTACTCTCGAATATGTTTCATCTTTTATCTTTGTAAGACACCAAATTATAGTAAGAAATATCCATAAGATTCTCAGAATTTCTTCAAAAAACTTCTTTACAATTCTTACAATAGTAAAGATAATGGATATCTCAAAACCGACCCCCGAAGTATAATTTGGGCCAAGTTAATTCAAAAGGCATACATTCTAAGTATATTTATGTTTTGCTCAGCTAAAACAGTTTATGCATGAAATTAATGATGCACACAGAAAATTGTAACAAGTACTCTCGAATATGTTTCATCTTTTATCTTTGTAAGACACCAAATTATAGTAAGAAATATCCATAAGATTCTCAGAATTTCTTCAAAAAACTTCTTTACAATTCTTACAATAGTAAAGATAATGGATATCTCAAAACCGACCCCCGAAGTATAATTTGGGCCAAGTTAATTCAAAAGGCATACATTCTAAGTATATTTATGTTTTGCTCAGCTAAAACAGTTTATGCATGAAATTAATGATGCACACAGAAAATTGTAACAAGTACTCTCGAATATGTTTCATCTTTTATCTTTGTAAGACACCAAATTATAGTAAGAAATATCCATAAGATTCTCAGAATTTCTTCAAAAAACTTCTTTACAATTCTTACAATAGTAAAGATAATGGATATCTCAAAACCGACCCCCGAAGTATAATTTGGGCCAAGTTAATTCAAAAGGCATACATTCTAAGTATATTTATGTTTTGCTCAGCTAAAACAGTTTATGCATGAAATTAATGATGCACACAGAAAATTGTAACAAGTACTCTCGAATATGTTTCATCTTTTATCTTTGTAAGACACCAAATTATAGTAAGAAATATCCATAAGATTCTCAGAATTTCTTCAAAAAACTTCTTTACAATTCTTACAATAGTAAAGATAATGGATATCTCAAAACCGACCCCCGAAGTATAATTTGGGCCAAGTTAATTCAAAAGGCATACATTCTAAGTATATTTATGTTTTGCTCAGCTAAAACAGTTTATGCATGAAATTAATGATGCACACAGAAAATTGTAACAAGTACTCTCGAATATGTTTCATCTTTTATCTTTGTAAGACACCAAATTATAGTAAGAAATATCCATAAGATTCTCAGAATTTCTTCAAAAAACTTCTTTACAATTCTTACAATAGTAAAGATAATGGATATCTCAAAACCGACCCCCGAAGTATAATTTGGGCCAAGTTAATTCAAAATCCCAACATAGACAACAAAGTTCTAGGCAGGATTTTGGGAACAAGAACAAAGTTCTCAATCCTGCACCATAATCTGTTGATCTATGAACACTGATATTTCATGCATCATCATGTAACTGTGCCAAGTTATTTCAAAATCCCATAAAATACAACAATGTACTTGACCGGACATGAATAACTGTATTCAGTATAGTTTACATTGGAAAACGAACAAAGTTCAAACGGCACTGTGATAATTACCTTTCATGGGCGCCATTGTTGCACGTGACACATCATCTTATTATGGTGATCATTTTTCACAAGTTATTTTAAAATCCCACTATAGACAAAAAGTTCTGGGCCGGACACGATTATGATACAGACGAACAACAGATGCATGCATGGACAAAGATATGGACAAGGGTAACACTATATGCTCTTCCGCCATTTCATGGCAGGGGCATAAATTTTCTAGACATAAAGAAACAGGTTGTATACATACTGGATATTGTCCGACAAGATGACATGTTAGGAAACCACCATGAGATCCTCCCCATATAAATATTCTCTCCTTGTCATAACCTTCCTTCTCTAATACTTCCATAGCCGCACTCTGTAATACCATCAGTACATTCATACATAACATCATAAGTCATTCAAAGCATGCTCAGTAAATAAACAAAAAATAATCAAAAAAGACATTACAGAAAAGTTCTATGCAGTGATACAATCAATCTAAAGCCTTGTCTCTTAATTCTATTGATAAATAAATGTAATATCATTAAACTATGACAATGAATAACAAGATTGAAGAAACTAAATGGCAACACAAATTCCAAGTATTGCATCACACTGGATTAGGACAAACATACACATGACCTAGCAGATCCAGAGGGTTGGGGGGGGGGGGGGAACGCATGTCCCCCTAAAATTCCCAACCTAACATTTTGTCCAAGTATAAATACAAAAATATAAGAGATTTTTAATTATAACATTTTCAAGCATGAAACAGTAATAATGTCTTATATCCCTGACATCCCTGTGTGTATGTAAGTATAAGAAACTCTCCATTTTCAATGGCATATTTATTTTGCATTTGTTCAAAAGTTAAGAAATCTTTAGTTTGGAAGTCAAAAATATGTTTGATCTGCAAGATATCTCTTTCCAAACAATTTTTATACAGAAACAAGTTTCCATTTGTATATATTCCAAGTATAAGAGCATAACTAACAAACCTGTACATCTTTAACATCTTGATCCCCACATTTACCAGGTAGACTGTAAATACTGTCACTTCCATACCCGCTAGAACCTCGGTAGTTAACTGAAGTACACATAGTTTGATTGTATAGGCAACAGATGAGTACACCCTTTATAACAATATTCAGCTATTTACCAGTTAGTTAGTCAAACCAGTTTTTATTACCTTCACAGAAATCAGGTAGTTAAGAAAAACAAGGCTTTTTAGATTATGAATTTTGACCCTTTGCTCAAAATAAAGTTTCACAGAAAGTTGTCATGAATTTTCACAATATCTAAATACTAATGATTATTATATAAATCCTGATTCAATTACATTGTAGAATTCCAGTTCAATGTTATATGATTCTGATATATAGAGCCCTAGGGGTTACAAGAGAGACCTGGATACGGGATTATAATGAATACTTCCTTTCAGCACTCAAATCACAAATTTTACTTGTATGAGTCTGACGAGTACTGGCCCATCTTCTTTTGGGAGATATTATTATGTCCGAAATATGGAGTGTGACACTAAAACCAAATAACTACTCCCATATCTCGCATTCAATCTAAATTCTTGAAAAAAATGGGCCACACAGAATATTCAGCAACAAATGACTCATAAGAAATTTTGTGATTTAAGATTTGAGTGCCGAGTGTAAGTATCTGTTATAAACCAAGAAAGTGAAGACTTCCTGATCAAGGTTTGAATCTTGCCATGAAGTCAAAAACACTGAATTAGGCAGGTATACTGGTAAGACACACAGGAAGCAATCATAGAGTGTGATTACAAGGTTGTTCTAACTTGTTTCACAAGCAATGTCAAATAAATGATTTTACCGACAGTTCCAAGGCAGTAAATCGCTATGTGGTTATTATTCCAATTTTTGTTCCTAGATTAATGTCAAGTCCCCTCCCCTTTCTAGATTAATGTCAAGTCCCCTCCCCTTTCTAGATTAATGTCAAGTCCCCTCCACTTTCTAGATTATTGTTAAGGCCTCCTCCCCTTTCTAGATTAATGTTAAGTCCCGTCTCCTTCCTAGATTAATGTCAAGTCCCCGTCCCCTTTCTAGATTAATGTCAAGTCCCCTCCCCTTTCTAGATTAATGTTAAGTCCCCCTCCCCTTTCTAGATTAATGTTAAGTCCCCGTCCCCTTTCTAGATTAATGTCAAGTCCCCCTCCCCTTTCTAGATTAATGTCAAGTCCTCGTCCCTTTCAAGATTAATGTCAAGTCCCCGTCCCCTTTCTAGATTAATGTCAAGTCCCCATCCCCTTTCTAGATTAATGTCAAGTCCCCCTCCCATTATGTGTAGTAACTTGGCTTTATATAATATTTGTGTTCTTTTCTCCCCCATTTCGGCCCCTGGTCATTGACGTTCTTAGCTTGTCCTGTGGTGTATTCCATCCATTCAATCATGTTCCCCTTGTTTTCCCCTTAAATTCTCCATGGTAGTTTTTAATAGACAATTCCTTACTTTTCCATTCCCATAGTTGTTTGCCCTTACACAACCTCAACTCCTAATGTTACATAGGCTGGTGTTCCTGGAATCTGTGTGGGCAGGCATTGTCTTGTGTGTGTGGTATTCCATGTTCCCTTCATCTTTCTTAAACTATACTTAACTGAACTTGAGATGTTGTGTAAAACATAACTTAATCATAAGAAAAAAAGTAACTGCATTCTCATTTATATAGGTTATGGCATAAAGTAACAGTCACTTACTCATTAGACTAGAATAGCCAAGTTTGCAGAATAAGGAGACATACATCATATATGCTGAAGTGAATACACTGTGCGGCCCACCTGAAATTAGAAGAAACAATAATATTGTGTGTAAGTATCACCAATCTGGATACCAGATTCCAAGGAGAGAGGAAGTTACCAGATTCCAAGGAGAGAGGAAGTTACCAGATTCCAAGGAGAGAGGAAGTGACAAACAAGTGTAACAAGTATTTTTCCTCAAAACATGACTTTATTTCAATATTACTACAGCTTGTGTTAAGTGCTGTGTCGCAGATATAAAAATTCGCCCTGTACTTCGTCCAAAGTGTAGTTAACCTTAATCAACTTTATATAAGTGTAATTTACACGAAAATGACGTTAGCTCGCTGTGGTTTAGTGGTTAGCATAATGGACCGGCATTCCGTAGACCCTGGTTTCGAATCCCAGTAGCGCCATTGACCGATTTTTCGTGTTCCTCAAAACATGACTTTATATTAAAACAAGAAGCTGCATAAGACTGATATATTTTTCCACACCATAAGTATTCTAAATCAATCCACATCGATCTTATGTGCCTATCGTAACAATACATATCTATGTAGAAATACATCTGTGTGTTTTAATTCAATACACTTCCATGTAACAGAGATAAGTGACAAGTATTCTTTATCAAAATCACAATGTATAAATCTACATTCTGTTTGTTTATGTTTATTGATTTATAATTATTTACATTGTATGCTCACTTCTTACATACACACATTAACTTACCATGTGGAAACACAATCAAATTCTTCCTGGAATTCTCATCTACACCAGTTGGATATACAAGTATACTTTCATACGTCAAATTTGCTGAAATATGCAAAAATAAATACACACTGTTAATACATTCACCATATTGTACAGAAAAGTCATTGTACTGTCCGTTATTGTATTCATACAGCAGAGATCTATCATTCTTCAGAAAAAAAAACATTGAGAGATTTACTAAGAAAACTCAAGGTGTTTAATAAGAGACCATACATAAAACATACATATTGTAACTGAACTCCTAGCTGAAGTTCAACCCCTTATAACATTTAAGTCGCACCATGACATGTTTAATTCATTCTGTATTTCTCCAACTGAGTGAATTGAGTGGATAGTTTGTTTCCCTTCCACCCCATGTAATAACAACTATATGACAGTTCATGGTTTTAGCATTATTTCATCTGTACACCAGTCAGTAGTTCAACTTGTTTCCCTTCCACCCCATGTAATAACAACTATATGACAGTACATGGTTTTAGCATTATGTCATCTGTACACCAGTCAGTAGTTCAACTTGTTTCCCTTCCACCCCATGTAATAACAACTATATGACAGTACATGGTTTTAGCATTATTTCATCTGTACACCAGTCAGTAGTTCAACTTGTTTCCCTTCCACCCCATGTAATAACAACTATATGACAGTACATGGTTTTAGCATTATTTCATCTGTACACCAGTCAGTAGTTCAACTTGTTTCCCTTCCACCCCATGTAATAACAACTATATGACAGTACATGGTTTTAGCATTATTTCATCTGTACACCAGTCAGTAGTTCAACTTGTTTCCCTTCCACCCCATGTAATAACAACTATATGACAGTTCATGGTTTTAGCATTATTTCATCTGTACACCAGTCAGTAGTTCAACTTGTTTCCCTTCCACCCCATGTAATAACAACTATATGACAGTTCATGGTTTTAGCATTATTTCATCTGTACACCAGTCAGTAGTTCAACTTGTTTCCCTTCCACCCCATGTAATAACAACTATATGACAGTACATGGTTTTAGCATTATGTCATCTGTACACCAGTCAGTAGTTCAACTTGTTTCCCTTCCACCCCATGTAATAACAACTATATGACAGTACATGGTTTTAGCGTTATTTCATCTGTACACCAGTCAGTAGTTCAACTTGTTTCCCTTCCACCCCATGTAATAACAACTATATGACAGTACATGGTTTTAGCGTTATTTCATCTGTACACCAGTCAGAAGTTCAACTTGTTTCCCTTCCACCCCATGTAATAACAACTATATGACAGTACATGGTTTTAGCGTTATTTCATCTGTACACCAGTCAGTAGTTCAACTTGTTTCCCTTCCACCCCATGTAATAACAACTATATGACAGTACATGGTTTAAGCATTATGTCATCTGTACACCAGTCAGTAGTTCAACTTGTTTCCCTTCCACCCCATGTAATAACAACTATATGACAGAGAACGGGAAGCAATCTGATACTGCGGTGAAATACAGTTTTGGACCTAGAACTGTCACAGACAATACACATACGATATTCTTTGTTGATTCTATCTGGAGTAGGTTGGTGAGGAGTCACTTTCCATTGTACGTTATCTAGCACAGGGGGCATTTCATCCAATGCTGACCATAGCACTTGGGACTCCTGTCCATTAGTTGGCAATCTGCCAATAACCTAAAATGAACAATGTTTTTTTATCAAAAAACAACCATCATGTACACAAACAGATCTGTACACAACATCCATCATGTACGCAAACAGATCTGTACACAACAACCATCATGTACACAAACAGATCTGTACACAACATCCATCATGTACACAAACAGATCTGTACACAACATCCATCATGTACGCAAACAGATCAGTACACAACAACCATCATGTACACAAACAGATCCGACACAACAACCATCATGTACACAAACAGATCTGTACACAACATCCATCATGTACGCAAACAGATCTGTACACAACAACCATCATGTACACAAACAGATCTGTACACAACATCCATCATGTACACAAACAGATCTGTACACAACATCCATCATGTACGCAAACAGATCTGTACACAACAACCATCATGTACACAAACAGATATGTACACAACAACCATCATGTACGCAAACAGATCTGTACACAACAACCATCATGTACACAAACAGATATGTACACAACAACCATCATGTACACAAACAGATATGTACACAACAACCATCATGTACACAAACAGATCCGACACAACAACCATCATGTACACAAACAGATCTGTACACAACAACCATCATGTACACAAACAGATCTGTACACAACAACCATCATGTAAGCAAACAGATCAGTACACTGTGATTAATCATAACACTGACAGATGTAAAATATACACAAAGCGTGTAACAGTGTGCACAGGAGATTGTCACTAGTTCTCTCCCTTTCTATGTTCCTTCTGTGGTATGGTGTGCACAAATTTTAGAAAATCCTAAAGTTCTTAATATTATGAAAAGCAACATGGATGTCAAGTAGATTACCTTCATAAAACTTGTACAATGGAGGTGTGAATAAACAATACATAGAAAAAACTTGTAATAAACCTACAAGAAAATAACAATACCAGATAAGGAGGTCTGCTAGGAGAGGAACATTCAGCCACAATGATGTCATTGTCTATACAGAGCAGTACCATACAACAGTCATTATCTGGAATGAAGACAAATTGTAAACATATTGTAACTATCCAATGTGTTCACCAATTAAGTAAACTATGGTGACAATTTGTCACAAAACAAATGAACAGTGCATGGCATGATTTCACACTTGAAACATATCTTTCTTGGTATTAGTGTTTGCCCAAATTATTAAACAAAAGACAATACAGGGGTTCCATTTGCGCCTCTGACCCGTGATTTTTCCAAAAGGCCATATTTTGACCCTTTGGATTCTGGCTGAAAGGTCAATCTTCTCTAAATTATAGGTATTTGGCTATTAAATGGTAAATGTCGTCAAAAATTATCAAAATGACCGTTGAGATTCAGCAGCTAGTGGAACCCCTGACAATAGAAGAGATCAATCAGTGTGTTTACCAACCTGCTGGAAGTCTGGCGACTGACTTTGTATCCATATCTACTGATACAATAGTATTCTGTGACCTCCATATGGTGTTAAACAACACACGTTTACCATCACTACTATAACATGTGTCAGGCATACATACTGTATATACTCCTGGAAAACTGTCATCTGAAATATATACATGCTAGCAACAATCTCTATATAGAAGATTCTCAAAAATGTTATGAAAGTGCACTACATCAATAGGTGAACTTCATGGTTATATATGGGACTGACTGAACAAGGTCCCAATCCCAAACATGAGAGGCATGAATGACCCCAAGCAAGGCCTCCATTGATA
The DNA here is from genome assembly GCA_032209605.1 of Mactromeris polynyma. NCBI lineage: Eukaryota > Metazoa > Mollusca > Bivalvia > Venerida > Mactridae > Mactromeris > Mactromeris polynyma. Next base: position 15,574,198 of record JASFXZ010000010.1, on the reverse strand, counting down.
AAGGGAATGAAAAAACCCTAGCTAGGTCCCAAATAACAAGAGAAATGAATGTCCCCAGCAAGGCAACTAATGGTTAGAAAAATGAATGACTCCAGCAAGGCAACTAATGGTTAGAAAAATGAATGTCCCCAGCAAGGCAACTAATGGTTAGAAAAATGAATGACTCCAGCAAGGCCAGTAATGGTTAGAAAAATGAATGACTCCAGCAAGGCCAGTAATGGTTAGAAAAATGAATGTCCCCAGCAAGGCCAGTAATGGTTAGAAAAATGAATGACTCCAGCAAGGCCCTTAATGGTTAGAAGAATGAATGACCCCAGCAAGGCAACTAATGGTTAGAAAAATGAATGTCCCCAGCAAGGCAACTAATGGTTAGAAAAATGAATGACTCCAGCAAGGCCCTTAATGGTTAGAAGAATGAATGACTCCAGCAAGGCCAGTAATGGTTAGAAAAATGAATGACTCCAGCAAGGCCAGTAATGGTTAGAAAAATGAATGTCCCCAGCAAGGCCAGTAATGGTTAGAAAAATGAATGACTCCAGCAAGGCCAGTAATGGTTAGAAAAATGAATGTCCCCAGCAAGGCCAGTAATGGTTAGAAAAATGAATGTCCCCAGCAAGGCCAGTAATGGTTAGAAGAATGAATGACTCCAGCAAGGCCAGTAATGGTTAGAAGAATGAATGACCCCAGCAAGGCAACTAATGGTTAGAAAAATGAATGTCCCCAGCAAGGCAACTAATGGTTAGAAAAATGAATGACTCCAGCAAGGCCAGTAATGGTTAGAAAAATGAATGACTCCAGCAAGGCCAGTAATGGTTAGAAAAATGAATGTCCCCAGCAAGGCAACTAATGGTTAGAAAAATGAATGTCCCCAGCAAGGCCCTTAATGGTTAGAAACATGAATGACTCCAGCAAGGCCAGTAATGGTTAGAAAAATGAATGACCCTAGCAAGGCCCTTAATGGTTAGAAACATGAATGACTCCAGCAAGGCAACTAATGGTTAGAAGAATGAATGACCCACAGCAAGGCCCTTAATGGTTAGAAGAATGAATGACTCCAGCAAGGCCAGTAATGGTTAGAAGAATGAATGACTCCAGCAAGGCCATTGATGGTTAGAAGAATGAATGACCCCCAGCAAGACCTTTAATGGTTAGAAGAATGAATGACTCCAGCAAGGCCAGTAATGGTTAGAAAAATGAATGTCCCCAGCAAGGCAACTAATGGTTAGAAAAATGAATGACTCCAGCAAGGCCAGTAATGGTTAGAAAAATGAATGACTCCAGCAAGGCCAGTAATGGTTAGAAAAATGAATGACCCTAGCAAGGCCCTTAATGGTTAGAAACATGAATGACTCCAGCAAGGCAACTAATGGTTAGAAGAATGAATGACTCCAGCAAGGCCAGTAATGGTTAGAAGAATGAATGACCCACAGCAAGGCCCTTAATGGTTAGAAGAATGAATGACTCCAGCAAGGCCAGTAATGGTTAGAAGAATGAATGACTCCAGCAAGGCCAGTAATGGTTAGAAGAATGAATGACTCCAGCAAGGCAACTAATGGTTAGAAAAATGAATGACTCCAGCAAGGCCAGTAATGGTTAGAAGAATGAATGACTCCAGCAAGGCAACTAATGGTTAGAAAAATGAATGACTCCAGCAAGGCAACTAATGGTTAGAAGAATGAATGACTCCAGCAAGGCAACTAATGGTTAGAAAAATGAATGTCCCCAGCAAGGCAACTAATGGTTAGAAAAATGAATGACTCCAGCAAGGCCAGTAATGGTTAGAAAAATGAATGACCCTAGCAAGGCAACTAATGGTTAGAAACATGAATGACTCCAGCAAGGCCCTTAATGGTTAGAAGAATGAATGACTCCAGCAAGGCCAGTAATGGTTAGAAGAATGAATGACTCGAGCAAGGCAACTAATGGTTAGAAAAATGAATGACTCCAGCAAGGCCCTTAATGGTTAGAAGAATGAATGACTCCAGCAAGGCAACTAATGGTTAGAAAAATGAATGACTCCAGCAAGGCCAGTAATGGTTAGAAAAATGAATGACCCTAGCAAGGCCAGTAATGGTTAGAAAGAAAAATGAATGACTCCAGCAAGGCCAGTAATGGTTAGAAGAATGAATGACTCCAGCAAGGCCAGTAATGGTTAGAAGAATGAATGACTCCAGCAAGGCCAGTAATGGTTAGAAGAATGAATGACTCCAGCAAGGCCCTTAATGGTTAGAAGAATGAATGACTCCAGCAAGGCCAGTAATGGTTAGAAAAATGAATGACCCTAGCAAGGCCCTTAATGGTTAGAAACATGAATGACTCCAGCAAGGCCCTTAATGGTTAGAAGAATGAATGACTCCAGCAAGGCCAGTAATGGTTAGAAGAATGAATGACTCCAGCAAGGCCCTTAATGGTTAGAAGAATGAATGACTCCAGCAAGGCAACTAATGGTTAGAAGAATGAATGACTCCAGCAAGGCCCTTAATGGTTAGAAGAATGAATGACTCCAGCAAGGCCCTTAATGGTTAGAAGAATGAATGACTCCAGCAAGGCCCTTAATGGTTAGAAGAATGAATGACCCACAGCAAGGCCCTTAATGGTTAGAAGAATGAATGACTCCAGCAAGGCCCTTAATGGTTAGAAGTATGAATGACTCCAGCAAGGCTCTTAATGGTTAGAAGAATGAATGACCCACAGCAAGGCCCTTAGTGGTTAGAAACATGAATGACTCCAGCAAGGCTATTGATGGTTAGAAAAATGAATGACCCACAGCAAGGCCCTTAATGGTTAGAAACATGAATGACTCCAGCAAGGCCCTTAATGGTTAGAAGAATGAATGACCCACAGCAAGGCCTTAATGGTTAGAAGAATGAATGACCCACAGCAAGGCCCTTAATGGTTAGAAACATGAATGACTCCAGCAAGGCTATTGATGGTTAAAAAAATGAATGACCCACAGCAAGGCCCTTAATGGTTAGAAGAATGAATAACCCCTAGCAAGGCTCCTAAAGGTTAGAAGAATGAATGACCCCCAGCAAGGCCCTTAATGGTTAGAAGAATGAATAACCCCTAGCAAGGCTCCTAAAGGTTAGAAGAATGAATGTCCCCCAGCAAGGCCTTTAATGGTTAGAAGAATGAATGACCCCCAGCAACGCCCTTAATGGTTAGAAGAATGAATAACTTCTAGCAAGGCCCTTAATGGTTAGAAGAATGAATGACCCACAGCAAGGCCCTTAATGGTTAGAAGAATGAATAACCCCTAGCAAGGCTCCTAAAGGTTAGAAGAATGAATGTCCCCCAGCAAGGCCTTTAATGGTTAGAAGAATGAATGACCCCCAGCAACGCCCTTAATGGTTAGAAGAATGAATGACCCCCAGCAAGGCCTTTAATGGTTAGAAACATGAATGACTCCAGCAAGGCTCCTAAAGGTTAGAAGAATGAATGACCCCCAGCAAGGCCCTTAATGGTTAGGAGAATGAATAACCCCTAGCAAGGCTCCTAAAGGTTAGAAGAATGAATGACCCCCAGCAAGGCCCTTAATGGATAGAAGAATAAATAACCCCTAGCAAGGCTCCTAAAGGTTAGAAGAATGAATGACCCCCAGCAAGGCCCTTAATGGTTAGAAGAATGAATAACCCCTAGCAAGGCTCCTAAAGGTTAGAAGAATGAATGACCCCCAGCAAGGCCTTTAATGGTTAGAAGAATGAATAACCCCCAGCAAGACCTTTCATGGTTAGAAGAATGAATAACCACTAGCAAGGCTCCTAAAGGTTAGAAGAATGAATGTCCCCCAGCAAGGCCTTTAATGGTTAGAAGAATGAATGACCCCAGCAACGCCCTTAATGGTTAGAAGAATGAATAACTTCTAGCAAGGCCCTTAATGGTTAGAAGAATGAATGACCCCCAGCAAGGCCCTTAATGGTTAGAAGAATGAATGACCCCCAGCAAGGCTCCTAAAGGTTAGAAGAATGAATGACCCCCAGCAAGACCTTTAATGGTTAGAAGAATGAATGACCCACAGCAAGACCCTTAATGGTTAGAAGAATGAATGACCCCCAGCAAGACCCTTAATGGTTAGAAGAATGAATGACCCCCAGCAAGGCCCTTAATGGTTAGAAGAATGAATAACCCCTAGCAAGGCTCCTGAAGGTTAGAAGAATGAATGACCCCCAGCAAGGCCTTTAATGGTTAGAAGAATGAATAACCCCCAGCAAGACCTTTAATGGTTAGAAGAATGAATGACCCACAGCAAGACCCTTAATGGTTAGAAGAATGAATAACTTCTAGCAAGGCTCCTAAAGGTTAGAAGAATGAATGACCCCCAGCAAGGCCCTTAATGGTTAGAAGAATGAATAACCCCTAGCAAGGCTCCTAAAGGTTAGAAGAATGAATGACCCCCAGCAAGGCCTTTAATGGTTAGAAGAATGAATAACCCCCAGCAAGACCTTTAATGGTTAGAAGAATGAATAACCCCTAGCAAGGCTCCTAAAGGTTAGAAGAATGAATGACCCCCAGCAAGGCCTTTAATGGTTAGAAGAATGAATAACCCCCAGCAAGACCTTTAATGGTTAGAAGAATGAATAACCCCTAGCAAGGCTCCTAAATGTTAGAAGAATGAATGTCCCCCAGCAAGGCCTTTAATGGTTAGAAGAATGAATGACCCCCAGCAACGCCCTTAATGGTTAGAAGAATGAATAACTTCTAGCAAGGCCCTTAATGGTTAGAAGAACGAATGACCCCCAGCAAGGCCCTTAATGGTTAGAAGAATGAATGACCCCCAGCAAGGCTCCTAAAGGTTAGAAGAATGAATGACCCCCAGCAAGACCTTAAATGGTTAGAAGAATGAATGACCCACAGCAAGACCCTTAATGGTTAGAAGAATGAATGACCCCCAGCAAGACCCTTAATGGTTAGAAGAATGAATGAGAAGATACTAGATATCACCAGAAGAATTAAACAACATATTAATGTAGAACTTACCTTTTGCAATTCCGACCCTTTCAATTAAAGTTGTTGTATCTTTTGTCTTCATGTTATACTGAAAAAGGCAACAATTTTAGCAACCAAGTGATGGCAATTACAAAAACATGAATACATTAGAATTGTGTGGATAAGAAATTCAACAAGTAAAGTCCTAACAGAAAATTAACTTGATTCAAATGGATAATTATACCTTTATTCAATATTTACGCATTTATAGGGCAAACATCTAAGCAAAATATATTTTTAAATCATAATATATGTTTGCAAGGCTTATACAATGTATACATTTGATTTGGAATTATCTTAGTGAACAGAAATGACAGTAAAAGCAGACATGTACATAGAAGTTGGAACAGATTGAACCGGACAGTACACTACGCCGGAAATTCACTAACAGCTGCTGGAAGGTCAGATAGGATCTTCAATACCAGGTGCTGATTCAATAAATTTTCAAGAATTTGTAATTGAGTAGAAAAATACACAGCTAATCAAAAACGTTGGTATGTAAACATCATATAGACATACTAGACAAGCTATCAATGAGTAAACTGTTTAGCTTTTAATTTTTCAAGTCTGAATTTGAGAAGCTGTGAGAAATTGATGCCTGGTTAAGAAATATCTTCCACACTTTCAATGGCACTACCAAATATTGACAAGTATTGGTACAAATCTGAGAGTTACCATAAGAAGCTCTGCACACTGCATATGTGGCCCACCACATTCTGTCTGTAGATAAACTAACTTACTGCCGTCTGGTGACATTCTACAATTATTTGATGACTTGCTAGCAGATGACAGAGATTCTGAAAAAAAAGAAATTTGCCCATAAAAGATGTCAAACAATGAAGTAAAGGGCTTGATGTAAGAAACAAAATCTCACGTTTTAATTTTCCACCTCGCAATAAGAAGTTTTCTTAGACGTATTAAATTTCAGAGAGAAAGAAATATAATATTAATCAGACGTAATAACGTTCTACATTGGAGGTCATATTAATGAACCAAATCAAGAAAAAGGAACATTTTCATTCACTTTAAATAAATCCTGATATGTCAGACAGGAAAAGCTAGGCATACAGGAAGAGGTATACTCTAAAATATTGGAATCATTATCCACTTTACAAGAAATAACCAATTTTCATCCGTACCAATCCATACCAAATGACAAACGTTTAAGGTGAATCAAGATTGAATACTACTACAGTCCTTGTTAATATCTTCAATTATCTATCTCTGCACACACAATTATTTATTTGTCAAAATCTTTTTGACTTACGACAAACTCCCGAACTGAGGTCCAGGTGAAAAATTGTACTCCTACAACAGAAAACAGATTACATGTATTTCAATGATAACATGAAATATTAATAGCAAGTTCAAACTAAATGAAATAAAATAACACTTAATAAGGGCTATCATGGCCCTTTATCACTCACCTGAGTACATTGCCATTTGGGCTGAATTTAGATTTAATTCAGACAAACAATCCAAGAGGTTTTATGAAGATCAGGTTGAAATGTGGCCTCAATAGTGTAAAACAGGTTTTTATATGATTTGACCTGGTAACCTAGTTTTGACCCCAAGTAACAAAGTTTCAATCTTAACTAAGATTTGATAGAGAAAACATTTATGACAAAGTTACATGAAGATTGGGCAGAAAATATGACATCTAGAGTGTAAACAAGGTTTTTCTACAATTTGACCTGGTGATCTAGTTCTTGACCCAAGGGGACCCATTTTTGATCTTAACCTAGACTTCAAAAAGACAAATATTTTGACCATATAATGAAAACCAAGTTGAACATGCGACCTCTACAGCAGAAACAAAGATTTACTATGATTTAACCTAGTTTGAGATCTAGGTGACCCAGTTTCGAACTTGACCTATACTTCATACAAACATACATTGTTTCATCAAGACAGGTTCAAAAGTGTGGCCTCTAAGGTATAAACAAAACTAAAGTGTAAATATTGTGAAAAACTGTACTGTTGATGAGTCAAGGGCATATAACTCTACCAGTGTGATCGGGCCCAAAATCTATCTTGACCAAGATCTTACAGGTACACATATTCTGTATAAATATATTAAGGATTGATGTAGAAATGAATGAGCTAGAGTGTAAACATAGTTGAACATGGCATTTTTTATAAATCAAGGGACATAACTCACGATCTAAAAGACTGAATTGCCCCTAAATAGATCTTTGCTGAAAACTGACGGCATTATACACATTTATTTAAGTTTGGGAAGGATTGCTCAAGACATGTGGATGCAAGAGTGTAGAGTCAAATTATGGACCACAGACAATGGACGGATGATGGAAAGCCCACAAATAATAGCTCGCCATTGATCACTTTGTGCTCAGGTGAGTTGAAAACGTACAAAGGTATTGTGATAAGATACCTTCACTAAAAAGTAAATAATCTGTTTCCCAGCAACTACTTTGGTTCTATACCTAAGTCCTGTTCTCAAGTTACTAGCATGTATGAAGAGTCATGTTGATGCACTCTGAATCATTATCCTCAGGCTAAGTTTAGATAAATGATTCAGATATATCTAAACATTCTTTAGCAGAAATTGCTACCTAAGACATACAGCAGGAAAAGTGCTGCAACATACATTTGGAGATGAATACATAACTAGTTCTTTTCCAAGATAATATTATGTTAATTGCAGTTGTCAGATTAAAATATCTTAATTGTGTAAGAATAATAATAGGCACAAATTAGTGGTAAGCAAATCACAAATATGTAATCCCTAGAACTTAATAAGACAGACACAAATATAAATGTATCCAAACTTATTTGAAAGACTCAACATTTCGTAACATATTCATTAATCTGTTAGCAGTGAACTATTCAACATTGGAAGCCTTACAGACATCCCATACTAGACTGATAATGTTTGATTATTATTGAAGTCATTCTACAGATTAAAGCTACAGACAGCCTTAGCTTATCTACACAAAAAAGGACCATAAGTAATATTAAACAAGAGGGCCACAATGACAATATATTGGTCACCACATGAATAATAATGGTGCAGAGGTCATCTGATAATCATTTCTACCAAATCACTGTATATTACGACCACTAGCATCAGAGATGTTTTTAGACTCCTGTAGAACACCACAGGCCCCTGTCCTTAGTATCAAACTTTAGAGAATACCACAATGAGCCTACTTTCTCATTGGACAATAGATAAGTCCCAGCCTGTAGGGTTCATGTTGCCATCCAGTAAAGACAACTCCTGTGTCACCTGGCATCCATTTTACCTGTAACCAAATAAAAAAAAAATCTATGAAGATCAATTCATTTCAATTTGGAAAGAAAATTTAACCTCCAGATATCAAGCAGAACATTTGTAAGATTGTTTGAATGACAGGAGATGCTGTAGACTTGTTTCTCTTCAATTCTCAACTTCTTAGTTTCAAAGTTATGAAACAAGTGTTTGGCTAAATAATACCACTGCTCAAAATATTATCACCTTGTCAACCAAAATTTTTGTGTATAGTATTTGGATGCCATAAATACGGTGGCACATTTCTGACTAGATATAGCAAGTATTTAGTTAATAACTTTTAAAAATAACATGATTAATATCTAGTTGTCTCGCCAACAATTAGTTTTTAATTATGATAAATATCTAAACACAAACAAATGCCTGTTAGTGACCTCAACTGCCACCAGTTAACCATATCTAGATAATCGTCCAATAAACAAGTTTTGAATATTTATGTAACCAAGTATCTACCCAAAGTATTTTCTCTCATCAGAATGTTTTGTTTATTTATTTTACTTAGTCTTGTGTAAATATACCACTATATGATGTTTGAAGTGTTTACCTGTCCGATGCTGACATTTTCTGGTACTCCTTCAACAACAGTGATTTCACCAGTAGATATTGTCAGTACACATAACACAGAGTGATGTTTACCAGCCAGTCCCTCCCCCCAGTCCTCCCTCATCACAAACTCTTCTCCCTGAAATAGCAATATCAAATACCAACTGCACTCCCTAATGATTATGAATCATACAGGGAACTATAAACAAATATAAACAACAGCCAAAGATTAATCAATAAAACTAAAAATATATCCATAGGACACAGATGCCCCTACATGCAGCCTTTGTCACAAAAAAGCAAATGCTATTATTCTGCTGAATGTGTATCCACTGTACTGATTATGGTGATAAGTAAAGGGCCATAACTTTGCACTTACTGGGCACAGCCAAACATGAAACCCCAGGTGCACAACTATACAGGCTGGTGAACATCCCGTAAAGTGTTGTGACTCTGGCTCATATTTCTTTGGAGATATGAGTGACACAAGATTTTGTGACAGACAAAAGGACGGATAAGGGCAAATCTATATGCCCCCCCCCCCCCCCCTATCAGAGTGGGGGCATAAAATGTGGTGGAGATTTTTGCAATTTTCTCTTGTTTTCGATCTGTAAATGCTATTTAAAAGTAACACAAAGGATATGAAAACTAGACTGACGATAGGTTGGCATAGTTTTTTTACATTTGTATGTTAAGGAAAACAAGCTAACAGAATTTACATGTATGTATATCTTCAGATACCCTAGTTTCCACAAGGAAGTAGTTTTCATTGTTTATTTACACATTGCATAAAAACCTTGGTCAGTTTCTTAGAACACACATTTGTACATGTATCATTTTCTATCATTTGATACACAAGATAAGAAAAGGAGGTAAAATTTATTCAAAAGATTTCACCATAGTTATCTTAACAGGGTCAACATACGACCATGGCTGCAAAAGTCACAAAATATGACAACAGCAATATAAATCATTTGTTTTATACCAAATATTTTTCATTACATACAAAATGAGCACTTTAATTCATTCATGTATAGGTCTATTACTACAGCAAATGTCAATTTCATTGAATGAAAAGTTTCAACTGACAAGCAAAATGTGAAAGATAAAAAATGTAACGTCTGCTTTTTCAAGTCCGCACAAATTCATGGGTTTTAATATCTATATATAACTTGCTTTAGAATATTATAGGTAAATTTTACTGCCAGCCTTATCTAAGATGTTCGATTTCTGTTGATACACTAGACAAGGTGTATATTCTCAGTGTTTGATTTTACTGGAGATAGTACATCAATATACCCCATCCATCTATGAATGTCAAGGTCACACTGCACTTACTGGTATAGTCTTGTCTTCACTCCCAGTGTCCTCACTTGGTTTAGCAAAGTATGATACTGCCTTTTTGTATTTTTTCTCAGCAACATACAGCAATTTATCTTCATTGGCTGACCATTCCAAACATCCAAAATAACCTGAAATTGACCATTGTTTATCTCAATAGTCAAATATACTGTTCCATTCTAGATCTACGATATCTCTGAGCGATCGCGTTGTAAAGTTCTTTAATTGCTTGTTGTTTGGGCAACATAAAAACTAGGGGACTAGTTGAAATGATAATCAAACATATAATTCATCATTGCCTAATCTGGGCAAAAACATGTAGAAAATGTTGATGTCAGAGAGCTAAATTATTAACAAGTGTCTTTAATATCAAAGTCAACTAGATGCGTCCATAGGACATGGATGCCCTCGCTATGGGCTGCCAGTGCTTGCAAATTTTTTATGAAAGTCACTAGTCCCGGACTAGTGATACTTTAAAATAGACTAGCCCGAATTTTGAAACTGGTAGTCCGAAGTTATATGTCTTTACATTACCTCATATTTTGTTAATTTTTATTAGATTAAACCACGGACATGGTTTATATGTCCGTGGTATTATCTAATATGTATTAATTATTGTTGTTCAACAACCATCAAAGTACAACACAATTGGTTGTTATGAGAACTTAATAACTGTTTTAACAACATAGTCTGTCCGATTGAGCGCGCGTCTAAATTTAACTTGAGCATCAAAATCTCTAAAAGAATCGAGTTCATGTAACGTTGTTGCTAAGCGACTTACGTTGTTTGTGATCGGCAAGATTTTACATTTCGACGTACCGGGAAGAAAAATGCGAAATGTAATTTTTGTGCCGAATCGCCCGCTTTTATTTTTACTTGAAAGGTCGCCATGTCAGTGAATGAAACTAGGCAAAAACATCGAACAATTTAACTATGTGTTCAAAACTTATGTTCTGAATGTGACAATCAAAGTGTGTAAACACGTACTTAGTTTCGTATGTAATCCTTATTTATTAACACACTCTGTAAAATAATTGCGTTATGAAAAAAAACATTTAGTACTGTCCCGCCTGTTTCAAATTTGCACTTCGAATGTAATTGAGCAATATTCCAGTTAATAGCTGTCAATAATGCGTCATCACTGCCTTAATGACGTCACGCCACGCGCAGATTCGTGTTACTGTGATGAGTATTTATTTATAGACTGAAAGCTGTGTGTAAATGAGTGCGTCTGTGTTTTGCCTTTTATTTTCTCGCGTGTGTGATAAGAAAATTCTTGAATTTTATGCACGAGGCAACTACGCGTATTCAAAGAAGACATGAACCTTGTCACATTGGATAAAGTTCGTAATTACGAAATTACGCACAGGCGCGGTACTGGATCTATTAAATTGAAATCGACTACGACTAATACACTTATACAATGTTATTTAGCTGCCTTAATCAGTTATTTTGACAATGTAATGGCACGAATAAACCAACGACATTTGCCATTTAGATAACCTGCTTTATTTCTGATATGAATGTGAGTGTGGTAAAAGGCTGAAAATACACAAAAAGCAAATATTCAAATAAACGTTTTAACAGAGTTTCATGGAGTTGTCCTTATTAACTAGCATGATATTACAACGGAATGTATCTAAAATGAAAGTACAATTCTACACTTTAAAGTACAAAGGATATCAAGAATGCCAGAAAAGTAAATACAAGTAAATAAAACGAAAGTCTGGTGCGAATCCAACTAAGTACGAAAAGTAACGAGGACGAATCGAGAGCCGTAAAGATCAAACTGGGTGGGGTACGAACCAATAATTTAATCAAACAATTATACGGCTAATATGAAATGACATGTACAAACACTTGTTTAAATCGATAGAAAAATGTTTATAATACTGATAAAATACGAAAACTTACACTGTGGGGGCTTTAAACGACTCAAATTACGATGATTTTAACGAAGTCTGTCGAGCGTGGTTAAGTGACGACATATTAACGAAAGGGTGAAACGAAATGGTTTAAAAATACCGAAATGAAATTTAACGAAACGTATAAATGAAAGGAAAGCAAAAGGGGTTCCAAGACACTCCCCGTCTGATATTTTGATTTAAAATATCACCAAAAATTTACTTTACAAAAATAATAAAAAATATTAACATGGTTGAACTACCTTAAACATGAACTTTACTCGCACTACCTTAAGATGACAATTTCAAGTGAATAACAGTACACAAAAAATCATCAACTACTTTCAACTAGAAATACATACATAACCTCGATTCAAGAATAGTCATGGCACATAAAATATGTGAAAGCTTCATTTTTGAAGTTTCATCAAAATAATTAATCACAAAATAATATCAACAATAACAAACAGTTTGCTGGAAAAGGTGACGAAAACAATTAAATAGCTTTGACTAGCAGAAATATAATACAGATATTTTAATGATTTAAAATGTTTAGAAATAAACCAATTAAATTTGAAAGCTTGACTAGAAAATATGTAAAAACAAAAATTGACACCGTTTCTCTAATCTATATAAGAGTACATTTCAAATTTACTTAAATTGACAATAAATTGCCATAGATTGACAATAATGAATATCCAAAATAACTTCACACATGGATTTCAAACTACATATAGTATGTTATGTCTTAAAGCAAAATAAGACTATTGAATATGTCACTGATTCTTCAAAATACAATCATCTTAATTTGGCAAACACTTATATAATATGAATTAAAACAAACATTTGCAAGTCAATGTCTCACAACTTGATGGGTTCTTATTTACATTGTCTATGAACACATTTCACTTTAACTTTTAACAGTCTTCACTGATTAACATGATAACTTCTACGACTGGCCTTGTGTAGAAAACGCGCTTGCCATCTTTCACTAAACAAACTTCTACTTTACGAACAAGTCCATCATCACTTTCGAATGTCTTAGTTATACAAGCCATTGGCCAGTTCATTCGTCCAGTTTCATAATCGCGAACCAACACAATGTCACCAATTTTTAGGTTTTTGGATTCACGATGCCACTTTTGACGTGGTTGTTTAGCATCAGCTTTAGTAGTGACGGACGTTGGAGGTCCAGTGATCCACATACTTTGACGGAGCTTTTCTACTTGTATGCCTCTGGTACCGATGTCTGCTGGGTTTGACTGTGTTGATACATATTGCCACTGTTCTGGCAAGCTTTCTCTTCTTATCATTTCTACCCTGTTGCTGACATATTTTGCGAAGCGGCGAGATGAGTTGTGGATATAGCCTAAAACGATTTTACTGTCTGTGTAGTAGTTGATGGTTTCAATTCGAGCTTTCAGTTCAGTTTGTACTGTGCTTGCTATCTGGGTTGCCAACACTGCGGCACAGAGTTCGAGCCTTGGGATAGTGTGACCACTGGTTGGCGCGACCTTTGCTTTGCCGAACACAAAACTGAGTTGATCTGAAGGTAAACTTCTTATGTAAGCCACTGCAGCTATGGCGAGCTCTGATGCGTCACAGAATACAAGCAAAGCTACTTGTGTGGTCTCATTGATCGGTACGTCATGGAAGTAACACCTTGGTAAGGAAACTTTTTTGAGGTGAGATAGAGATTCTTTCCATGCAGTCCATTCAGCTAATCGCTCTTGTGGCAGGGGGTCGTCCCAGGAGATTGTGTGGATGGTCAATTTTCTAAGTATTATCTTTCCTTGGATGCTAATTGGTGCCAAGAATCCAAGAGGGTCGAAGAGACTGTTCACAACAGATAAAACTCCACGCCGAGTGAATGGTTTTGTGTTTGGAGCCACTTCAAACCTAAATGTGTCGTTGTTGAGATCCCATAAGAGGCCTAGACTTCTCTGTGTAGGCATTTCGTCATGACCAATGTTAATGTCTACCAGCTCTTTGGCCAGCTGTTCAGATGAAAAGGCCAAAACTACTTCTGGGCTGTTAGAGGCGACCTTGTGCAGCACAATGCCACTTTTTGCTAATGACTCCTGGGTCCTTTTCATTAGGCTTACAGCTTCTTCATGGTTGGAAAGGGAGGTAAGAGCGTCATCTACATAGAAGTTTTCCTGAACAAATGTCTTCACATCCTCGTCTGCTGTTTCTACAGTTTTATGGAGGCAGTACGTTGCTATGGAGGGCGATGGACTGTTGCCGAACACATGCACAGTCATACGATATTGGATGAGAGGTTTGTCTGCGTCGTTGTCTTTGTGCCAAAGAAAGCGAAGATAGTCTCTATGTTCTTTGTGGACCCGAAAACTGTAAAACATCTGCTGTATGTCTGCGACTACAGCTATAGGCATTCTTCTAAAGCGCATGAGTATCCCGAGGAGACTATTAATGAGGTCAGGCCCTGGTAACAATGTCTGATTGAGTGAAGTGCCCTTATATACTGCTGAGGAGTCAAACACGCATCTTACATTGTCCGGCTTCCTTGGATGATACACTGCAAAGACAGGTAAGTACCAGAGTTCTCTGCCCTTGGGTGCTTCAGGAGCTTCTTCGGCGTGGCCCTTTTCGATCAACTTCCCCATGAACTCAAACACTTGACTTTTCTTTATTGGGTTTTTGTCGAGATTTGCTTTGAATGACCTTGCTCTTGTCATAGCGTAGTCGTAGTTATTTTCAAGATTTTGTCTTGCCTTGTTGAAGGGCAGTGGTGCCGACCACTTCTCATCTTCTTTTCGAATGTTCTTCTCCATTATTTCTAAGAACTCTTTTTCATGGATGGAAAGAGATGGGGATTCATCATCTTTAGTTCTTTTAAAGAGAGGATCAGGCTCAATATCTAAAATGGTTCTCTGGCTTGGGCAAGGTTGAAAAAGCGTTGGTCTTCCATTATTCAATAAGTATGTTTTGGTGACCGTCACATGTTCAGTATGGGTTCCGATGCACACCTCCCCGACGACAACCCATCCTAAAGGGAGCTTCTGGGCATAGGGACTGCCGCGTGGCCCGAATTTCTGATCGAGGACATGATGCACGTCTATAGCGTCACGTCCAATGAGGAGGCAAATTTCTGCTGCATTCAATCTTGGTATCTCATTAGCGATGTCGGCTAGATGTTGGTGAGCCATTGCTATCTCAGGTGTTGGTATTTCATTTCTTGAGTTGGGAATATCCTTGCATTCCAACACAGACTTCAAATCGAATGCATGTTGTCCATCGATCGATTCAATACTGCAATTGGCGACTCGTCCCAATGACTGCCTTTGTCCACCACAACTAATTATAGTATATTCTGTTTCTTGTGCTGGTAAACGAAGAGTTTCAAATACGACTGGCTTGGCTAGAGAACGGTTACTCTGTTCGTCCACAATGGCATAACACAACATTGACCTTGTTGAACTCTCATCTTTTACCTTGACTAGGCAAATCTTCGAACATGATTTACCCGGGAACTCAGTTGTACCACAAACATCAATACAAGACGAAGATACTTTTGGGCCAGGGTAAGGCTTCGCATCTACATTAGGCCATGGTTGTCTGGCTTTCTCCCCGCCATAGTTTTGGAAAGATTCAATGTGCATTAATGTGTTGTGTCGTCTTCCACATGTCTGGCATGTAACTTGATTTAAGCAGTCTTTGGAGAGATGGTTTGTATTGAAACACTTGAAGCAAAGTTTTTGTTCTTTCACGAATTGGCGCCTGTTATCATAGTCTTTCAATTTGAATGTTCTGCATGATTCAAGAGTATGCGTATTTGAATTGTGTATGGGACATGGCGTTTCATTTGATTTTGGTGGGATGTTGTCACTGACTCCATAGTTCACAGCAATTTTGTTACTGGACACTTGGTTAGTGTGTCTGGTAGATTTTGTTCTCGAATCTTGACTATAGTTTTTTGTATTATCAGGTTGAAGCATTAAACTTGGATCGTTTCTTACTTTGGCTTGCTTTCTCACAAAGTTCACGAATTCAGAGAGAGGTGGGAAGGTTTCAGAGTTTTTCTCCTTGTAGTTGCTTGCGACGGTGATCCAGCGTTCTTGGAGATAGTACGGGAGTTTTGCGACAATTGGAGAGATACCCACACTTGAGTCAAAGTACGACAAGGCAATGTTGAACTTTGGATTAGACTTGAGAGATTCAACTTCACTAAGTACATCATAGAGGTCGTATAATTTATGACAGTCTTTAGGCCATATTTTCGATACACTTTCCAGTTTTTGCAGAATGTGTCTATGTATTCCCTCTACAGACCCAAACCGTTCTTCAAGACGATTCCACAGTTTTTTAAGAGCACCGTTGAGATCATGTGAATTTGATGCCCGAATTGTTACCCCATTCTTTTTAGATTCAGGACCGAGCCACTTGATAAGGAGGTCAATTTCCTCTGAGGGGCACACACCTATTTCCTGGCACACACTTTTGAAACTGTTTTTCCAAACATCATAATTTTCTGGTTTGTCATCGAAGCATGAGAGACGTGATAGTGTCAAATCCTTTCGTAACAGAAATTTGGTGAATTTATCAAAGTCTTGATGTTCATTGGATTCAGATGTGGGTTTGAGATATTTTGTTTTTACCGAATGTTTTTCTGAAAAGTCTGATAAATTATCACTTTCAACGTCAGCTTCAGCCTCACCTGTGAGGCGGCGTTGTTTCACTAATTCTATTTCTAATTCTAAGTTCTCCTTTCTTCTTGCCACAATAGCAGCTTCAATAGCTTGTTTTTCTTCAATCTCTGCTTTTTTCCTCCTTAATTCAAACTCCACTTCCAGCAATTTCAATTTCTCTTTTGCTGCAGCTGCTCTAGCCTTCGATGATGTTGAGCTGTTTGATCTAGCTTTTGAATAGGTGGAGTGTTTTGTCTGTCCTAATTGTTTCAGTTTGTCCTTGAACAGTGTCACATCATAAATGATCTTCTCATAATCATTTGATAGAATTTCTAGAGCGTTATTCGCTTCAAGCGTTTGTTGTCTAGTCAGAAAATCTCTAAATTCAAGATATACCGAGTCCAATGTAGCACATTTCCGGTGAAGTAACAATTCTTTTTCTTCAAAGTTCTCAGTGTCTGTTGGGCTTCGAACGATTTCATAAATGATTTCATATTCACGGTTGATTCGTTTGTTGAAGTTAGCCAGGTGCTGGGTGAATTCTTCCATCGCTTTAGGCGTAAGGTTCCGAATTGTTCTTCTTCTCATTGGCCTCTTCCGACGAAGAAACGAAGTGAAGCCTAGTCCTTTTACTGTAATGGCACGAATAAACCAACGACATTTGCCATTTAGATAACCTGCTTTATTTCTGATATGAATGTGAGTGTGGTAAAAGGCTGAAAATACACAAAAAGCAAATATTCAAATAAACGTTTTAACAGAGTTTCATGGAGTTGTCCTTATTAACTAGCATGATATTACAACGGAATGTATCTAAAATGAAAGTACAATTCTACACTTTAAAGTACAAAGGATATCAAGAATGCCAGAAAAGTAAATACAAGTAAATAAAACGAAAGTCTGGTGCGAATCCAACTAAGTACGAAAAGTAACGAGGACGAATCGAGAGCCGTAAAGATCAAACTGGGTGGGGTACGAACCAATAATTTAATCAAACAATTATACGGCTAATATGAAATGACATGTACAAACACTTGTTTAAATCGATAGAAAAATGTTTATAATACTGATAAAATACGAAAACTTACACTGTGGGGGCTTTAAACGACTCAAATTACGATGATTTTAACGAAGTCTGTCGAGCGTGGTTAAGTGACGACATATTAACGAAAGGGTGAAACGAAATGGTTTAAAAATACCGAAATGAAATTTAACGAAACGTATAAATGAAAGGAAAGCAAAAGGGGTTCCAAGACAGACAATATCATCATATGATACAACACTTCAACAATGGATTAATTGACAGGTTTAGTATAGCCTTTACGTGTTGATTTTTCTAGTAAAACTTACGGGTATTCCGATATTCGGAAGTATTCGAACGTACGTTTACTCCACGAAATTTGATTAGCCGGATAAAATGTGTCAAGCACTCTGATTGGATACTGTGACATACGACCGTTATGGTCGAGTAGGCGAGGGGCGGTGCTTGCTACACGTCAAATTGTCGACATGGGGACTGATTCAACATCTGATAAGATAAGCATGAGCGAAATCTGTTAATTGGTCTGTTTATTGGTCACTTGTCCGATTTAAATAGGCTCCAAATTTAGACTAGCCCGGGACTAACTTAATTTTACTGGCAGATAGCCCGAAACTATTTTAGACTAGTCCGGGACGTCGGGCTAGCCGATTTCGCGAGCACTGGCCACTGTTCATTACACAAGTACAAAAAGGGCCATTACTCCTCCAAAAATTGGCAGATTGACCTGATATCGAAATTGACCTGTATGTTATTATCCTATGTGAATGTGCCCAATATGAATTGAATCCATCCATCCTCTCAAGAGTTATTGTTCAGAAATCAATTTTTGCATGGACGGACGGATGGACGGACTGACAGAGGTAACACTTTTAACAAAAACTGAATACAATGTGGTATACACCAAATACAGCCAGAGGATTTTTTTGGTGAAAATATGGTGGGGTGTTTATAGCATGTTACACAGTAGTCTTAATACCAACCATCAGCATCATATATTTTGCCATGTTTCTCTGAAGCCAGTAAATCAAAGTTCTCAATCTTGTTACTTCCTGTCCATATCTATAAATAAACACATTCATACCAGTGATAGAACAGCAACTATATAACAAATCACTTATACAGTTGTTTTATTACTTTGGTGACTGCTGATGAGTTAACAATATTTAACAGTTGTTACACCCAATTCTGTATTTGCACATGACAAGAATCTGTTAGTTGTTCAATGAAAACATAAGTTATCTAGTATAAACTTTAAAAGAGAGAAGGTTAAATATTTCAGCCATTAAGGGTGTTTAATCACTTGATTTTTTTTTACACAAATTCTGACAATTATAAACTTCTATAAAATTATAAGAATTTCAATGTGTTATACAGCAATAAAAATATAGCTTTTTTCCAATTGTCAGAACTCATCAGAATTATTATATCTGTATAACTACTCTCACTTACTATATCTGTATAACTACTCTCACTTACTATATATGTATAACTACTCTCACTTACTATATCTGTATAACTACTCTCACTTACTATATTACTATAATTACTCTCACTTACTATATTACTGCAACTACTCTCACTTACTATATTACTACAACTACTCTCACTTACTATATTACTATAATTAATCTCACTTACTATATTACTACAACTACTCTCACTTACTATATTACTACAACTACTCTCACTTACTATATTACTACAACTACTGTCACTATATTACTACAACTACTCTCACTAACTATATTACTACAACTACTCTCACTTACTATATTACTACAACTACTCTCACTTACTATATTACTACAACTACTCTCACTTACTATATTACTACAACTACTCTCACTTACTATATTACTATAATTACTCTCACTTACTATATTACTGCAACTACTCTCACTTACTATATTACTATAACTACTCTCACTTACTATATTACTACAACTACTGTCACTATATTACTACAACTACTCTCACTAACTATATTACTACAACTACTCTCACTTACTATATTACTACAACTACTCTCACTTACTATATTACTACAACTACTCTCACTAACTATATTACTACAACTACTCTCACTTACTATATTACTACAACTACTCTCACTTACTATATTACTACAACTACTCTCACTTACTATATTACTACAACTACTCTCACTTACTATATTCCTACAACTACTCTCACTTACTATATTACTACAATTAGTCTCCCTTACTATATTACTACAACTACTCTCACTTACTATATTACTACAATTAGTCTCACTTACTATATTACTACAACTACTCTCACTTACTATATTACTACAATTAGTCTCACTTACTATATTATTACAACTACTCTCACTTACTATAGTACTACAACTACTCTCACTTACTATATTACTATAACTACTCTCACTTACTTCCAAGTATTGTTTCTCTTCCTTCTTCTTGTCTGTCACTTTTCTCACTATAGCTCTGTACTGACCCGATTTTGATT
Source organism: Mactromeris polynyma (assembly GCA_032209605.1). Lineage (NCBI taxonomy): Eukaryota > Metazoa > Mollusca > Bivalvia > Venerida > Mactridae > Mactromeris > Mactromeris polynyma. The sequence continues at coordinate 15,553,951 of JASFXZ010000010.1, read as the reverse complement.
CTTTATTCCAAATTCTGAAATATAGTAAGAACGACGGATCTACATTTGCTTTTTTGTGATATTGCAGAAATATATAATACAATGAATCTCAATTGTGTACGTTTCATTTACTGACATAGTTATTTATTTATTCAATGTTTTTGTCAGTATTATCATCAAAACATTGCACAATACACGAAAGTACAGGAATTTCCTTTGCATTTAAAGTACTGTTGAAATATTATTGCTATGCACCTACATTACAATGTTTATATTTTATGTTACATTTCAGTATTAAACAGTGTACATGTGTTTTAATAAATGCTATTAAAAGGACAGTCCATCTTTCTTGTTGAAATAGCAATAATTGATCACAGCTCTCAAGACAGATGGGATTACAAGGGACAGATGCATCTATGATGGGAGTATGAGGGGATAATTGTCTAAAGCAATTGCGAGTCTGCGGTGAAAGTTGATAAATTTCAGCTAAATGTGATATCTGTAATAATAATGTGATAATACATGTAGTAATAATACCTTTTTTTTCTAAGAAGGTTACATATTTTTAAAAGCATAAATACAATTAAATCAGTACATGTATGCATTATTTTCAGTATTGCCATCTATCAGGGTAGTCAAGTTTTATTGAACGTTATATTTAATTGATTAATCGTGTTTTTAAGAAATTAATGATATGTATAGTGTGATACAGTAAAGGGCCTCACACGACTAGAGTCAGAGGCAAGTCAGACAATTTCAAAGACAATAAAATGGATGATCATCTAGCAATGTCATAAAGTCCTAACATACTCATTGCTGAGTTCCTGTGGGTTTGATCTAAAGATAACTTTGCTGGATTTATCATTTTGTACATCCACACAGTAAGTTTTGGAGAAATTGACTTTCTCAGCACGCTCCAAGTCACGTTGCGTCTGAACTGTATTCACAATAACCTGTCCTCCATTACTACAACACCGAGCGATAGCTGCAGTCGCAGTCTGAGTGAATTTTGAAAACTCTTTGTAAAGTTTTACAGCATTGGAAATCTCCATTACTGAAATACAAAAAATGAAACCAAAATTATTATAATTTGTAAAACATGCCTGAATTAGTCAATATATTCACATTTTTCTAACCTTGGTCTAAACCTAGAATATCAAATGATCAAACATCATGTAAGTCAATGAATTTTCCTTAATATGAAAAGAACGAAAATGAATCATTAATTCCTAGACATGATGTAAATTTGAAGCAACTATTGTCTATTTCGAATATACAATAGTTTAGGTAAATTGTATGGAAAAATGCAAGTAAATATATTTACGAATGAAGAACTTACTTATATCCTAAAAGATACTTCGAAATGTATTTAGTCCAAATCATATACAATCGTTTTAAACTGCCGAAATATAATATTTCATGACAATATTGAAAAAAATGTTTTCTTATTTTTCATTCAATTGATTAGATCGCTTAAGACTTGAAAGTATAATCCATCTTAATTGCTTTATTGCGGTTCTATGTTAATTGTTTCCGTATGAATATGTAATATATACGTGCATGATTGATTGGAATCATTAACACTTATTGTTGTTTTTTTTAAAAGCTCACTCTTGTTCGTAAAAATTAACGTTTAAGTTATGTTAGGAATTTAGTTATAACGCCAACATATCAACAACAAGGAGATGACGGATGGTTATTGAACATTGAAACGTATCTTGTCAATAATTTCATAATAGCACTAGTATAAATCGTCACATAGATGGACCTATACAATACACCATAAATCTATGTTAAAAAAACAATGTAAGCGAATTTGAAAATCAATAAATGTTTTCATTATTGAAATGATTTAAATAGTTTTTGTTCACCTGAGCGATTGTGATTTTCTATACCTTATTATTTTGAATATAATATGCTTAAATTACGTTTTTTGATAATCCAGTCACAACGGATAACATAATTGTCATGATTTAAGTATTACTGTGCATTGTATTCACAAGGCGTTATTTAAGACGAAGATACATTTTATCCCAGACATTTCATAATTTGTCACCTGAATGCTTAAGTATTTAATTTAGTCGGATTCTTAAAAATTTTAAAAAATGTTATACAATTATTTTTGGTTTATTTACGAATTACTAATACTTTTTGTTGAATTTTCTATAAATTTTTTTTACTGAAGAACCTTGCTGGTTGCAGCTATGTGCCGATGACAGTTATATTACGTTAAGATTGTTATCAGAATATCCTAATGAATGGCGCGCTGCTGGAAAACAATTTTTCTTTCTTAGACAATGAATTTTGCTACATACAGCCCCATTTTGCAGGCAAAATCCAATATTTCAACGTTTATAATATTAAAAATTTATTGAAATGTGTAAGAACTCGCAACATTTTGCCCTTGAATTGCAACATTTTGCTGCATTTTGCCCTGTAATCGCAACGTTATTCTACATTACGCATTTTAGGCACTTGCACGCGATTAACATTTTGCTCTTAATTAGGTTATTTTACTCATTTTAGCCACATTATGCACGCAAATGTAATATTATAACATTTATGAAATACAATTGCATAATATTAGCTAAAAGTCACTAATATGACTTTTAATCGCAACATTTTGCTACATTTTGCCACATTTTGCTACCTTTTGCTACATTTTGCCACATTTTGCTACATTTTGCTACCTTTTGCTACATTTTGCCACATTTTGCTACATTTTGCTACCTTTTGCTACATTTTGCCACATTTTGCTACCTTTTGCTACATTACGCATTTAAGGCAGACCCTTTTTGATCAGTTCGTTCAAGAACTAGGAATCTTGTCAACAATAATACAGTACATACTTTGAAAGCTATAACTCTATTTGAACATTACACCTGGGAAATGGAGACGAAACACAATACTTACTCCACTTTGTTCAACTTTCGTTCACGATTTGTATCAATGCAAAATCACGAACGACGGCGTCCTGATTTTAACCCTTTACTTCCGTTTCCGGTTTTGGTTTTACAGCCATATTGTGCATGCCTTCAAAATGTCGCAGAAGAAGTCGAATAAAACGACAAAAAATGCTGAATTTGGACAACCTAAAATAGCTGATCCATTTCCATTGAAATGGTATAATATCAAATATTCATCTATGGTGACTGCCATTATTTTCAAGCAATCGTTGCGATTATTGTGCAAACAAACATTATTTCGGACAAGATATGTATTCCGGATATTTTGTCGTTATAGATAGTTGTGTCCAGTGTTCGTATGATCCGTGTCAAACGCGAACGATGTTTACATTTTGTGTGTAATCCTTCAGTAAAAGGTTGTTGAAATACAAATACACTAACTCGTAGGTATCAGGACATTTCAACCCCTAGACATTTCAACCCCTAGTAAAGTCGTTAGACATTTCGACCCCTGATTTCAAGACACTCCGACCCCTGATTTCAAGACACTCCGACCCCTACCTGTTGGACGTTTCAACCCCTCTTTTATATATACATATTATATGTATATATAAAAGAGGGGTTGAAACGTAATTTTTATTTACTTATATATATATTATATATGATATATAATATATATATAAGTAAATACAAATTATTTTCCATGAAGTAATTAAAGACCTCAATTCTGCCATACAACTATTGCATGTTCTATTAAAATTTCCACTATAAAATAAAATATTTTTCCTTCCTACCTACCCACCTCTAAAATCCAGGGTCGGTAAATGGCAAACAAAGACTTTTTTAATTTGGCCTGACTCCCGTTTCTTCCTATGGACTTCCATGATCAACTTACTGTGCATTCCTGGGACCCCCAAAATAAACTTTTGTCAAGTATAAACTGCATATCTGGGACCCTACATATTTACTAAGGATGCCAAATTTATCAAACATGAAGGTCCAATTAGGACCCCTAGCTGAATAATCATAGGAAAAATCTGTTATGTCATTGCTCTTATCCTGGAAAGGAAAGTATTGAATAATTATATTATTGTGTACATTTCAAATACAGATGAATCAGCAATTATATTGAGTTAATTTCAGTTGAAAAGTACTGAATATTCTAGAACTGTATATTTCAGGCCTGAGATTACTAGTGAAAATGAGTTCAAAGTAAGCAACCAATTAGAAAGGTAGGTTATATGTTTCTGGATGAAATTAAATATCTTCTAGAATTATTAAGTGTTCGTGGTTGTTTCTTTATTTCTTCTAGAAATGTAACAAACATTGAATGATTTATCAACTTCTACTTATTAGGTAAATTTTAAAATTGAAGTATTTAATTATGTCACAGACCTATATACATTGTATATAGGTCCGTGATTATGTATTCTAGAATTTTGAATTAAAGCATATTTTATTGGTCTGTTAACATTTAGAGACTTTGTTGATCTATTCCACAGATATATTGATTATTTTGTAGGATATTTGACAAGTATAAATCATGTTTGCAAACTATAAAGAAACCACCAAAGTGGAAGAAACAATATGACAAATCTGAACCTGCTGGGGAATTAGGTGTAGAAGACAGACAGAGAAAAGACGTATTTAAGTATGTACTTGGTCTTATATTTGAGGCATTCAAAAATCCAATTACTGTAATTTCACTAATTTTCATGGGACAGTTCATTTAGTGGATTTCGATGAAACTGCTAATTTCTGGTTTGTGACTTACTATGTCATTAGACACCATTTTATACTTTATAACTATACATTACTGTAAATGTTGATTGCTAGTACTGTCCTGTTATTTGAGCCATGCATGTGAAAACTGTTTCAATACACTACACATGTAATGGTTGTGTTTATGTGTGTAGCAACTTATTCTCTCTTTTTTGTGTAGAGTTGTGAATTGATTTGACATATGTCAGACCTGTGGATCAACCTGACAAACTGACAAACTATGAAATCATTTTTAAGATTACATGTATGAAGTAAACCAGAGGAGCACTTCATATAATTTTATTCAACTTGTTCAATAAATTCAGTACTTATACATCACTCATTTGATATCCTCTATATATTGTTGTTAAATCCAAAATCTTGTTTGACAGATCGTGGTTTGTTACTGGAATGAATTGTGTTATGAAGAACCTGGAGAAGGACAGACTGCGATTGGTACTTATGTGCAAAAGTACACAACCATCATTAATGAAGAAAGCTATTCTTCATCTGATAAACCAACACAGTTGTCCAGGTGTTTGTGTCTCAGACCTTCTACAATGTTTACAGAAATCATGGCCTGGTTTATCATCTGCCACTGTTGTTGGTGTTCTGGTACGTGCTCATTGGTCAGGTATTCTCATGCTACACAGTCTGGTGCACTTCACTGGCTCTCCAGCAGTGATTGTTTTGTAAAATAATTTTACTGCCTGTGCCTTTTCAATTGGGAAATTATAAGGCACAATAAATCCCATATTTGGGAACATAAGGTAATGGTTGTTTTGCTTTATAAGAGGTTAAATACACATAAACCTGACTTAATAAAAGGAACTTCAGTCAGAGGGGAACAGTGAACAAAGAATTGCGAAAAAAATATGATTTTGGAGGAAAATTTACACTTTTTATACGCCCATTTGAAAAACGGGATATATTATGGGAACACCCGTGGCGAGCGGGCGGCGTCCACATGTTGTCCTCTTTCTAAGTCAAAGAGTTTTTATCTGATCTTTACCAAACTTGGTGAAAATGTGTGTGGGCATAATATCTCAGCGAAGTTCGATAACCAGCCACATCGCCCAAGGCACTTCGGAATTATGGCCCTTGATTTATCCAAAATTGGCCAAATTAGCCTTGTCCGCTCTCTAAGTCAAAGAGTTTTCATCCAATCTTTACCAAACTTGGTGAAAATGTTTAAGGGCATAATATCTCGGCCAAGTTCGATAACCAGCCATATCGCTCAAGTCACTCTGGAGTTGTCACCCTTTGATTTTAGAAATTACCTAAAATTTGTCTTGTTTTAACTCTGAGCTCTGACTTATGACGGGCGTATTTTGTGACAGTTTGTCAACTCTTGTTGATAATGGGAAGCAGTCTATATATGACAGTAACATCAACAAAAAATCATTGTTGTGAGATGTACACAATAAGGTGCACATTTTCTACCCGATTGTCTTTCACTCCAAGAAATGTTATATATCCATGCAAGTCATACTGAGGTTTATTGTAACTTAGTTCCTTTATTTCATGTCACAGAATTTCTTCCTGCTTGCTTTTTTCTGCTTCCTCTGCAAATATTTAGAAGAATCAGGCACTATAATTCAAAATAAAATCCTGGTTTGTTAATTACATCAACATGTTTTCATTCCTACTTTATTTGTACATGTACGATTTTGTTTTATTTTTACAGAAAACAGATCAGTCAAATGATTTTGATGTACTTGTGGAAGAAGTGGATTCTGCATTCGTCGAAGCAGGTCTAGATAGAAACAAGATGTTTGTTGACATGCATGGAGTGTCTAAACGGAATACTACTAAGAGTGACTCTCCAAATGATGAAGTGAGAAATGTAAGAGAGACAATGGTGAAGAGTGAGAATATTCCTAAAGTTACACCCAGTGTGCCACCAGCGGTGGATGGTTCAAAATATTACATTTATAAAAGTGATACTAGTGAGGTGAAGAAATTCTCTGGTGAAAGTTTTATCTCATTTGGAGCAGATGAAGATATTGACACAGATGTTATATGTAAAACAGTGAATGGAAAAAGAGAAAACACCAAAGATGTTAAAAGATCAAATTCAACTTTTGGAATCCGGCCTTCTCTTAAAATATCCAATGAAATGCCTGATTCAAGAAAAAGATTCTCTGATGATTCATATAAATATGATCATAAGAAGGCTAGAGGTTATCAAAATGACAGTATGTTTGAAGACAGAAAATATAGGAAAATTAATATGAAGAAAAGAATGAAAAATGCTGACAAGAAGTCAGGGAAACAAAACAAGAATAAGGGTTTGAAGAATAAATAAGTTGTATTGCAATACAATTGCTTATAGTTAATTCAATATATCGAAGACAAGTGAGATGTTATGGATACAAAGCTAACTTTTCCTGTATGTCAAATATTAGAATTCTTACCCGTGTGCGTTGGCAGGCTTACTAAGGGACTAGATTTTGGACGGAATCTCTAAGAAAAAAATAATGTATCTTGTTTATTACAAATAGTTACAGAACGCAGGTCACTGATGCTTGTATTTGCAGCTATTTATGACAACTGGTTGGGGGTCAAGTGATGCTTGTATTCGCGGCTTTTATGACAACTGGTTGGTGTTCATGCAATGCTTGTATTTGCAGCTATTTATTACAACTGTTTGGGGGTCAAGTGATGCTTGTATTTGCAGCTATTTATGACAACTGTTTGGGGGTCAAGTGATGCTTTTGCAGCTATTTATGACAACTGGTTGGGGGTCATGTGATGCTTGTATTTGCAGCTTTTTATGACAACTGTTTGGGGGTCAAATGATGTTTGTATTTGCAGCTATTTATGACAACTGTTTGGGGGTCAAGTGATGCTTGTATTTGCAGCTATTTATGACAACTGGTTAGGGGTCATGTGATGCTTGTATTTGCAGCTATTTATGACAACTGGTTGGGGGTCATGTGATGCTTGTATTTGCAGCTATTTATGACAACTGGTTGGGGGTCAAGTGATGCTTGTATTTGCAGCTATTTATGACAACTGGTTGGGGGTCATGTGATACTTGTATTTGCAGCTATTTATGACAACTGTTTGGGGGTCAAGTGATGCTTGTATTTGCAGCTATTTATGACAACTGGTTGGGGGTCATGTGATGCTTGTATTTGCAGCTATTTATGACAACTGTTTGGGGGTCAAGTGATGCTTGTATTTGCAGCTATTTATGACAACTGTTTGGGGTCATGTGATGCTTGTATTTGCAGCTATTTATGACAACTGTTTGGGGGTCAAGTGATGCTTGTATTTGCAGCTATTTATGACAACTGGTTGGGGGTCATGTGATGCTTGTATTTGCAGCTATTTATGACAACTGTTTGGGGGTCAAGTGATGCTTGTATTTGCAGCTATTTATGACAACTGGTTGGTGTTCATGCGATGCTTGTATTTGCAGCTATTTATGACAACTGTTTGGGCTTAAATTAAAATTAGGTTTGTTTGCCCTTTACCGACCGACCCGAGATTTGGCCGCCGACTCAAATAATTTTATTGCAAAATTCGGATTTTAATTTTTTTTTTTTTTTAATTTTTTTTTTTTTTTTTTTTTGGTTATAAACCCGACTAAACACCATTATGTCACACTACGATGTGTGCAGTTTGTTCTTCTTAGTTACAAAACAATGACTATTTTTGTTTCATTATGTTTGCCTTATGATAACTTCCTCTTGCTTAGAAAAACTTTGGAACCCAAAGTTAGAAAAAAGTATGACACAAAAAAAGTATGACACAAAAATGGTCATAGTTGCCCTTATAATATTTTCATCAACAATTATTGAAGCCTCGTGCTCATACTCACTAAAACAGACGGGCTATATAAAGTATTAAAAATAAGTACACATAAAAGTGTCAATTTTGCTTTCATTTTACTAACATTAATTTTTTCTGAATTGATCCGAGCTTATGTTAACCATGTTTTTGACAACCACATGATTTTGTCATTTAATCATATCTTTTTTAATGTTTACAATTATTTTACTGTACCCGCCCACCCAATGTACCACGTGCCAAAATTACCACGCACGAACAATACATTTTGACTAAAAAATATTAAAATTTCCACAATAAAATAAAATATTTTTCCTACCTACCTACCCACCTCTAAAATCTAGGGTCGGTAAAGGGCAAACAAAGATTTTTTTAATTATGGCCTTGGGGGTCAAGTGATGCTTGTATTTGCAGCTATTTATGACAACTGTTTGGGGGTCAAGTGATGCTTTTGCAGCTATTTATGACAACTGGTTGGGGGTCAAGTGATGCTTGTATTCGCGGCTTTTATGACAACTGGTTGGTGTTCATGCAATGCTTGTATTTGCAGCTATTTATGACAACTGTTTGGGGGTCAAGTGATGCTTGTATTTGCAGCTATTTATGACAACTGTTTGGGGGTCAAGTGATGCTTTTGCAGCTATTTATGACAACTGGTTGGGGGTCATGTGATGCTTGTATTTGTAGCTATTTATGACAACTGGTTGGGGGTCATGTGATGCTTGTATTTGCAGCTATTTATGACAACTGGTTGGGGGTCATGTGATGCTTGTATTTGCAGCTATTTATGACAACTGGTTGGGGGTCATGTGATACTTGTATTCGCAGCTATTTATGACAACTGGTTGGTGTTCATGCGATGCTTGGGGATACATCATCCACCTACGGAGCAAATTTTATGTTTGCTTAAGATTAAGATGGGACTGTTTAACGTTGGTAAACATTCTTAAATATGATTTAATCCTCCATTTTATTTAAATTGTCTCTGTTTAGATACGAAGATGGTTTGAAACTTTGTACAGAACCTTTCTGAACATCAAAGTATAATGTATCACCAGTTGATATCTGTTGTTGATGCTGACAATTGTTTAGGGAAATATTCTCTAGCTGTGTAATTATTGACACTGCCAGTATTTTACCATCATATAATTATCTATAATTTATTTGACATTTGTGTAAATGTTACATGTTTGTTGTTGCTAACCTGTCCTGTAAGGGTATATAGTGTTAGTGATAGTTACCACAAACTCATCAGTCTGTATTTTAGTATTGAAGTCAAGTTAACAGTTATTCATTTATTTCTATACGTAGAGAAATGGAAATAACAATAAAATGTGATAACTTGATCATATTGTTCCTATCTTTGCAGTGATGAAACATGTTGGAAAAATGTAGGATAAGCACTGAAACAATAATTAAAACATTATGTGATAAAAACATCTTGTTTAAAAAAGTTGATGTTGTTTCATGTGGGAAATGTGAATTATTGTTAAGCTCTCCTGATCCGTATATCTTTTTTCCTCTCTGGAAAATTACATATATTTTTGAAAGCTTTGTATAAAAAATACCATGTATACAACAACAGATTTGTATCAAAATTAATAAACATTAATATTCACCTATGTCTTTTTAAAGATTCTTTTTGTTTCTTGTATTCTTTATTATGACACATAACTTGCAGTTTCATTAAATAAAAAATTGGAATGTTTTAATAACATTGATTAAACAGTAATGGTAGTCTGTCTAGTTCCTGGCTGTATTGCTGTTTAATAATAATGTGCAAGTAAGTGTTTGGGGCAGGTAATATATGTACAGACAACATGAATGAATACTTGGATTTCCAATACCAGCATGGGGATGGATAGAGTCATTTAGCCCTGGCCTGTTACATGCCAACCTTTAAGTCCTCACAGCATGTATCTCTTCTAGCTGTACATGAAGCAATGTCTTCAATAGAGACCATGTGATGGTATAACCTCACAAAACATTGTATAAACTGGTCCCCTTTTTATTTCCCTGGCTACATAGCTTTAGAGTGGGGGTTCCAGGCTTAGTGGACCAGCTGAAATAGCTGAAAGTCAAATACACTTGCCAGATTTGATTGTGCATAACTGTATGTGGGTATGCTGATTTCTGGTGTGTTCAGTTTTCAACTGATGCATTTCATGTGACGAACATTACACTTAACTTCATCCTCGGTACCCAGGCTAACATAACATACATTATGATATGAATAGCCTGGGTACCGAGGATGACTTAACTTATGATCAAATCCATATTTTAGATGCAATTCCCTTTGACTCAAGCCAACCACTCGCTACTATTTTAATTATGTTTCTACGAATCGCTGGTGTGAAGGTCAAAAGTCATGTTTTGTAATTTCTACTTGGTATTGGGTTGAACTTCAGTAGGATAATTTGCTAGCACAAGCAGTATAGAAAATGTTCACTTGTTATTTTTTGCCAGTTTGTGTGATTCAAAATTATTACATAACCGAAGGTGTTGAAACAAACTTGACATATCACAGAACAAATTTCATTGTGTTATCATTGCCTTAAACACAGTGACAAAATGTGCTACCACTCCTAATTAATTTCATATTCATACAGCTATTTTAAATTTGTCCATTGTCCATAGTTGGAAGTTTATAGGGGAGAAAAGATGGCATGCAGAACACTTTAATCCTGTTCATTAGCACTAATATGATAAGTAATAATATTGGTGGAAAATTTACACCAGTATATTGATTAAATGAGGCGAGAAAGTTTGATGACATTATGTGAAACCTTGGCTGTAACAGGATGTTGACATGCATTGTGTCTGTTTAATGCGCTGGTCTGAAATAAATGGGGTTTAGCTATTTTTTTAGGAAAAGAGGTATCAAGAATTTCTATATTGTTTACTAGAAAACATTAAAACATTTTATAAAAAAATGCTATTTTCTTGAAGAACTAAAAAATGCTCAATACCACGATGTAAACAAGCATGTAACTAAAACTAGGATAGCTGTCGGACATTTTCGGTTGCAATCGGAGATCAGTAAGCACCAGTTATCAGTGTAGTTAATTGTTCATCTATTTATCAATATTGATGAAGGAAATCATTTTAACTGAAAATTGCACAAATACGACATATTGACATTAACAATTAGCAACGAACTTCTTATTTTAAGCACTGAAAAATTGTAAATAAATATACCGAAGTTATAACACAATCGTATTTTGAAATATTTACGTATGCAGTGTAAGGGGAAGTAACTGCTGTGAGTTTGGTACCGACTGCGTAGGAACGGATTTTATACACATCCATCAGATCAAAATGGCGATCATCATCGACGAACCAACTTTACTCGACAATTTCCTGTACTATGGGCTGTTTTTGGGTGCCATCTTTCAGTTGGGGTGTATTTTCGCCGTAGTTTTTATTCCACAGAGTGAAAATGAAGAGGTATTATAATGCTTTGCAATCAATGCGGAAAGGTTATGTGCGTCCGATAATATGGTCACTTATCCAAGTTCTCGCGCATTAACGAACGAAAACAAACTTGGTCACTTAGTTGTACCTTACGACCTCTCACTGATCACTCAATTTAATATTATTAAAAACAGTTATTAAACAATATCCACAAAATTACGGCCTATGGTTCGAATCCTAGCGCCATTGGCCGATTTTTCGAGTTCCTCAAAACATGTCTATTTGATTAGTTAATACAAGTTCAAGTAGCCTAAAGACGTAAAGTGGCACTGAAAGTTTGGCCGCTCTAGTCTAGAAAATCGCCAGTGAAGTCATGTGTTTCTTTAGTCAGTGAAAGGTTTCTGACACTAGTTTCTTTCAAATTACTACAATTTGATCAAATTTTTATTGCATTGGTATGCCCGGAGTAAGATTGTCAATGCTGCATAATAATATAATTTATCTATCCAATTCCAAATAATCGTTATATAGTTTTAAGTTTCCGTTTTGATGCATCCTAATTCCAATAATTTGGAAATTGGGTGACTGGTTTGTTGCAACACTGGTTGTTATTAAGCATAGTAATGGTCCATAAATTAGTTGCAGCAACCAAGCAGAACAATACTCAGATTCAGGGACAAGAACTAGTGTTAGTAAATGCACGGACCTATATAGGTCCGTGGTAAATGTAACTCATTAAAGTGTTTAATTACACATCAGGAATATTAACATCTGGACCGGGGTTTCAAGCGTTGATTTCATAAGTCAGAACAGATTTATGGCCCTCAACTTCGTATTGGAAAACAGTTTTTTATTCACAGTTTTTTTAAGTAAATTACCTATTGTAACAAACCTCATAAGAGTAAAGGTCCTTTTTTTTAAATATATGTATTATACACCTGTTTGCAGTAACACTTGATAAATTGTTGCCGTAATTAATTCCAGGAGACAGTCGATGAATCTGCTCAGGATTCAAAAGCACAGAATATTTCATCACCACAATCTGCCCTGAAAAAAGGCAAACGTGAGAAGAAAAAACACAGATGAGAGACACTGTCTTTTTGTGAATCTCTTAGTTTAGGTGAAGTTGTTTTCTTATGCCAATTATTTTCATAGACAAGTTGATATGTTGGTTGGGATTATATTGTCTTGCAAGATGCGTGTTGTGTTATAAAATTAAAAAGGAAACTGGTGGTTATCACGTGGGTTCAATATTATGAAGTTCAGTTAATCACTCTTTTCTATTGGTGTTGTTATTTATAGATTGTTCTGAAATTTGATTTTTATGTTGTCTGTTTCAGATCTCCCTTCACACATTCCATGACGTTGTGTAGACCGGTCGTCATTCTCTGATATTCCAAGATCAAATCTTCATTCATGTGTCATTCATGGATACCACTCTGCAAATTGTGACTGTCTCATACTTTTACTGTAATACTGAACAACAACTTCTTGAAAACACATGTATGACTCTTAATGATAAATTGTTTCTGTTGGGTTTTTGTTAACTAAGGTCTATGCAAACATACGTAGTTCTGCTTGTTGTTCGAATATATGAATGCATAATATACTTAATAGATATTCATTACATTGAATTATATTATTATTTGAATGTATTGTTTTATACGCAGTTTACAATTGTGTATTGAGGCATTGTATATCGCCAAAGCTATCATAAGAACACTAGAAATACTGTTAAGATACAGAGTAGAACTTAGTGTTACTGTTAAATATTATCATTGTTACAGTTGTATATGTATTTCTGCTAACATTTTGTATAATCATAGAGTATAATTATGTACAAATAAAAAGAAAACATACATATATGTACAAGTGTTTTTTCGCCCTCCGGAAAATGGGATCTGACGATATAAGACTTGGATCATGAATCAAGCAACATTTATTTCACAAATTTCTCAAATATACATAGTATTTGCAAATATATCATGTAACATAAACAGAGGGACGACAATAAGAAATTGTGTTGTAATTTTCCGTACAAGTTAAACTTGTCTACGTACAGTACAGTATACAATGTACAGTAAATCTTGTTAGTTGGGTTTTACTACTAAATGCCTATGGAATAGATGACACTTAATTTAATAACAACTTCTAAGAAGAAAAAAACAGAATTTCTGAACTTGTATGACAATGTTTCAGTAAGCAAGTTCCTAAAGGGAGATTAGCAAATGTTAAAGTTATGCATTCATATAATCATGTGACCATGCAGCCGACAATTTTACAGATTAACATCTTTGTTACACAACTGATTACCTTCCAATTGACAGAAAAATGAAGACTGAAGGTTCATTACATTACCCGCGGCCAATATTTTTATTATGCCCCCCTTCAGAGAAGAGGGCATATTGGTTTGCACATGTCCGTTGGTCGGTCGGTATGTCCATCGGTCCGTAACCTTTTAGCTTCAGATCAATAACTAAAGAACCCCTTGACCTATCATCGTCGAACTTGGTCCACACATTCACCTTAGGTAGCAGAGGGATCCTATTGATGTTGGGGTCACAGGGGGCATAATGTTTTACAAACATCTCTTGTTTAAATTATATTCAGAATCATAAATATAGATGTAAAGATGCATTTCATACAAATAATTACGAGGAATTTTTACTTCCACGACACAATGTGACAACAATGCCGGCAGAAAGAAAAAACAATTTCCTGTTCAAAAATATTCTCTAGAGATTGTTCTTTAAATGTAGAAACTTGTATGCTGTCTAGGGAAAATAATCATAGGTTGCCACCTTTTTGTGCAATTTCAACTGAATTTACTCCCTTTGTCTGTGGTATAACATCTATAAGGTAAAATCTAATAAAAATAGAAAATTTAAATTCCCATTAGGCATGTCTTTACTTGCAGAAAAAGAAATGTGACAGAACTAGTATCTCTCCCATTCAATAACCCTCCTAACACACACTATTGTACAAGTAGCAGTACCAGTGATGTTCATAGAAGCTTTTTGACAGGCAAATTTCAAAATCTTGTCAAAGGTGTTCAAAAACATGCCATTTCACACAATTGACCAACAGTACACAATCATAAAAATTGCAAAAGTAGCAAGCTGCTAAACGTTCTGAACTGTTTAACTGTATAACGTTTTTGTTGCTTTCACTTTATTCTCCACTTTCACAAATTCAATGATTCACAATTACTAAAATCGCTAAAATATCAATAAGAATGTTGCAAAAATCTTTTCTCCATATACTTACTTCTTAATAGTCGGCCATTACGCTATTCTTGATTTAATCAAAATTAATATGGCTAATTCAATATTGATTGAATGTAGCGTAATACCAGTGTTGATGTGATCTCGCGGCCAAATACACCTCTTAACAGTTTCAACACTGTAAAACGTAAATATCAGAAGTGAAACAAAGAGTTACCTAACCTGAATTGTAAGTCAAGCTGATGTGCTATGCTAAACTTTTATAGAAAATGCTGTGTTTTAAACTGTCCATATAACATTGTTTCTTGTGCGATTTTCTAATACAATAGACCATTGGAAAGTTTTCAATCTAAATTTTCCAAAAATATACAATTTAATGTTTTTGAAACTACAAGCATGTAATCAATTGTTAAATTTGACCACATATCGGAAATTCTGCATGCAAGTTATAAGAAGAGATTAGCAGTCAGTAATATTTACTCGCAAAAAATCGATAAAAATTGGGGAGAGTGTAGTGCCTGATAAAACTGTTAAATGGTGTATAGCAGGTCATAATTGGCCAACAATTAATAGATGTCTTTCTAAGATGTACTGTTATATCTGAATACAACAATAATTGTATATAACTATGTACTGTTGAAAAAAAATCTCAAAGAAACAACTGAAGTTGCTATTTCACTCATTGAATGGTACATGTTGATTAAAAGCAAATTACTGACAAGGTTATTTTGATTTATTCAATTATTTGTTCATGCTTATACATACACATACATAGCACTTTAAGTCACACGCTATTTTCCATTTTTATCATGACAAGCTGTTGATATCTAGATAACCTAATTAATAACTGCAATTAGAAGAACAAAGATGCGTTTACTTGAAAGAAATATTAACAGAGCGTTGTTTACGATCGATACTGTAAGTTTATTTATATTTTGAGTGTTGACAACTCATGAAAATTAAAATCTAGATTAACATATTCAGGAATAATAAATCACGAAATATTGTTTTGTGTGGCAAAAATTGTTGATGCAAAAAATCCATAACATGGAACCCCACCATCCAATGGAGACAGAAGAAACTTGCAAAAAAAGTGCCAAATAAAACTTGCAAAAAAGCGTGCCAAATATGGTATCATCTTTCTATAAAACAGTTTCACAAATCAAAATACATGTAGCTAGAAATATCACATTTGGTCCCAAAGAAATTTACTTAAGCCAATAAAACTGAAACTAAGTTATCATATAGGTTAACTGACTGCAAAGAAAATTTACCTCATCAAAATGATTTCTTAATTTTAAGAATGAAATTAATTTAAGGGTGATTGGTTGTTAGTTTTACTACATTTTGACACAGAGTTCACACATAACTAACAGAAAAACGCTTAAGGCAGTAGGTACAAAATGACACCAAATAAAAATTGATGAGTTTGAATGGCGTTAAATATATAGAGCGTAATTTTTAACATAATAGCCTAGTTTAAATGTTTATTGGTTACTATCGGCACATAATTAAAATAATAATGTTCTATGTGACATTTAGTTCCTCATTATAGAAACTTAGCAAGATCATAAGTCACTTGATACAATCATTAGAATCACTAACAAAATTTTATAACCTAATTGACAATACAAGCTGTACATGTAAACATCAACACAAACAACAATAAAACACAATTTCCCACAAACTATGTTGAACATCAGTAGAATGATATAGTGTAATAATGTATTTTTAGTAGTAATTATAATCTGCCCTAGGTGGTCCTCTGGGTGGAGCCTGAGCCCTTGGAGGACCTGTCCATGGTTGTCTAGGGGCCTGGTTGTCAAAAAATCTAGGAGGAGGAGGACCCCCTATTCTTGGAGGTGCCCGTTGTGGGGCTGTCTGCAACATTGGAGGTACAGGCCCTGGGGGTGGGCTTGTGAAAGAGGAGCTAGGCATTGACTGGTTTGTAAACATGGGAGGCCCAACAGGGGGTGGCTGGTGTATATTAGGGGCCATGCTGCCCACAGGATATTGTCCCAAATTAGGGGGAGGATAATTCATATTTGGCAGTGCTGTCCCCGACGACATTCCCTGGTAAGTCTGTTGTTGTTTTTTAGTATAGTCATCATCTTGAATTGGTACACTTATCAAAGTTTTAATTCTGCTTCCTAAAACTGGTATTGCCGACGTATAGTTTTCGGGGGCAGACGACACTGCAGCTTGTGAAAGCATTGGTTGTGAAGACGGCATACTCTGCATTATACTACCAGTAGGTGCATAGGAATGCTGAGGCAGACCAGTAACTAACTGATGTGCTGTAGAAGCAGGCATTGCATGAGGCAGTCCAGTAACCTGACCCTGTGTGTACACACTCTCCTGTTGGACTCTCGCTACAGCAGCGCTAGCAGCCGCTCCTGGACGAAATGTTGTCTGAAACTGATCAATAAATGCCTGAGCTGGCTGGGCTAGAGGTGGGTTCACTTGAACTTTAGGGCCCGGAATTGCAGCTCCTGCTTTTTGGGCAGCAATTGATAAATTCTGGTCCTTAATTTCATGTTTTAGGTGACGATGACCAATATGTGCATTCAGATCCCTCTGGGATAAGTATGTCCGCCTGCAGCCATTCGAGCCATGTTTAGACCCACCATAAGTACACAGGAATACTGTTCCCAAAGCAGATTGTTCTATTCTCTGTACTGGGTCACCACACCTGCAATGAATAAACAATACAGGAAAATATAATTATTACTAAGTATGCAAACAAATTTACTAGAAAGAAATTACACTGTCATTAAAATAGCATTATAGATCAATAATCATGCTATCAATTTAAACAACATCCTGAAGTTTAGAAGAAAGGGACATTTCACACACAATCAGCTGGCATTAACATGGAGAATATCAACACTGTAAAACTTAATTACAAAGTGAGTGGATTGCCAAACCCTTTAATATTCACAAGGTGACATTTTCATTGCAAAACATCTCATGCCTTCATGAGGCACTGTCTTATGTATGTGGCGTTCCCTGTAGCAACTTATTCCTTCTCTACAATCAACTTAACCCATAAAGTTTCAGGTCTGTTTCATAAAAGTGGCATAATGCAGCAAATACAAGACAATACAAGCTTTGTGGGGGGTACCATCAGGGAGAACTGGCAGATCTATGGTCTTTATCATAATATTTGCATACTGCAAAGTACCTTATCCTTGCTAAAGTCTGATTCTGAAGTAATTCAACATGGAAACTTGGAGGCATTGTGGATACACTCCCATAGTTATGCTAGCATAAAATCTGCATGTGCACTGTACATTTAGGAGATAATGGATTTCCCAATTAATGCAAAATTGTCACAAATAAAACTGGATACACAGTACATCCAGCTACATGGAAATGTACCAACTGCCATAAACCAGTACCAGTGAAGGTATAACAGTACATTTATATAAAATATAGCACACTGTGACACAATATTCAATATTATCAAGATATGGGTGGCTGATGGATGAATGTATTGGTGTGACAGAATGTGTGACAATTCAACACTGAAAGTTATCTATTCACAATGGAAGCCATTAAACCCATTACTGGTAATCAAAAGTGAGTGTACGGACAGTTCATTTCATTAACAAGATAGTTTGTTTTAAAATCACACAACTATTGAAAAGAGAAAATTTATCACTATTTTCTACAATTAAGGTTTTCAATTACTGCTTTTGTTTTCAAAATTTGAAATTGTTGGCGCCACCATGACAAAAGTACCCATGATGTCTGTACATATAAATCAAACCTTGATACAATACGGATGAAAGTTCCAACTACTGTATAATTATGTATAATTTCACAATAAGTTCTCTAGTATCTCTGTTCTTTATATGTAAGGCCTAAATTAAAATTAAGTTTGTTTGCCCTTTACCGACCGACCTGAGATTTGGCCGCCAACTCAAAAAATTTATTGCAAAATTCGGATTTTTTTTGTTATAAACCCGACTATACACCATTATGTCACACTACGATGTGTGCAGTTTGTTCTTCTTAGTTACAAAACAATGACTATTTTTGTTTCATTATGTTTGCCTTATGATAACTAAATCCTCTTGCTAGAAAAACTTTGGAACCCAAAGTTAGAAAAAAGTATGACACAAAAATGGTCATAGTTGCCCTTATAATATTTTCATCAACAATTATTGAAGCCTCGTGCTCATACTCACTAAAACAGACGGGCTATATAAAGTATTAAAAATAAGTACACATAAAGGTGTCAATTTTGCTTTCATTTTACCAACATTAATTTTTACTGAATTGATCCGAGCTTATGTTAACCATGTTTTTGACAACCACATGTCATTTAATCGTATCTTTTTTAATATTTACAATTATTTTACTGTACCCGCCAATCAATCATTCAGACTACCAGTACAAGTATGAATTGCACTGTACTGGTTGAATTTCTAAGTTTCTGTCAATCCTCAAAGAAAGAAAATATATTCAAAATATTAATGTAGAAATACTGAAGCACAGTGGAAGCATTGTTTTACTGCTCAGTGTAACTGTACCAAGCATGAGTAAATATTCCTCAAATGTAAACATGGTTAAAGATATGTAGAGAGATATTAAACCTATTATGTCTCTCATTATTACAATATATACAACAACACAATTACCTTGGACATGCCTTCTCTGTCTCTTTTGCACAGGTAAAACAGAACACATGTTTGCATTGTATCTGAAGAAAACAAAATTAACAAAAATCTAATTAACATATTTCAATATAAATGTCAAGGAAAGGTTGTAGATCAACAAGTGAATGAAGTACACGTATGTACTTACGTATATACATGAAGGTATAATGAGTAACTTACATGTATATCACAAAGAAAGGAGACTAAATTATGGGGTCAAAATGAACTGATACTAATTGACAAAGTTGGCACCCTAAATGAAGTAATTTGATAAATTTATGGACTTTTATTTCAAAATTGGCTATTTTGAGATAAGTTTTGGTAATTTTTAACAGCCACATTGGAGTCTTAATAGACAATCGTAATTTGGTTACTTATAAGTGTCAGTGTCGAGTCTATACACTTATTTCTTTAAATGCACATAGGCTAGTTTTGCATTAGCCCTTAAAATGGTAATATTACTGAATGGTAATTAATGACAAAACTTACTTTAACACAACGCAAATATAATTCAGTAACAGTACAGAAAACTTACCATTCTCCCATAGATAAGAATGGGCAATGAACAAATCTCACAGCAATGCAAATATAATTCAGTAACAGTACAGAAAACTTACCATTCTCCCATTGATAAGAATGGGCAATGAACAAATCTCACAGCAATGCAAATATAATTCAGTAACAGTACAGAAAACTTACCATTCTCCCATAGATAAGAATGGGCAATGAACAAATCTCACAGCAATGTATTAGAGGATCAACAACTTACCATTCTCCCGTAGATAAGAATGGGCAATGAACATATCTCACAGCAATGTATTAGAGGATCAACAACTTACCATTCTCCCATAGATAAGAATGGGCAATGAACAAATCTCACAGCAATGTATTAGAGGATCAACAACTTTCTCTCCCAACAAATTCACCTAAAAACAAAAAATATAGACTTATTTGATTTTAATAAAGTAAGTTTGGTGACACTGCCTATCTTGACAACTTAAGTGTAAATTGAATTTTCATTTTGTACCATCTTCTTACAATTGTCAGGCATTTTCTATGAAAGGTATAATTTCTGGACAGTTTCAAAACACTGTGAAAGATTAAAATATATGGTTACCCTAGTATTAAGTTAGTTACACCATCATTCCACCCTGAGATTTATGTTGTTGTATACGACAATCGCTATATCCAAGGTTGACATTATCCGCAGAGGAATGGGAAGTAAGGAGGTGTGTAATTGGCTTGACATAAGAATGGTTATTAGTTATTAAGTAGTGATAGCAATTCTAGTATTCAAATATAGGATCAACCTCATATGACTATTTAGATGTTCAGATCACAACCGCTTTTGGTATTTGTGACTTAATCAGCCTCTTGCCTTACTTTTGTGTCTAACCAACTTTCATTACCAATTTTTCAATTTTCTTGTTTATTGTTTTAACTTGTGCAAACCACAGAAAGTAACATTACTTCATATTACTTTTTAAGGCGGACACAAATTGTTTTTGTAATGATCTTTACCAGGACTCAAATCTGCATCACCACAATGCTTACGAATGTAAGGTATAGAATGTGGTCACTTGTTAGACACCTTTCAGAAGCAAGTGACATTATCGCATTCACATAAAGGGGTAAATAGTGAGAATGAAGTTACTTTGCAGGCCTGACAGGTGTCACAAATGTCGTAATAAGAGTCATAAGTTCAAATTTGGGACTCAGCTAACAATGTAGTGTATCCGAAATATTGCAGAACCCAATAGCGTAGTATCTGGAGAATAATAAATAGAAAAGTGGAGTTCATAGTATGTTGATAATGGAACACGTACCTTGTGATCCCACCTCAATTTCTTGCTGTGATGAACAGGTTCTCCCGGCTCCATAGTTTTAAATATAGGAGTCTCTAGTACGTCATCCTCTATAAAACATTACATACAGTACTCATGATAATTACAATCACTGGATTCAGAACTAAGTAGGAATTAATTCTGTAATGACTAAGACAACATTGGAACATTGAAAGTGATGGCTTTTCTGTTAACTTAATCAAAACTTGCTAACAGGTCAACAAGAGGGTCCTGATGACCTTAAATAGTTCATCAACTGATAAGAAGCTTTCACATAAAGCAATCCTGACCTGAATGACCTGATCAACAAATGCGGAGCTAGTTTGTTTAAATTAAGTGCATTATATGGGAAGATCATACACCGTGTACAAATTATGTTTTGATTAATGGTAAAAAAATGTTTAAATGAGTTATTACTCAGCATTATATATATGATACATTCACCAAGCCAACATAACATTTTGGCAATGTTGGGAATTTCAAAAAAGGTTTTCTAAATCATCAATGGCATGCAAGCATGATATAAGTTAACTTGTCACTCAGCATTCATTGGTACAGGCAGATTATAAAAGAAGCATATACAGGTCATTCAGGTCATGATTTAACTTTTCAGTGACAAGTTAGCTAGATAACATAGCATTATAAAGGCTGTCAAATGAGCAATAATTACAAACCTGTCAAATGAGCAATCTTTAAAAATATGACAACTGCATTGGCAAAGTATTGAAATAAGTGACCAATGCAGAAACAAAAGTACTGAGCAAGTTTATATCTCTGCCTTTATGTTAAGGTCATGTTCAGATATTGACAGAAAAGATATGAATATCGGACAAAAGAACAAGTATAAAATTGCAAAACCAAAATTGCATTACCAGCAGCTGAATGCTGATCACTTTCTTCGTTCTTCACAGTTTTTGTAGACTTTCGTGGCCTACCACGACCAGACGACGTTTGTTTTTCTGACTTCAATTTAATTGGTATATTTTTCCTAGCTTGCCTTGGACTAGATGTCAGTGAATTCTCAGATTCCAGTAATTCAACATCTGAAAATTATTTGAACATATAGGCCAAATCAATAACAGAATCAACGTACTAGTATACTTATAAATCCAAATTTCCAATATCTAAATTTCCGATATCAGGGAACCTGTAAATGAAAAACTTATCAAAACTTAACATGCAACAACAATGCCAGTTCTGATAATGTGTTTTATTATTTAAATTTAAATACGGAAACAATAAGCATGGCGCTGTAGGATAAAGACTCCTTATTTGAACACACTCTCAGAGCAAAGATGCTATAGACCTATATCTAATGTAAACAATATGAACAAGTTGGGTACAATATTTTCTCGAGCAACAAATATCGTTGAAGCCCATATTCCCTGTTTATACGAAATCTGGTAAGTTTACCAGTTTGTCTAATATCCTAGTTTCTGTTTGATAGCTCCCTTCTTCGACGTTTCAACATGAAAATTTCATCCGATGCGCACTCATCCTACATGTTTACCTTATCTAGTGCGACCTTGAACTGCATAAGCCTACTGTTCACGCGGATAAATGATTGACGCAGAATAATAAAGTTCTATTACGAAGAAATTTCATTACATATTAAGTCAATGTCCAATATGGCTCCTGTTTTGGTCTGAAAATTATTTCCAATGTTTTTTTTGGGGCAGTTCAACTTTTTTTTGTGTACTCATCCGCGCATTCTGTCAACGCAATGTGAGGTCACGATGTGTATTGACTACAAAAACATCATCGGAGGTCGTTTCAAAAGTCTATAATTAAAGTCTGGAATTATAAGGATTAAAATACCTTTTCTTTCACAATCAGTGGTTGTATATATTGAAAATGGTCTAATGTGTTCAAACTTGTCAAGAAAATCCTTTTGTGTCTCCAGACTGCACAAATTATTGTACCTCCACTCTTGTAATGCATCAAAAAACTAACTCACAGGTGAATGCATTGGCATCTGTATAACTCTGTGGTGTTATAATGTTTACAAACAATTTTTGCATATCGGTATGTCATGCATTCGAGTATCATGTCTGGTCAATTGTATAAATGACCCCAGAATGTTGCAAATGACCCGGTAAAGGGTCATCTCGGCCCACTTACAGTCTCGGCCCGGTCTGACTCGGCCCGGTCCGACTCGGCCCACTTTTGAAGTGCAATGAATACGCAAAGATGTTCACACATTCCGGTCCGACTCGGCCCACTGTTGAAGTGCAATTCGGCATATTAAAGAATGTGATTGAAGTCGTCTTTTTAATAGCAATGACACACATGACTGTAGATGAAGATATTCCAATTATACTGTGCTATTGTGATTTATTGTCTGTGTATGTGCTTATTATTTGTTACATTTATTCTACTTGTGTAATATTTCTGTAAGTGTTTACGGAATTTTGTGATTTGTGAGAATTTCTCGCAATGTATCCGTGAAATTTATGAAATGAATATTAAACTTTTTCGTATGGTCTACTTTATTTTAACAGATACCAATATACATTTCACGGGGAAATTTCCACTGTACCGCGAATCTTCAATGCACTGAGAATATTCAGTAATGTTTTCAACTTACATTTAACTTAATAATTAACGATCAAGGTATCAAAAATCAACACTTAGAATGTTCATATATATCGCATCAATAATGTGAACAACTTTGCCTATTCATTGCACTTCAAAAGTGGGCCGAGTCGGACCGGGCCGAGACTGTAAGTGGGCCGAGGTGACCCTGAATCAAATGACCCACAGATGAAGCCCTTAGTGTGACCCCCTAAAAGTAAATCCTTGGCCAAGATCAATGCCACTTTTCAACATCAACCTAGACTTCTGACTAGAGTGACAACTTCTATATAACAGAACCAGCGTTATATTCAATCAATACAGTAATTTGAGTAAATATTGCCTAAAGACACATTTTTGCTGTATCTCACAATCTGAAATTTGTGGCGTCAACAACAAAATTATTAAACGACAGGTACCTGTAATACTACAATTTAAAAATATCCCGTGAGTATTTCATTTTCCACGATTAATTTAACGCAACAACATCAGAAAGTCCATCGAACTTTCGGTTTTCTCATGCATCGCGGAAACGTATGACTTTACTGTTTGCAATACTGTAGCTCTGGAGAACCATATCTCAGTACATCGTGATACCATAAAGGAATCAGTGCCGGTAAGTTGGATCAAATGCAATTCTATACATATAGAATACTTGGGCCAGTTCGGTAAATTAAAAACATTTTCAGAAAATCACTGACCTGCATTGGCATCCATTGTTGAAACCAATTCGTACTCAAAACTATTCGGGATCGTGGACATAAATATCTTCATCATCATAAATTATTATCATTATTATTATTATTATTATCACGGACATATACACCATGGTTTATAACTAGATAATTATGTGGTTATCACGTTGAAATTAGATAACTTATTAATTAACTTGATAAGTATGTGGTTAACTAGATAAGTATCGTGATAAATGTTCATGAAGATGAATACCAGATAAATATCTTAACACGAAAAAGTGTCTGATAGTGCCAATAACTGCCACCACTTATCCACCAATCTATTTTAGATCTATAAGTGTTAAGTAGTTAATGCGATAAATATCTAGTTAACTACATAATTATATAGTTATTTATCACGTTAAACTAGATATCTAGATACTTAACTCGCTGACCACTTAATTAACTAGATATTTAAGTAGTAAACTAGATACTTATCGCTTTCAGTTAAGTTTACATGCAGTTACTTAAAAATTATGCAGCAAATGCGTTACCTATCTAGTTATCTAGATAATTAACTAGATAATTATGTCGTTAACTAGATACTTAATTAACTCGTTAACCAATTAATTAACTAGATAATTATGTAGTTAACTAGATATTTATCGCGCTAAATACTTAGCACTTATCTAAAATAGATTGTCTGTACTGGGTTTAAGTGGGTAAGTGGTGGCAGTTGTGGGCACTATCAGACAATTTTTCATGTTAAGATATTTATCTGGTATGAACATTTATCACGATATTTATCTAGTTAACCACATAAATATCTAGTTAATTAAGTAGTTATCTAGTTTCTTTAACGTGATAACCGCACACTTAATAGTTATCTAGTTAATTAAGTAGTTAACTGGACATATGTTATTTCATAATCACATATCTTACATAAAAACCATCAGCATACGCAATATATCTACAGTAAATATACTTTATTTGCCAATATTTTATTTAACATAACATTATAATATAATATGTGGCTAATTGTCGTGGCATTCATGGCGCACTGGCGAGTTGGAGCTGTATAAATAATATCGGTACCAGGTTGTGGGTGAGTTGTTCGCGTACCAATTAGCGTGGACACCGGGTCAAAGTGTATGAAGATACCGTTGGTGTTGGAAAATAACGTTTCAGAAAATAAATACTGAGCAGACGGTCTGTACAAACATTTTCTATTCTTTAAATAACGTTTCATTGTTAGGAAGAATTTTGAAGCATGCACAGTCGGTCTAATTAACTTCGTTTTGATAAGACACTAACATAAGAATGACATGTCCGTGATTCGAAGTAATTGACGAGAATTCTTGGACGCAATGTATTTTCGCGATGTCCATAAATTTAGTAAACATTGAATGTTTACTCTAACCCAAGACATGCGTTACTGAACGTCAATAAAAAGTGAGGCAATTTTATGTTGGCTTGCTGGAACCTGGAACAAAGTTCATATACGGTCCCTGCTGGAACCCAAGGCATAAGTGATTAAATCATAAATTAGTTTTTTTATAATTTACCATTCGTCAATCTCAATCAGTCATTGTTTAATATCTTTATTTTCAGTGATATCATAACAATACAAGTGATGAGATTCCCAGTTATTCTTGCCAAAGGTTGCTTCAGAGGCAGTCTTTCACAAATTAGAAAGTATTCAGAGTCTGTAAGTTTAAATTTTCCTTAGAAATATATCATATGGCTAACCTTTCTCATTGGGCTCATTTTTATCTGATGTTTTATGGTTGTAATTCCTCTAAGCATTCTTCTTGTCAACCTGGAGCATTTGGTGACTTTACAATATCATTGTGAGGTGTTATAATTAGCACCTATGAAGTGAAAAAAATATGCATGATCTCTAGTGGTGGGCAGATTGCCAAGCCTTGAAGGTCATAGAGGTATTTTTAATAGTGGCTTCCTGCATCTGGTTTCCCAGACAAATAAAAGACGGGAAAAAGCTGATCATGTATATTTCTGTATTGCAGTATGGCAGCATAAACTTGCAAGCAAGTGTCCTCTGGTTTATAGTGCTGTGGGACAAACGACTGTAGTTGTTAAGATATTTACTTTGTGTAGTTACTCATCATGAGCTTCGCATCATCAAGTCTCTGTTGTAGAGATGGCCACTAAAGTCTAGTGTTAATGTTGCTGGTCTTGCAGTCGCCATACTCGAATCAAGTGGCTCAAAGCTGTACCACTTCCACTTGCTGGGGGGGGGGGTATTTTCAACAATGAGGTGTGCCAGCGTGCTTAAGCATTGGGAATTGGTATATGACATATGAGTATTGCATCTACTTGTTTGCGTTTTGATGCAAACTTATTGTGTAAAAAACGAAATTTCCAAAACTTACAAAATGCTGGTCAAACATACATGATACATAAATAGATACATTAAATAACCTTAATTATTATGAATATGCTTGAAGTGAGCTGAATCTCATATCCAATTCGTGTAATTGCTGGCTGCGGGAGGACGGTAGCTTTCTAAGTTGCCTGGGGTCTATCTCCACCCTTATAGCTAGAAAAATCACCACATGACCCTGACTGTCTTTTTGACTGAAAGCCCCATAACAAAAAAGTGTCTGAACATTTACATCATTAGATATCTAATTAAGATATCTAACTTTAAGCATTTTTATTTACAGAGTCTGAAGCGGACTTGTTTGTATGATTTCCATGTACAGAATGGGGGGAAAATGGTGCCATTTGCTGGATGGGAAATGCCTGTTCAGTACAAAGATTCCATAATAGACTCACACAATGGTATACGTAAGAATGCAGGCATATTTGATGTATCACACATGTTGCAAACAAAGATCTCAGGCAAAGACAGGGTGAAGGTAACTATCTGAGACTGCATATTAGACTGAATCTCTTTTGACTAAAATTATTATACAATAAAAAAAACATGTCTTATTTCTTTTTTAATTATGTTTTTTTACTATGAACATTTCTTCATTATATTTAAATACAATTTTTAAATTGTCTTGTTCATCTTTTAGGCTCACTCATCCTACATTGAATGGATTTGATTTTGCATTGTTTGTTTTCAATGTATCATTTACTGTTGTTGGCTCTGCCATGCAAATCTTGTTTGAATGTTTCAGTTCATGGAGAGTCTTGTAGTAGCTGATGTTGAAGGTTTAAATGATAACCAAGGAACACTTTCTGTATTCACAAATGAGAGGGGAGGAATCATTGATGATCTTATTATAAACAAAACAGATGAGGATTATCTATATGTTGTTTCCAATGCTGGCTGTGCTGAAAAGGATTTTCCTCTGATGCTGGTATTTGATCCATTTATAATCATTTGTATCCTAAAAAGTTTACTGTTCAGAACAACTTAACTTTGAATGTCTATCAATTAGCTTTTATCCTGTTACTTGCAGTAATTCGATCCGCTAACAGGGTGCCTGATATTTTTTGCTTTGTCAGGTCACTTGGTCAGATGACTTTTATCTCACGATGCATGACCATTTGACTAGCTGGACTATTTTTTAGTCAAGTATCGCGAAGTTATCTTTTTTCCAGACTTGCTAAAACAATGGATTTTTCAATTGAATACTACATGTATAACACTTTTCATCTTTTTTTTGTAAAATTCATACATTAAAATGTTCATTTCCCCAAAATTGTTCTGTTTTCATTGTTTTCAAGTACATTGTATATATTTATATATTATTATATAATTATTGTATGAAAATGACTAAATATTGCTGTTGTTGATAAAATTATTTATCGCATTTCATATGAAATTTATCATTGACAAAAGATGGTTAAACTGGTCATCTGAGATGTCACTTTTCATAAAAATCAACACAGATTAGGTGTGAAAGAAAAATGCTGATGGGGCAAATAAACTAATTTTTGACACCTTTATGACACTGTAGTTAATTAACTATATGTCGTATGTATTTCAATTTAACTAATGCATGCTTATTTGTTGTATTTAATAACACTGTCTATTTGAACATATAAAAAGAAATTTCATTTAACTATAAATGTTCGTGCTCTCGTTCGAATAACCGGTTTACCGTTCTATAGAGTTCTCGGTTAACCAGTTAGTAATACAATCGAATATTCCCATCCATAGTTATATTGCAGGTTTGTTACCAAACATAGCTGTAAATAAGTACATGAAGTACCAATGTATATGTAACTAAATAATGTGTCTATTTATCCAGTATTTTCTATTATTCTGACTTTGCTGTGAATGTTGACATGATGTGTACTGTTTATTTCAGAATCAAGCCGCTAATATGAGATCTCAAGGTGATGATGTCAATGTTGAGGTCATTTGCAATGCTCTCCTGGCTTTACAAGGTATATACAAGTATTTACTTGCATATGTATTTACCAACAATCAAAATACAGTGCAAACTGCCGACACCGACACCTGTTGACAAACTGCTGTATCTGACATTTCTAGTCCGTCCCGGCAAATCTGCTATATAATCTATATAACCTAAACCTGCTGGTAATGGAAACTGCAAGGACCGACATCCGACACTAATTGGCAGTCCCGCTAGCATACAGTACATGTATTTCACACCTTTTTATCCCACACTTAAAATTGCCGCAGATGATTGCCTTACCTGCGAGCGTCTAGCGATTAGGATAAACGTTTACCGGTACATGTATATATCATTATCGAACAAAATTGTCATCATGGTCATGGTTTTGAATGCAATTTATACCATACCGATACATTTGAAAATTAATCACCGATTGTTTGCATGCTTTATACGAGTTTTGTTAGGTATCCAAAAAAAAGAGGAAAACTATCGATCTTTTTTGCTCTGTTTCTTTATGATAGATAGGGTCTATAATTGTGTTCAATATCATAATAAAATGTTAAAATCATTAACTGTTTAAGTTTTTGCATTATACGTTCAAATGTTGTTTCCACACACATTGCAAAATGGCTACAAGAAAAAGACATTATAGTGACACAGATGTGCCATCACCTAAGTGGAGTTGAAACATTCTTAGTTTAGAACAGAAATTGAGCTTGATTGATGACTTTTTTGTAACATGCTATTCTTGTTCCTTTGCATACATGTACATTATATAAAATGTTGAACTGTTTCATTATTAATTAACCATTTCACAACTGTACTGAGGTATCACATCGACTAGTATTTGCTTTGGTATTAAATAAACATTCATTTCATCTTCCTCTTGCCAAAACTGCTGAAAACCTGTTTATCCGACAACCTGCTATATCCGACATTTTTACCCGGAACCACCTGATGTCGGATACGACAGTTTACACTGTAGTACAATGGTTGCAAGTTTGGTAGATATAACTACATGTAGTACAGAGGAGAAGATTCATGTCATGCAATACACTGTACAACTTTGAAACTATATTATGAGTGAGAATCTTTGAAAAACTGAGACTTTCCAAATTACTGTTGTCAATTATGTTTTGAAAGCTGAGACAATGAAAGTTTGTCTAAATTGAGTTTTGTCTTTCAGGGCCAGAAATGGTTAATGTTCTACAGCCAGGTTTATCCTTTGATTTAAAAGAACTTCCATTTATGACAACAAGATCAGCATCAATATATGGTATAGACGACTGTAGAGTGACTAGATGTGGGTATACTGGTGAAGATGGAGTGGAGGTAACATCAAATAAACATATTGTTCTCAGAAATTAATATGTGAATATCCTAGCAAATATATCAGTATTCTTGAGCGTAAACAACTAAAACTTATTGCTTCTCAAAATGTGTGGTTCAAGTTATGTAACCCAATCAGCTTATGTGTGTGGTACGAAAATTAGTCGGTGTACATATGTATATGGAACTCTCTTTGAAGATTAAATAGTAAACAGGAATATTCTTGAATTTCATCTTTAAATCAACATATTTTCAATTATTAACACTTTACTCCATTGATACAACATTTCATGCCCCTTCCACATCTCCATACATACTACCTTTCATGCTTATACCATATCTTTATGCGTACGACTTTTCACGCCTATGACTTTCAGTCGCACGTTAATCCAATTATTCATTAATATTAGGTGTTTAAAATTGTCAAACTGCAAAGATCACTCTATTTATTAAAGATTTTTATAATTTCCTAAATTATTTAAACAAAAAGCATTGAAAAAAATGCAAGTACATAATTTTACGCTGCTCATGTGAAGGCACCATTTCTCATCACTTCCAGTAATATTTACCACTCGAATATGCAGCTAAGTTGGTCACATATTTATGTTTTCGGCAGTCAACAAAGAGATATATTTATGTATTTTAGAAAATTACTAGTGAATTTTTAGGCACAATCTTTATCTAGATTGTCTTTGAATGTCTGATGACTATATTTCTGCAACTTGAGTGAATTGCAAATTCCAAAGTGTATTACATGCAGATCTTTATTGTTGCGATAATCTAAGCAGTCAAGGCAATATAACGTGGTCATGTCAGTCAACAAATCTGTACAACATAGCAGGTTTTATGGCACTTCTTTGTTTTATTGAACAGTTCTGGCGATATCTACAATCAGATTTTTACATTTTACTCAAGCAATGTTTAATGGATGTTTTGAGGGGGGCCATAATTGTTTTTGGTCACCCTCAATTTTAAATGCACAACTCTAAAATTAACACTAATCGAAAGAAATTTTAATTCCCTACAACTGAGACATGAAATTGATTATACCAATACATGTACTACTTGCAGTAATTTCAATTTGAAATACACATAGATGTATGTCAGTGTGACACTATTTTCAAATAACCTGTATGGAGATTGTGTAGGCTATGTGATCAGTCTCTTTTTATCAGGATACGGTAGGTGCATAGACTGTATATCACAGAAATAGTTGTATATCTCTATTTACCTTATGACAGATTTCTGTTCCACCAAAACAAGGTGTGGAGCTTGCTCAGCATTTACTGAATGCCAACCAGGATATTGATGTAAGACTAGCCGGACTTGGTGCTCGTGATAGTTTGAGACTTGAAGCTGGGCTGTGTCTGTATGGTAACGACATTGATGAGACCACAACACCAATTGAAGCAACTCTTGCATGGACTATAGGTACAGTTATAGCATCTATCTATTTATGTCTCAACCCACTCTGCCAGATTTCTCTTCTGGTGCTGTATACATGAAATTTTGGTTGCTGCAAAAACAAATGCTTCTACAGAAAATAAAATTTCTTTTCATGTATTATATAAACCACAAAACATAAAGTCAGCAGAATGAAGAATGTGTATAACATTAATATTGTGCTTTATTATTATGCATTACTTAATGTATAAGTTTGATTGTATTTGAAGAAAACCATTTATACTGTCTATTTTACCTTAATTAACATGAACTAGGGAAGAGACGGAAGACGGAGGGAGGATTTCCTGGTGCACATGTTATATTGAAACAAATTAAAGACAAGCCAAAACAGAGAAGAGTTGGTTTTACATCTGTCGGGGCACCTGCGAGAGGTAATTAACTGTTTTCTATTAATTGTGTTCATCGCTCAATTTCTGTAACCTCATCGTGGTTCCAGAATTTCTTTGCTGGCAAGTTCTTTTAGATGATAAAAATACACATGTATATGTACATGTTGGTAAAGGGCATAGGAGGATTTTTAGGGTGGCGTTATGTTCTTAATTCTATCCTAATCCTCTCCATCTAATGAGACAAAAAAAATCAGTTTTATGGTAAACTTTCATAGGTATAGGATGCCCTTATTATTGGACCCGTTTTATAAGGCGGCTGGTCTAGATCATCAACATCTACTTTAATGTAGTATCTTCGTGGATAGTTATTTCATTTATTTATTTCATCTTGCAAAAATTAACTGAAATTTAATTTTGATTGAGTTTGGTTTCATTATGCGACTCTTTGTCCAGAAGTATAATTAGCATTCATACTTAAACTCTCACCACATTTTCTTGATCCAATCTTCTATTTTCATAATTGTGTGGCATGAGTTTTGAATATAT
The DNA here is from genome assembly GCA_032209605.1 of Mactromeris polynyma. Classification (NCBI taxonomy): domain Eukaryota; kingdom Metazoa; phylum Mollusca; class Bivalvia; order Venerida; family Mactridae; genus Mactromeris; species Mactromeris polynyma. Next base: position 15,521,105 of record JASFXZ010000010.1, on the reverse strand, counting down.
TGACAATGTACTGAAAATTCTAAACTCTGCTCTATCAAGTTTGATCCTTATGCCCAGATTTTGCTCTTCCTATAGGGACTTTGCTTACCTGTAAGATTCATGATTGTAACTGTTTGATTTTGTTCACATGACTGACCAAGCATATTTTCCTACTTAGAAATAAACAGCTTATTACATGCTGACATTAAATTGTTTTTGAGAGTCTTAATAGCCCGGGTTATGTTCACCATGAATCTCATAGGTAGACAAAGTCATAATGGAATGAGTAAATAAACAGGAGATTGTCACAAGTTCTCTCCCCTTTTATATACCTTCTATATTATATGTATATACAGTACAAGAAGTCTAACGCTTATAGTTTTGTTTTGGCCAATACATGTTTAGTTTTGCAAAACATTTGAATAGTTTGGTGCTGAATAAAAGTGTTCAAGAAAGAAATACATCTACAATCATAGCTTAGGTCACTGAAGCAATATATCGTGGTACATATTGCGATACATTGCTGAAGTATTGCAATATATCTTATATTATTATATACATTTTTATGTTTAAATTGATCGTATGATATCTTTTTCATAAATATCTATCACAGTACTCTGGAAATAATACCAAAGTAATGACCAATGCAGATTATACTATAGCCATTTTCAGTTAGTATGCAGCATTTGCTCTGCAGTAGTATCCCATGATTTATTATTATCTACCTGCGTGTTTGGAAAAACAGAATTGACATATAACTTACAAAAGATCAGGTAATGATCAGTAGTACTTCATGCACAGTTTAGTGTATTCATGCACAGTTTAGTGTATTTATGCACAGTTTAGTGTATACAATAAATCCAAACAATACACATACTTTTGTATTATACTTTAAGTGATAATGGTATGGATGTGAGATTATATAAACTTGTCACTTGATGCAGTAACAAAGTCATGGCATCATCTTCCCAGTGTATATCACCATTTGGTAAACTGTACTGAAACCATTTTGCCACTTTTAATAAATTTTCATGTAAGTCATTAACCGTTTTATGAGGAAGCTGTTTAAGAATATCATATACTTTTTTATCATAACGAGAAACAAGCTTCTCATCTATAGTGTATGAGAAGGTCTCGTAGTTGAGGTATTTCTGAAATGGATATTCAACAGTGTGGGGGTTGGTGAAGAATACTGGGATACATCCACTGAGAATTGAGTCGTAGATAGATTTCCTTGTTGGTGAGTCACCTGGTGGTTGTAAACAGAACACTGACTGTTGCATCCAAGGAATTGTTGTTGTCCTGTGATCCTGTAAACATTCCTTTGTGATTAACATAACCTGATCAATTGTTCTAGTATTAGCCTTGTAAAACTTGTCTGGATGTAAATTGGTTTGATTTGCAAATTGATCCAATAATTTAGCTCTGAATGAATTGCTACGTCTGGTACCAGCAGCTAGGAATAATGTCACATTCCTTTCAGACAGGGATGGCACTAGTAACCGAAAGTTACTTTGTGTCAAGTTGGTCAGGCCATTTTTTGTTTCATATAATGAACTATCTTGACGACCATTGTTGGTAAAATGAATATATCCAGGATATGGAGCAACTATTACAGATGTTCCATATATGTGGCGACTCGTTGCCCAGTACGAATTGGATTCCTTCTCTATTGTAAAGAATGTAATATTTTGTGTGGCTGGATGTTTTAATATTGGACACATGTCAGATCCCTGCTCTCTCTGAATTTTGGATAATGTTGAAAAATGGGGTTTACCACTTTTAAAGTATATAGTTTCATGTGTTTCTAAATGTTCAAATAAGTTTTGTACAAACAATCCCGAGTCCTCTTTGAAGAGTAAACAATGAAGTCCGGTGTATGCTGGGATATAGAACATGTCTGCTTGCTTCGGGTCTGTGGTACGGTAAGGGCTGTGCAGAAGCTTGTAATGAATTATTACCTCCAAGGCAAACTGGTGTGTATTTCTTATACTTATACCTTGATTGGTGTTATTTTCTGATTGTCCTTGGTTGTCTGTTTGAACCAATTCCTCTCCCATACCACAGTAGTCTAAATTGTAGCATTGTGAATAACGCTTTAGATCAGTGAATTGTCGTTGTATGTCGTGATTAAATTTAGATGGTAAGTCATAAATGTAAAACTTGAATGAAGTTTTTATGTTCGATGCATCAACTTTGGGTGAACAGTTTCTCAAATTCTCCTTATTGTAATGATTTTGAGAATGATGTTGTGAGACAGTGGCTCTTGTAGTAATAGTTTGTTGTTCCATCTGTCTTGAATCACTCGCTTTAGAATCTGTTATAATCTGCTGTCTGAGTTGTTTTTCTGTGTTCACTTCAGATGGCCGTCTTGCTATGCCTTCTTTTTGTAACTCTTTATATGATGTAAATGGTCTGGAAAAGAGATAAAATAATACTATTATAACAAAGCATTTTCTGTTTCAAAATTCTGAAACAACTGATTTATTCCCCCTTGAACACCACCTGACTACATGTATATTGTAGTCATTACCTGTGTGGTTGTCTTCTCAAAATAATTGTTGTATACCTGTTTGTTTGTTGATTCCAAATGAAACTTGCTCAGAAAGTTTACCACAACAAAATCACGTACAAGTTCAATACTGCTGCATGTGTGGTGAAAAAGTAGGTCAAAGTTCGAATCATAGAAAATCCTTGTGAAAACTCTGGAGGTGTATAGAACAAGATCAGAATATTTGTCTAACTCAAATGCAAATCAAGTTCAATACTGAGTCATGTGGGGTCTAAAACAAGATGACTAGGTCAAATTATACAAAAATCCTTAAGAGCTCACTAGAGGCTGCATTAATTTTTCTACAGGAATTTCATGAAACCTTTTCAGAATATATCGCTAGAGGCTAAATGTACTGGTTCAGAAACTCAATCAGAAAGTTTAAAGAAACTAATTAGAAACTTGGGACTAAATTCTAGTCTATAGAAAGGCTTATGTCACAATTAGTACCAAATCTAGATGAGGATTGTTCAAAATGTTAGTCTTTGTGGAATCTAGATCAAGATAGAAATGGATTCATCTGGTCAAATCATATGGATTGTTGTTAAAGATGTAGCAACTTTATTTCTCTGCCAGGCCTTTCCATATTTAGACAAAGTATGTATTCTCATAAAACCTTGGTCAGTTTGTAGTGTGGGTCAGAGAGAACCACTTTATCTCATGTTTGCTGTAAGTCACCATTTCTCCTCAATGTTGGTAGCATTTTAATGTGACTATCTACTTTTCTTAAAAGAAATTGATATCATTAAGACAGACTTTTATGTTAGCAGACTTCTATGTAAGGCATAGCTTTAGTACTACATAAGGCAGATCATTTCTAGGAGACATATGGGTATGCATACAAACAAGCATGTAATTACCTGGTGTTTTTATGACCTGTACGCAGCATTGTTTCCATGGCAATGACGAGCAGCAGGATCACTAGACATCCAATTATAACAAATTTCCTTTGTCTGTTCCTCATTGTTGATGGATGTTTCCTTGTATGATATCACATAGTTTGATAAAATACTTTATGTCTGGATGTAGTTCTTCGTTCTGGTTGAGCTTGGCTACTGCTTCTGTAAAATCTGAAAATAAGGTTTTGGCATTTAGTGGAATCTTGTTCAATGCCTGAAACAAGTGGAAATACTTGATGTGAAACTACGGTTCCATTTCTCACTTCCATAACTTAATTGGGCCACATAATTGCCTGTTAGGTCTTGAACTTTTTGTTGTCCACTGATCCTCTTCATTTTCCTCGCCCAGGTTCAGAATGATGGCAACTCTAGCTGTGTATCTTAACTGTAATGATTATAAAGCTTAATTTGAAAGATGCAGATTTAAAGCTTTTGTTAAATACAAATGTATCTAGATATACCTGAGAAATGCTAGGTGCAAACATCAGTATCTCAGTGCTGTCAGAGATTGGAGCAGAGGAAGGGGTAGGTATAGGAGGGATGTCACCTCACCAAATATGAAGGAGCTCCCTTAAATTTTGAAATAACATTGGATTTGATGCATTCTTGAAAATGTTTGATACAACCACTACTGGATGCACTAGCCATTAAACATAGATTAAAAACACATGAAATACCCATGAAATAATTGAAACCCATTAATTAACCCCGTTAATTCTTGTATCAATTTATTTAACGGGTTTCACAATATTAATGGGTTACATCTTAAAATACCATTAAAACCCCATACATGACCATGAATGATGCCATGAAAATATGGTTTGAATTGCTTAAAAAATTAATGGCCTTGAAAAAGCAATGAATTTCTGTTTCATTTAAATTTAACAGGATTATTAATGGCTTTTAAATTTAAGTTAATGCCAATTAAATTTTAGACTTAGTAAGATTTTGTTGCTGACAAAAAATAATGGCCATAACCAGTAATTTGATGCCCATTAAATCCTACATTCAGTAAAATGTGTTTCCAAAACAAAAAGTAATGGCCATTACTTCTATGATATCCATTAAACAAAATCCTACTAAATCATTCATGGCCATCAACAGTCATTGGATGCCAATAAATGGTATTGTACATATATATATTCTGTAAAATGTATTTCCTAAACAAAAAATAATGGCCATTACTTCTAATATACTGGTATCTTTAAACAACATCATAAATGACCCTCGTCAACAACTTGTATTTGATTAAATCCAACAATCTGTAAATAATCTCAACAAATTAGAAGCCGGCTAAAATAAAATACTGTTTTGACAAGATCTGATACTGTATAACCTAAATACAAACAACAAAAGAAATTGAGGGTCACCTGTTCTATATTTCATTTAGTCAAAACTTTGCTCGTTAATTTGTATTTTTATTTTGTATAAAAGAGATGAATAAATGTTAGGATTCTTTGCTTTACTTTATCCAGGAACTTCTCATACTTTTCAATGGAATTATAATGGAAAATTATGAGTTTTTTTTAGGTTTTTGTTAGGTACTTACGCAAATATTGACAGCGCATTTCATTAGAATAACACACATTTAATGTTGTATCTTCATCTCAGAAAATGAATTGATCAGAGGGTAATTTTCAACAACTGGAGTTTTATGAATTTAATGTCACCTTGGGACAAAACTACAAAACAGGCTTTTTTGGGTGAAAATAGAATTTTTTAAATTCAACTATATATACTGCAAAATTGACTGATCCAACACTTGAACACTCATGTAATATTACAAATGCCATCATACAGATTTAAAGATCTGTTACAAACAAATTTATGCTCATTTGATGTCTTTTTTATTCAATAGAGCCGTTCAAACATTATGCATTACAAAATTAAGGATAGGTGGTTTTTGTTGAATGGATTATATACACACTAAAAGTAAAGTCTATATTTGACAATGAAGATTTTATGCAGGATTTACAGTAACACTGAGGCAATGGTTGTTGAAAATCAAATTTTAATTGAAAGGTTTCTTTCCACTGTTAAGAAACCAAAGTTCATGCTTTTCAGTTTTGTCTTCAGCAGTCACTAGCGGCTTTGACAGTTTATTAACTTTCACAAAAGAACGTGTCCTTTTATTGCCACAGTTAATTTCTGAGTACCATAGCCCTGTGGCACAATCAAACTGCAAATTATCAAACCACTCCACATATGCAAAACAATGTCTATCAGCAACTGAATTAATTTCTGAAACATGTTCAATAAAGTAACAGATTCTTCCAAATTGAATAAACAACCCACAATCTAACTTCTGACGACCAGGTGCACCTCTTGCAAATTCACAACACACAAAAGATGAAATAGTTTTAGCAGTTTTGGTTTCATACAATTTTGATGTATATACTGTTTCCCTCTTTGTAACTGAGTGAGTTTCTGTATGATAAGAGTACTTGAACACATCACAGGAGTCACATTCTGTAATTTCAAGCTGGTAATGTATGGATTTAAGGTCTCTGTTTCTTAGATTCACTGCTCGTCTCTTATCTGTTTTATCACATGATTCTACAGCAGGACTGTCAGCCTTGTTACTATCAACATCCATGGAACTTGTTCCGGTTGTTAAATTTGTTGTAACCTTTGGTATGCGATTGGTGGACATCATAAAATTACACCAGTCATGTATAATAAATGTCTCAATAGCTGTGGCCTCTGGATATCTCATGTTCAAAGTTCGTTTGCAGATCCACGAGTTAAAACGTTCAAATACATACATCCATGTGCCATATACTGGGCCAAATCTTCGGATTCCATTAGGAATATGGTGAAGTATATGTGTGGTTATGTTTGCCAGAGATATTGGGAAGTCCCTTTCTAGCAGAGCTAGTGCAGTGTTGAGGTCTTTTTCAATCTGATTAATATCATCAGCCTCTACTTTTTCACTACAAAGATTGGCAAGACTATCAAGAACTAGGAAAAATGTTTGTTGGCATCTTTGTGATAAAGTGTTTTTCAGACAAAATTTTAAGATTCCCTGGGTTGCAATTTGTTTCCAGTCATGAGATTTCAAACTTCCTGGTTTACTAATAAAACGTCCAGGTTTTAATCCAAAATCACTGGGAACACGTATACTTTCAGCTCGTTTGTCTGCATCTTGTAGCTCAGATTTTGTCAACATAAATGGCAGTGTTGGTTCACTAGCACGTACTTTCATCACCTTTTGTTTTTTTGTTTTGTGTTGCAAGTCTGTTGAAACAGTGTCATGTATGTCCTGCAAATCATCAGACCTTTGCAAGGTGTGCAATCGGCTCATTTGTTTTTCAGCAGCAACAATTTTATTTGTGTCCACATAATTACCCGTGACAACATTCATAATGTTTTGTACAACATCTTTGACTGTATGACAGCAGTCTGGAAGACACTCATTAACACGATCATGATCAGGCAGCTTACTAATAGAATAATTTTTCTTACAACCAGTGGCTGTAGACACTAACTGAGCCTGTGTTTTATTTTTTGCGTTTTCATATGCTCTACGATAGCACGATTCTTCATCAGAAACTCGCTGTTTAGGTCTATCTGATGAATCTGCAGTCCTTGAATAGAACGAAGTTTCATCAAGACGCAGTGGATCCTCTCGTGACAAGTACGATCTATTTGAAAGGTACACAACTTTGCTCAAATGTTTGTTATGTTCACCTCGAACATGACACCAGTGGCAACCTGCTAAACTTCCACTCCCATGTTGATGAAACAGTTTAGACAGTCCAGGATAATCTAATATATATAACAAAAGTTTCAGCTTTACATCTACTGGGGCATTGGTATATGTGTTATAAGCTTTACACTGAGTTAGATATAGCAATTCGTCCACTAGCACTTCCACATATGGACTTAAGTTTGAGGACTCTGACTTCTCTTTTCCTGGTATTATGCCAACAAGTTGTATATTTCCAAATGAATTTCTGATATGCCTTGGAAAATTTAAGATCGTTAACATAATTGGTGTCATGGAGTACATTACACCAATGTTATGAAATGGATTAACACCATCCAGCTCTAAAGCAAAAGAAATACCCATTTTATCCCCAGCAAAAAATCCATCTTCAGAATAAAGTTCTTTCCAAGAAGATGAATGATGAATATCCCACATTTCAGTACCTTCATAATCACTTCCAGGGTGTGACATAACTAGCTGTGCAAGATTAACCTCTCCATACAATCTAGCAAGTCTTGGACCGATAGGAATATAACTGAATCTTCTTCTAGAGACTTGTCTTGACTGTTTAATGCTACTGCTTGAGCCTACATATCTATTTTCTCCACACACAGGACATTTAAGCAAGTCAGCATATTGTGATGTTTCATTATTCCGAAAGATAACACATTCATTAACACAAACATCAAATACGAGCTTTGTAACTACATACGGATTGATTAGTTTTCTAGCCTCATAATATGATGAAGGCAATGTATTTGCTGTATCACTATGAATTACTTTTTGAACTTTTAGATTATGAGTAAATGCAGCTTTGCTCATAGATGGATGTGCAATAAACAGTGAAAAGTTCATAGCCAGCCACTGCATAACAGTTATTTGTGAATTAGGTAAAGTCTCAACTGCAGGTCCCTCTTCATATAAGTTTTTATCGTAATAAAATGACCATGGATTGTCAGAGCAAGATGCTGACTCCATTGAGCAGTCACTATCAGACAAGCTATCATCTTCCTCACTTTCCGATAAGCTTTTACTTCCTTCAGTATTGTTTGAGCTTGAGAAATCACTGTCTGCTGCAGCATCATCAGTTACAAGTTCATCTTCAGAGCTGAAAAGATACAAATAGAACTGATAAAAAAACACTTAGAATAATATAAGCAGTCACAGAGGGGCAAATGTCCCCTTACGGTCGACTATTTAATGAAAGTACTACAGTCCATAACCAGAATAACGAGGCTGAACACAGCCTTTTATCAGAAGAGGACATATGGTAACTGACGGCAAATTTGGCTCCCATCAAGGAAATGTACATGGGCATTAACTACATGTACATATTGCTTTGTATGTGTTTGTGAGAGTTAGGTGCAATATTTTTCAAGAAATCATAAAAATCCAAATTAGCTGGTTGTTGGCCATCTTAGATCAGATCCAGAAAAAAGTACATGGGCATTTACATACCACATATGTTTGTGAAGTTTGAGAGAGGTATAGGTGCAATAGGTTTGATTTTTTAGGGTGTTCGTTGGATCTTTGCATACAGGATGTCACCCGACTTGACTCGGGGTGGCATATGTGTGATGTCCATTGGCCTAATATTATTTAAAATAAACATGTTAAATCATAAATTTATGTCATTTATGGGCCTAAGAAGCTAGTATTAGCTTAAATGGAAATTCCATATCAAGGTTTCAAAACTTAATTTTACTACTGCATTTTTTAAAATATGTACCTGTTTTCAATGACAAAGTCTTCGCTTGCAGGCTCTAGGCTAGCATCTTGGTGTTGCATGGATGATGCAGAGCACTCCTCAGAATCCAATTCGGAGCTGGGCTCGGTATAATCATATAAGCCATACATTTTTTCATGACGGTACCGTGTATGTCTATTTAATGGGTGACCCACATGTTTGCACAATTTGCAAATGCAATTTTTCATGGAAGACATGTTGCCGAAACTGAAAAGAAACATTGTCCATATAAATTCAGGTGAAAATAAAATGAAGAACAAACATAATTACAAATCTATGTTCAGGCACTCAGGAAATTTTACTTCAATTAACTTACATCTGAATATCTTGAACAATTTTTAATTATATCGTAGAGTGCCCTGTTTTGGTGACGTACCTGTTTCAGTGACCTGTCTTTCAATGTGCGGCATTTTTTTTTGAAGAGCTCTATGACGTTAAATTTTATTGCAAACTTTACAGTTAACAAATAGCTGTCTATGCTATTATCAAAAAGCAAAAAAAATGATGATAATACCTAAGAACCAGTTTGTTTTTGTAAGCCTATGATATTTTTGCTCATTTTCTTATTACTTTTTATACCTATCCTTTTTGTATAAATCAAAGCATAATGTCAAAGTAAACTAAATGTAAGGAATAAGAATTAATTTATTGTCAATTCATTAAATCAGTATGAAGGGTTTATATGTTAAGGTCACTGAAACTGGTCCATCCAGGATAATATCTGTTGAGTGTTGTTAGTTAATTTTTGCACGAAAACAGGATACCACAAAAATTATGTAAAGAAATAACTAAGGCAAAACCGAACCCTCTGCAGTACAGCCTGGTTAAGGAGTCAAACAGAAAAAGTTCAAACATGCTAACAGTAACAGTGCCATGTCTACCATCGCCGCGAGGATATGATGATCGCGAAAACTCATGACGTTTCCAAAAGCAAAGAAAATTCACAACTTTACGGATAAAAAATTATCTACATGAACGGGGAATCATTTTCATCTATGAATGGTTACGAAAGAACAACCGAGAATGTATTACCTGTTCCTTTATATGTGTTGACAGCAAACTCGCACAAGATCAAAAGCGTTTGCTTGCTTCCACGGTTTACAAGTTTAAATTTCCCGGACCTGTACGGATTTTGCGGGTTTTTGTCTACGCGCGGGAAAGATACTCGGAATACCTCTACAGCCCGCCAGAAATTCATCTTTTGTAAAATCTTGGAGGAAAATGGACAATATTCCACTCTTTGAATTAACAGACGAAGGTCGCACGGCAATAACCGGTAAGTTTGATGTCTTTGGAATTAGTTAATTGCAGATTTCTCCTAGTAAGCTAATTTTGAGTAGTTATCGTGAACTTTTTGATGCGATATCAGAAGCTGAAATTTGCCCCCGTTCTTGATTCGCGACATGTTGTACTCACTGGCACCAATAAATCTGTGTTTTTGAGTTTGTGATTGCATTGTTTTGTTTTAAATCTTTTTTATTTAATTTAAACCACAGTTTGGTGGTCTGGTGCCAGTGTAGACTAGGACAAGTGCCAGTGCTCAGGACGTGGTACAGTTTGTGTAGACTGGAAACATACATGTTCGAAATCATTGTCAATCAAGTTTATTTAATACATCTTATTTAGGATCCTTGACTTAAATGAATGAAAAAAACTTCATTTATGCAATTTATTTCGGATTTAATCAGCTCCCATTGTTGGCAGTTTTCTTTCCTTTTTCGATCTTCAGTCGTCTGCTAAAACCATAGGCAATAAAAATAGTGCATGCCACTGGAAGAATAACATATACCAAACTAATATTGTGCAGAAATATCGACAAAGTCAATGTGGTTTTAACGATCAAAAGGGCATGTGTCCGCGTACTGGTAGTATCCACATACAGTTTCGGTCATCTATGCACAGGACCTTGCAATCCAAAAATGTTAACCCCGTCCACCTGATATGATGAGAGAAGGAATGCAATGCACTCAGTACCCCACCCACTTATCTCATACAAGAATTTTTTTCCGAACAACATGACGTTTTTTTCCGGTCTAGACAGTTACGATAAATACATTATCAAATATGTCCTTACCTTCTAATTTTCATTATTTTTAACGTTCCTATTGACTATTAAATGCAAGTTATCCCATGTCACCGTCGCCATGTTGTGTTTCGCTT